>CP125975.1:545592697-546139717 GCA_030063025.1 Avena longiglumis
CTTGCAAATCCACGAGCCCTAATAGAACTCATTTGTTAACAATGTATCACATGAAAATCAAAAGTGTGTTGAAATGGATCGTATGAGAAAAAGAACATTTTATGGGCATATCCACATCTGTATCCTTTTTGGCATCGAAACGCCAAAAAGGAAGAAGAGCGGAGCTAACGCCCCTGGAGATTTGTTAACACATGAAAATCCAACGAGACCCATGAAAAATCAAATCTTCTCGAGGAAGAGGGATGTGGCCGAAGCCACCATGTTGGAGCGCATGGCATGACACCGCGAAGATGTATCTTGAGTTCAAAACCAATGCTCATTGATGACCCACATATCACAAAGTGATATTAAGGGAAATGATTTTACTTGCTTTCGGCATTATTGGGGGAGGGTTGGCCCAATCAATTAGGACCACACTCCCCCTATGTCTATGCCCGCATCTAAACCAAATACATGAATAAGAGCAAGTGAGTGTGCAAGGGTAGTCAAGCCAAGCTCCTTGAATCTATGATATTTAGCTCATTCCTCAAATAACAAAATCTTGCTTCATCAAGAGGCTTTGTGAAAATATCAGCAAGTTGGTTCTTCGTGCTCACAAAGGATAGATCAATATCTCCACTAGCAACATGATCCCGAATAAAGTGGTTGCGAATCTCTATATGTTTTGTTCTTGTATGTTGCACAGGATTGTAAGCAATTTTGATAGCACTTTCATTATCGCATAAAAGAGGCACTTTGTCACAATTGACACCATATTCCTTTAAAGTTTGCCTCATCCATAACAATTGAGTACAAGCACTTGCAGTAGCAACATATTCAGCTTCGGCGGTTGAGAGTGAAATACAATTCGGTTTCTTTGATGACCAACACACTAGAGACCTGCCCAAGAATTGGCATGCACTAGAGGTTGATTTCCTATCATCTTTGTCACCAGCCCAATCTGAATCAGTGTAACCACATAGTGAAGGGAATATGCCCTGAGAGGCAATAATAAATTGTTTATTATGTGTATTCCAAGTATATGATAGATGTTTATTTTGCATGCTATAATTGTATTAATACGGAAACGTTAATACATGTGTGTTTAATAAACAAACAGAAAGTTCCTAGTTAAGCCTCTCTCATAAACTAGCTCGTTGATTAACAAGATGATCAAGGTTTCCTGATCATGGACATTGGATGTTGTTAATAACGGGATCACAACATTAGTGTAATGATGTGATGAACATTCATCCGAAGTATAGCATTACGATCAAAGTCATTGAGTTTATATTGCTATAACAACTTACGAAGTGATCCTAATCCTTAGACCATGAGATCATGTCAATCACTAACACCTAAGAGTTTCTTGATAACATCAAACGTCACAATGTAAGGGTGATTATAAAGATGGGTTCGGAACTAATAAAGTGTTATGTTGAGGCTCATGGATCGAGAGTGGAATTTGTTCATCCCGATGACGGATAGATATACTCTGGGCCCTCGGTGATATCACATTGATTAGCTTGCAAGCAAGTGATTTGATCACTAGAATGTTATATCACGAACGAAAAGAGTGCATGTCGGCAGAATTAGATCAAACTAGGTATGGAGATACCGATGATCGAATCTCGGACATGTAATATATCGCGAGACAAAGGGATTAAGATACTAGCGTAAAAGTTCCGGACGATCACAAGAAAGTCATCGTTGAATGTGTGGAGTCGGTATGGGTCTCGGATCCCGCTCGATTATTGATCCGAGAGGGTCTCGATCATGTCCACATTATTCACGAACCGTAGGGTGACACACTTAAGAGACACCGACATCCAATTGGAGCAAAAGTTTCATGCCGAAAGAATAAACAAGCGAGAATTTATTTCACTAGATACAAACAGGTTTTGGTGAAATTGCATAAAGTGGTTATGCATGTGAAATAGAATTCTAGCAAGGTTATTTGTGAATGTTTGTCATTAAAGTAATTGACAAAATTCTGAATAAAATAAAAGAGTTTTATTTAATGAGAGTTTGCATTAAATTTGGTGGAAATTTAATGGGATCTTTGAGTGGGATTTTGAGTGGAGGAATTTGGAGGAGTTTTGTGAGTGGAGTGTCCACCACATGAAGAGGGAGGGCAAGGGCATGCATGCGCCACCCCTTGGGGTTCCCCTCCTCCTATAAAAGGAGCCCCTCCTCTCACTTCTCACTCACACCTCCTCGTGAAGGATCTCTCTCCCCTCTAGAATTTATCCCCATGGTCTCGGACTAGCGAGATACATGTTCCCGGTGGCTATTCGGCAAGAAAGAGTTGTCCGCTGCATCGCTGGGCGAGGCGGAGGTTGCTCGGTGCCTCGAGCGTGTGTGCGAGCACGGATCTTGGCTGATTTCTTGCGCTAGGACTTCCTCTCGATCTTGAGATCGGCAAGAGATCGTCTACATCAACCACGAGTTTGGACTCGTTTAAACTGTCGGTCTTCAAGGGTATGTTATCTACGGATATACATCGCCCGTTGTTTGTATCTAGTATAAATAGATCTTGGTATATAGTTCACATCGTAGGAAAATTTTTGTTTTCTATCTTGCGAACCCTACGGTGGTATCGAGCGTGTTTATGCGTAGATACTTTACACGGTAGTACACATATGATTATGTGGGCGATGATGATCATGTTGTTGCTCCTTTCTTGTGATTTTGGATATTGGTGGCATAGTGGGATGAAGCGGCGGACAAACTTTACATGTCCTCGCACATGAGACTGTTCCGCTTGACATGCAACTAGTTTGCATAAGTGGATAGCGGTGTCTCTCCTACTATAGTCAATATCTATTTTGCAAGCGAGTTGTCAACAATTTGATTATCCTCGTTGTGGTTTATGTTCGTAGGTAAGAACGGTTCTATCTCGAAAGCCCTAAGCCACGTAAAACTTGCAATGGATAAATTAGGCGTCTAGTTTAGATTGTTCTTTGGGCTAGTGTTATGATATGGTAGTGTTGTAAGTAGAAGTATGAGATGATACTCTTACAACACACATAGCGTGTAAAATCCATAAACTGTGGATTTACACATATAGGTATGATAGTGATCATACCACGATGCACATGATAGAGATCATCTGCGGGAACCATATAATTTCACTAATAAACATATGATGTTTGATTGCATCTTATATTGCTTGTTTAGCGCTTTGTTAAGCATAATAAGATGATCCCTCATTTAAATATCAAGACAAGAATGTGTTCTTCCTTTAGTATGCACCGATTATGTTTTCGTCGCTCCAAGACATCACGTGATGATCGGGTGTTCTTGGATCCTCGACCATACTTCGGGTGTAAAACAGTTACACACACAAATACTAAGGTTCTAACTTGGAGAGCCTAGCATGTACAGACATGGCCTCGGAACACAGACCGAAAGATTAAGCATGAGTCATATAGTTGATATGATGCCCATTTGATGCTCGCCTTTGAAGCTATACCGACTCACGTGATGATCGGACTTGGTGTAGTGGATTTGGTTCATGTAATCACCAAAAGGACACGAGGGATGTCGCTTTTGAGTGGGAGTTCATTCGTAATATAGATTAGTTGAACTCAATCTATCATACACTTAGTCTAAACTTTACAAATTCTGTTGTAGATGGCACCACCTTTTAATTTCAATGCGTTCATGGAGAAAGAGAAACTAGCAACGAGCGGTAGCAACTTTCTTGAATGGGCCATGAATTTGAGGATTCTCTCTCTGCTGCACAAAAGCAATATGTGCTAGAAGCGCGTTAGGCCCCACCTTTGTGACGATGCCCGACGAGGAGAAGAATGTCTATCGACTCGTCGGAGGACCACAACTTAGTTCATTGCGGCATATTGTATGGGCTAGAGCGGAACTTCAAAGCGTTTGGCGGCAATGCTTTTGATACAATGAGTGATTTGAAAATGATTTTCGACACACATCTTTCTGTGAGAGCTACAATGCTTGAGAAAAGTTCTTTAGCTGCATGATGGAAGAGAACAGCTCATTAGTGAGCATGTACTCAAGATGTCGGGTTCTGTGATAAGCTTGTGTCCTTGGGAATAACGATTCCCATTGACTTAGGCATCCATCGTGTTCTGCGGTCTACGCCACCTAGCTATAAGAGCTTCGTGATGAACTATAATATGCAAGGCATGAAGAAGTCTCTCCCGAGCTTACATCAATGCTTAAAAGCTATGAAGTGGAGATCAAAAGGAACATCAAGTGTTAATGATCAATAGGAACACTGGTTTCAAGAAAGACAAGAAGGAAAAGCGGAAGGAAGTAAGGGCGGCAAGCACATTGCCGCTGAAAAAACCCGAGTTGGACCTAAGTCGATACCGAGTGCTACTATTGTAAGGGGCCAGCCCTTTGGGCGAATCGCCCCAAGTATCTGGCGGACAAGAAGGCCGACAAGGCAAACAAAGGTATATATGATATACATGTTATTGATGTGTACTTGACTAGTGCTCGCAGTAGCTGGGTATTTGATCGGTTCGTTGCTAATATTTGTAACTTTCGAATGAATGCGGAACAGTGCGCTAAGGGTGAGGTCAAGATGCGTGTCGGCAATGGATCAAACGTTGATGTGATCGCCGTCGGACGCTACCTCTCCACTTCTGCGGGATTAGTCATAAACTTAAATAATGTTATTTGGTGCTGCTGAGCATGAACATTGTATCTGGATCATGTTTGATGCAAAGTGGTTATTCATTCAAATCGAGAACAATGGTTGTTCCATTTATATGAATGAAATCTTTTATGGTCATGCACCAATGTTGAATAGTTTATTTCATTGGATCTCGATGATAATGTTACACATATTCATAATGTTGATGCTAAAAGGATTAAACTTAATGATGATATATCCGCATATATGTAGCTGCCGTCTAGGTCATATTGGCATTAAGCATGAAGAAGCTCCATTCGGATGGACTTTTGGAATCACTTGATTATGAATCATTTGATACATGTGAGCCATGCCTTATGGGCAAGATGACTAGAACGCCGTTTTCGGTTCAATGGAGCAGGCGGCAGATTTATTGGAAATTATACATTACGATGTATGTGGTCCAATGAGTGTGTCGTGAGGTGGATATCGTTATTTTGTTACTTTCACGGAAGATTTGAGTAGATACGGTTATATCTACTTGATGAAACACAAGTCTGAAACCTTTGAAAAGTTCAAGGAATTTCAGTGAAGTGGAAAATCATCGTAATAGAAAGATCAAATTTCTTGATTCGACCGTGGAGGTGAGTATCTAATTCTGAGTTTAGCACTCACATGAAAGAGTGAGGAATTGTTTCACAACTCACACCTGCTTAACACCACAGCGAAATGGTGTGTCGAGCGTCGTAATCGTGCTTTATTAGATATGGTTCGATCTATGATGTCTCTGACGGACTTGCCGTTGTCATTTTGGGGTTATGCACTAGAAAGCTGCTGCATTCACTTTAAATCGGGCACCATCTAAATCCGTTGAAAAGACACCGTATGAATTGTGGTTTGGAAACAAACCTAAGCTGTCATTCTTAAAGTTTGGGGTTGCGATGTTTATGTGAAGAAACTTCAACGGATAAACTCGAACCCAAAGCGGAAAAATGCGTCTTCATAGGATACCCTAAAGAAACTATTGGGTATTCCTTCTATCACAGATCCGAGGGCAAGGTTTTTGTTGCCAGAATGGATCCTTTCTAGAGAAAGAGTTTCTCGCGAAAGGTGTGAGTAGTCGGAAGGTAGAACTCAAGAGGTTGTGGAACCTTCTCTTCAAAGTATGGCGAGTAGCGCAGCGGAAGTTGTTCCGGAGTTGGCTCCACTGTTGAAGAGGGAACTAATGATAATGATCATGAAACTCGAAGAGAGTACTCTAGAACCTCGCAGTCAAACAGACGCTGCGGCTCCCGAGTTGACGGAAATCTGTCATAAATTTCATGGTTGATGAAAATAATGACCTACGACGTATGAAGAAGCGATGATGAGCCGGATTCCAACAAATGGTTAGAAGCCATGAAATCCGAGATGGAATCCATGTATGAAAATCAAGTTTGGAACTTGGTGGAATTACCTCACCGAAAGGCCGTGGAGAACAAATGGATTTTCAAAGGAAAAGCGATCTTGATGGTAATGTGACCATCTATAAAGCTCGACTTGTCGCAAAGGGGTTTCGACAAATTCAAGGAGTTGACTACGATGAGACTTTCTCTCCGTAGCGATGCTAAAGTCGATTAGGATTATGTTAGCAATTGCTGCATATTTCGATTATGAAATATGGCGGATGGATGTCAAAACGCGTTTCTCAATGGTAATATTGAAGAAGAGTTGTATATGATACAACCAAAGGGTTTTGTCGATCCTAAGGATGCTAACAAGGTGTGCAAGCTTCAGCGATCCATCTATGGATTGAAGCAAGCATCACAGTTGGAATCTCCGCTTTGATGAGGTGATCAAAGAGTTTGGATTTGTCCAAACTTATGGAGAAGCTTGTATTTACAAGAAAGTGAGTGGGAGCAATGTGGCATTTCGATATTATATGTGGATGACATATTATTGATGAAATGATATAGAACTTTTAAAGTGTTAAAAGTTATCTAAACAAATTTTCAATGAAGGACCTAGGTGAGCGTCATACATATTAGGCATAAAGATCTATAGAGATAGATCTAGGCGCCTAATAGGGCTATCATAAAGTACATACCTTGATAAGATTTTAAAGAAGTTTAAAATGACGGAAGTAAGAAGGGTTCTTACCTATGTTGCAAGGCAAGACATTGAGTAAGACTCAAAGTCCCGGCGGAAGAAAAGAGATAATGGACAAAGTCCCTATGCTTGACCATAGGCTCTATAATGTCGCCATGCTATGTACAAGACGGATGTGGCACGCTATTAGTTTGACTAGTAGGTACCAATCGGATCGAGTTGAACCTTTGGATAGCGGTCAAGAATATCCTTAAGTACTTACGAAGAACTAAGGATATGTTTCTTGTATCTGAGGTGAAGAAGAGCTCGTCGCTAAGTGTTATGTCGACGCTAGCTTTGACACCGATCCGGATGACTCTAAGTCTCAATCCGGATCGTATTTCTCATGAATGGCGAGCGGTTAGTTGGAGGAGCTCCAAACAACTGTGGTAGCGGGATCAACAACGGAGGCGAATATGTTCTTTGCCGGGCGGCTCGAAGCGATTTGGATGAAGGAGTTCATATCCGAACTAGGAGTTGTGGCAGCGTTGGACCCAATGGTGATCTATTGTGACAACAATGGTGCCATTGCCAATGCCAAAGAGCCAAGGTCTCACAAGCATTCCAAGCATATTAAGCGCGGTTTCACTCCATCCATGAGCATGTCAAGGATGGAGATATAAAGATTTAGAAGTACATACGGATCTCAATGTAGCAGATCCGTTGACTAAAACTCTCCTAGAGCAAAACATGATCAACACGAACTCAATGGGTGTTAGATATATCACTATGTAACTAGATTATTGTCTCTAGTGCAAGTGGGAGGCGAAGGAATATGCCACGAGAGGCAATAATAAATTGTTTATTATGTGTATTCCAAGTATATGATAGATGTTTATTTTGCATGCTATAATTGTATTAATACTGAAGCGTTAATACATGTGTGTTTAATAAACAAGCGAAAGTTCCTAGTTAAGCCTCTCTCATAAACTAGCTCGTTGATTAACAAGATGATCAAGGTTTCACGATCATGGACATTGGATGTTGTTAATAACGGATCACAACATTAGTGTAATGATGTGATGAACATTCATCCAGTATAGCATTATGATCAAAGTCATTGAGTTTATATTGCTATAACAACTTACGAAGTGATCCTAATCCTTAGACCATGAGATCATGTCAATCACTAACACGGAAGAGTTTCTTGATAACATCAAGCGTCACACCGTAACGGGTGATTATAAAGATGGGTTCGAACTAATAAAGTGTTATGTTGAGGCTCATGGATCGAGAGTGGAATTTGTTCATCCCGATGACGGATAGATATACTCTGGGCCCTCTCGGTGATATCACATTGATTAGCTTGCAAGCAAGTGATTTGATCACTAGAATGTTATATCAGGAGCGAGAAAAAGTGCATGTCGATATGAGATCAAACTAGGTATGGAGATATCGATGATCGAATCTCGGACATGTAATATATCGCGAGACAAAGGGATTAAGATACTAGCGTAAAAGGTTCCAGCGATCACAAGAAAGTCATCGTTGAATGTGTGGGTCGGTATGGGTCTCCGGATCCGCTTCGATTATTGATCGAGAGGGTCTCGATCATGTCCACATTATTCACGAACCGTAGGGTGACACACTTAAGAGACACCGACATCCAATTGGAGCAAAAGTTTCATGCGAAAGAATAAACAAGCGCGAATTTATTTCACTAGATACCTGAAAACAGTTTTGGTGAAATTGCATAAAGTGGTTATGCATGTGAAATAGAATTCTAGCAAGGGTTATTGTGAATGTTTGTCATTAAAGTAATTGACAAAATTCTGAATAAAATAAAAGAGTTTTATTTAATGAGATTTTGCATTAAATTTGGTGGAAATTTAATGGGATCTTTGAGTGGGATTTTGAGTGGAGGAATTTGGAGGAGTTTTGTGAGTGGAGTGTCCACCCACATGAAGAGGGGAGGGCAAGGGGGCAGCCCCATGCGCCGCCACCCCTTGGGTTCCCCCCTCCTCCTATAAAAGGCCCCTCCTCTCACTTCTCACTCACACCTCCTCGTGAAGGATCTCTCTCCCCTCTAGAATTTATCCCCATGGTCTCGGACTAGCGAGATACATGTTCTCGGTGGCTATTCGGCAAGAAAGAGTTGTGCTTCACGCATCGCTGGAGCGAGGAGGCGGAGGTTGCTCGGTGCCTCGAACGTGTGTGCGAGCACGGATGCGCTGCTGATTTGCGGCGCTAGGACTTCCTCTCGATCTTGAGAACGGCAAGAGATCGTCTACATCAACCACGAGTTTGGACTCGTTAAACTTTGTCGGTCTTCAAGGGTATGTTCTCTACGGATATACATCTGCCCGTTGTTTGTATCTAGTATAAATAGATCTTGGTATATAGTTCACATCGTAGGAAAATTTTTGTTTTCTATGCTGCGAACCCTACACATAGAGAGAAACTTGAACCCTTGGGATACCATAACCCAAAATTTGGGGAATGAACCAAATATCGCAAGATTCGCTTGACTGCCACTAAGTGGCTTTCTTTAGGAGCGGCTTGGTACCTTGCACACACTCCTACACTTAACACGATGTCCAGCCCTAGATGCTAAAGGTAAAGGAGAGAGCCGATCATGGATCGGTATACCTTTTGATCCACATCTTTACCCTTGGGATTGAGCTCAAGATGACACTTTGTTTGCATTGGGGTAGCAACGCCATTGAGATCCGTCATCTTGAACCTTTTGAGCATGTCTTGGATGTACTTAGCTTGATTAATAAAGGTTCCCTCTCTAAGTTGTTTGATCTCAAATCCAAGAAAGGACCTGAGCTCACCCATCATGGACATCTCAAACCTGTCAGTCATAAGCTTCGAAAATTCATCGTTAAAAGCTTGGTTAGTAGAGCCAAAAATAATGTCATCTACATAAAGTTGGCATACAAAAAGCTCCCCATTAACCTTCTTAGTAAAAAGAGTGGGATCGATTTGCCCAACTTCGAATCCACGGTCTAGCAAAAGCTCTTTATGGTGCTCATACCACACACGTGGGGCTTGTTTAAGGCCATAGAGAGCCTTATCGAGTTTGTAGACATGGTTCGGAAATTTGGGGTCCTCAAACCCCGGGGGCTGCTTGACGTATACTAACTCATGTAGAGGACCATTAAGGAAAGCGCTCTTAACATCCATTTGTTGTAATTTAAAATCATGATGGGCTGCATATGCAAGAAGGATACAGATGGACTCAAGACGAGCCACATGAGCGTAAGTCTCGCCAAAATCAATTCCTTCCACCTGAGAGAATCCTTAAGCCACGAGTCGTGCTTTATTCCTCACAACAATGCCATTTTCATCCTGTTTGTTCTTGAAGATCCACTTGGTGCCGATAACATTGCGGCAATCCTTTGGTTTTTCTACGAGCTTCCAAACTTTGTTGCGTGCAAAGTTATTTAATTCTTCATGCATTGCAACAACACAATCGGGGTCTTCAAGAGCATCAAAAACCTTCTTCGGTTCAACCATGGAAATGTGAGCTTGATGATCACAGAAGCTTGCAAGTTCTCTTCTAGTGGATACCCTTCGTCGTAGATCACCAACAACCTTGTCAAGAGTGTGACCTCTTAGTTCAAGGTTCCGATCAGCACGAGCCTTGAGATGAGCCTCAATGTCCTTATTGTTTCTAGGAGGAGTGGATTCAATAGTTGTATCCTTGTCTTGATTACTGCCCTGCCCTTGACCTTGGTCTTCGTTAACTCCAGAAAATTGTTGTTGAACATTTTCTTCAGGCCCGGATAATCCGCCCCTTGGAGGGGCCGGACTATCCGGCCTAAGAGGTGAAGTACCAGAACCATCTTCCTGAGAATGCCTGACGGGAGTTGGAGACCCAGGGCCGGATAATCTGCCCCTAGGGGCCGGAGAATCCGGCCTGGGAGCTTCAGAGTTGTTGACTTCGGATCCTCTGGAATGAGTTGGAGTGCCAGGGACGGATTGTCCGCCCCTTGGAGGGTGCGGATAGTCCGGCCTGGGACTACCAACTTGTCCAGGGGACAGATGATCTTCAGCAGATTGTGGTGTTGGTGCAGGATTGTCTCCTACATGTGGTGTAGGAGCTTGTTCATCTTGTGTAGATGAGGGCTCCACATGTGTGGAGCATTGTCCTTCCCGATCCACCACAAGGGGTTCCTCAATGGGGCGGAAAAATCCCACGCCCATTCTTCTTATGGCGTCTTGGGGTATTTCAACATCAGGATCACAAACATCAACTTGCCCTACAAAGGAGCCGTTATTTTCATCGAACTCCATACTTCTAAAGCCTTGGACTCAAATTTTGACAAACGGACACCTTTAATAAGAAAGAAACACTTACACCCGAATACCCTGAAGTATGAGATGTTGGGTTTGTTACCGGTAAGTATTTCATATGGGGTCTTGTCCAAGATATTTCGAAGGTAGAGCCGGTTTGATGAGTGACAAGCAGTGGATATGGCTTCAGCCCAAAAATTATAAGGAGACTTGAATTCAGCTAGCATAGATCTTGCCATATCCATCAAAGTCCGGTTCTTCCTCTCGGCTACACCATTTTGTTGAGGGGTGTACGCAGCGGAATATTGGTATCTAATCCCCTCTTCGCTAAGAAACTCGTTTAAAGTGTAGTTCTTGAATTCTGAGCCGTTGTCACTTCTAATTGCCAAGATAGGAACATTGTGTTGACGTTGAACTTCATTGGCAAAGTCGATGGTAGTTTGTTGAGTCTCACTTTTCATCTTGAAGAAATATACCCATGTATATCTTGAGTAATCATCGACAATGACCAAGCAATATTTCTTCCCACCAAGACTTGCATGAGACGAAGGACCAAATAAATCCACATGAAGTAATTCCAAGATCCTCTTTGATGACACAATAGTCTTCCTCTTGTGGGGAGAGTGATGCATTTTTCCTTCAACACAAGCCCTGCAAACACGATCTTTGGCAAAAGAGACATTGTATTTTAGTCCAAGGATGTGGCCACCCTTCTGGAGACTTTGCAAAGTTCTCATGTTGACATGGGCTAAACGGCGATGCCATAGCCAGCCCACATCGACCTTTCCGAATAGACACATCGGACCCGAAGTGGTTTTCCCTGAGAAGTCCACCACATACAGGTCATTTTCGACGTATCCAACGAAAGCGACCTTTAGAGACTTTCTCCACAAGAGTACCACCAAATCATCATCGATAAAAACAGCAAAACCCATCTTGCCAAGGGCACGAACAGAAAGAAGGTTGTAACCAAGGGTCTCAACAAGCATGACGTCCACGAGAGAGATATCGTGGGCAACCACAACCTTGCCAAGACCCAATACCTGAGATTTTGACTTATCACCATAGGAGACTGTGATATTATCATGATTTGGACGCATCTCCGTGATGATCTCCTTGCTTCCGGTCATATGACTAGTGCAGCCACTATCCAGCACCCATTTCGACCCACCGGAAGCATAGCCCTGCAAGAAAATTACTTCTTGGTTTTAGGTACCCATTTTTCAATGGGTCCTTTCATGTTAGTAACAAGGGTCTTTGGGACCCAAATAGACCAAGCAATATATTCATCAAAAGGACCAACATAATAAGCATAAACATCGCCATAGTCATCACAGAAGAGTTCATGATTCGGATTGTGAGACCCTGCAAAACCAATATTATTAGTCTTGTCTTTTGTGACAATCTTCTCAACAGTGCTTGTCTTTAATTGCACATTCTTGGTCTTGTTCTTCTTGGTTTTCTTCTTCTTGGACTTGGTGACATACCCAAGTCCATATTTACCATGATTTGACATTTGCTTGCCAAGGACTTCATCAAGCACACCTTTTTCCTTTGTAGTGATGTCCTTGATCACTTCTTTTTCCACACTAGCATTTTTCTTGTTACTAGATGTTGAGTTGGACGAGCTAGGAGTATCATATTTGGCCAATCGACTTTGAAGCTGATCATGTGACTCATTGAGAATAGATAACTCGTTTTTCAATGCCTTGTGAGCATTGTCAAGTTTCTCCAATTCCTCGGAGAGTCTATCATGAGCAGCCCCAAAGTCAATCCTTTCCTTCTTTAACTTCTTTGATTTGGTGACAGCATTGTCACGTTCCTTAACAAGTTTAGTCACAATTTCTTCATGTGACTCTTCCATAGACTCGAGCCTCTCTTCAAGAGAGACCCGAGCTTCTTCTTCTTCTTCAAGAGCATTTTTTAGGGATGCAATTTCCATTGCATCCTCCCTTTCAATTTTGCCCTTTTCTTCGAGGAGTGCTTCGTTTTGGGCCAGCTGATCCATAAGAGCCTCAAAACGAACTTTGTGCTCACCTTGCAAGTTAGTATAGAAATAATCCAAAGCAATAATCTCTTCTTTAACCTTAAGACTAGCAGGATCATCCATGTCTATCATAGCCTTGGGAAAAGAAGAGTTAGAAGAAGTTACCTCGGAGCTTCTTGCCATGAGGCAAGTAGCATTCTTGTTGATGATGTTTTCGTTCGGAGAGTCGAAGAGAGATGTTGATGTAGATGTGGTGGCTATAGCAGCCACCTCTTGAGAGCTATCGTCCTCGTCCTCATCTTCACTCCCCGATGAATATTCTTCTTGAGCCACTAGAACAATCTTTGGTTGCTTCTTGAAAGGAGCATTCTTCTTTACAAACTGTTTCTTACGTGGAGCTTTTGATTTGTCCTTGAAAATGAGTCTTCCTCCATTATCCTCCCTACTTTGATATGGACACTCAGCTACGAAGTGCAGCCGGTCACCACAATTGAAGCATGTTCTTAGCTCTTGACCATTTTCTTTTCTTCCATAGGCTCCACTCTTGTGATCTAGTTCAGCTTTAGCCTTGGCTGGATCTTTCCAAAAGTTTCTTGCATAAAGAGCCAAGTATTGTCTGTGGATCCTTTTTATATCCTCGGGTCAGTCCAGACCTTCTACCGCATATTCATCATGATCAATCACACTAGTCTTCAAGGCCATGTTGACCCCCTTTTGCATCCCCATAGCTTGAGCACGAGCATCTTCAGCATTCTTGGCAGCCACTTTGAAAGCGGCCATTTCTTGCATTACCTCATTGGATGACATGAGGTGATAGTTATGCCTACCTTGGAGACTTTTCAAATCTGTGGGCTCAAATGGCATAAGAGCACTGACATACTTGCGCTTGATCCAAGCATCATCAACATGAGCTGCACCGTGGTTTCTGAAGGTTGTAGCTATTGCCTTGAGCCTCCTATACATGTCCTCGTGGTCTTCTCCATCCATCATATAAAATCCTTCAGCTTCATTGCTCAAGGCATCATATCTATTCCTTCTCATACTTTCATTTCCGATGAAGAGCTCGGTGAGGGCATCCCAAGCTTCTTTAGTTGCTAAGATCTTTGAATGTGGCATGTCTTTGTCACCCACACCAAGTCGTATCATGTGTAGAGTCAGAGCGTTGAGTTGGCTATCGACCACTTCTCTTCTTGTGAGATTGTTGGGGTTTCCAACATGAAGACCATTTTCGATGATCTTCCACAACTCTATGGAGGAACTGCACACATGAGATTTCATAAAAAAATGCCATTGAGAGAAAGTAGATGCTGAAAGTTTGGGTGGATCACCCCTATTATGTATATGCGGGTGAGGGATAGGCGGATCAGGGGAATACACATGAGAAACCTCATTGTATCCATCCTTACCGCTATCCTTTTTCGAGGAGGAGCTCTTGCTAGTATCATCACCTACCACTTCGTTATCTTTGGAAACAGTTTTACCCGTTTCCTTGGATTGCGGAGTGGTATCCTCAGAGTTAGATGGAGGTGATGCTGCGGATGTGGTGAGACACATTATCAATTGACGCATCTCTTCCATCTTAGCCTCCATTGAACTCACCAAGGTTGTTTCCAACGTCTTGAGATCGTTCATGGTGACTACCTCCGGAGCATCACTCCCATCTCCCTTGGAACCCATACTTCTCTTAGGCGGTTAAGCCCGAAATAAGAGCCGAGGCTCTGATACCAATTGAAATGGATCGTATGGGCACCTAGAGGGGGGGTGAATAGGTGCTAACCAATTTTTAAATACTTTTTCAATTTTAGGCTTGACACAAAGTAAATTATCTAGATATGCAACTACGAGAATTTCCCTATATGTAACCCTAACTACTAAGCACGTAAAAGACGAGTGAGGAAACCGTAGTGGAGCACGCGGAGACACAGGGATTTGTTTTACCGCAGTTCCTTCCTTGTTAAGGGAAGTACATCTGCGTTGGAGGGGTGGGCGGTTCTAAGACCACCACGCCACAATAGGCCTCACCCTATTCTCCGATGGATCTCGCCATGAGAGGCCTGATCCACCTTCTCCACTATTGGATCCCTTCGAGGCGGGAACCGGAGCCTTTTACAATACTATCGGGGCACACACCCACAACCGAATTGGGGGCTCCCGAGATGACAACAAGCTGCCACAAGAACAAGGTTTATCAATATAAACAAAAACGAGGATCTAGATATTTGCAAGAAATACTAGATCGGAGGTTCTCCAAATGAATGGAGAGGAGATGAAGCGCTTGATTGCGATGATGAAGATCGAGTTCTCCTCCTTGATTCCCCAAGGGATGGGGCCTTTGGGTGGATCTAGGTGGAGCACTCTTGGATGAAGCTTTCAGATCCGGTCTTTTCGAGATGAATCAAGCCTTGGCAGAGGGGGAAGGCTGGCTTAAATACCCTCCCCAAATCTGGTTGCACAACTTTGGGGCGGATTATCCGCTTCACTTTGGGGCGGATTATCCGCCTCGAAAACTCCGCCCAAGGCGGATTCTCGGGAAACTCCGCCTCTCCGGGCTTGCGCCTTGGTGAAGCTTGGTGAAGATCTTGGGGCAGATAATCCGCCCCCGAGGCGGATTATCCGCCAAGCCAAAAGTCCGCCAAACTCCGCCCCCTCTCTGGGGCTTGCGCCTTGGCGATGAGCGGGGGGGGGGGGATTATCCGGCGGGGACGGAGAATCCGGCCAAAATTCCGCCCCCCTTCTGGGGCTTGCGCCAACTTGGGAAGAGGGAGGGGCGGATTATCCACTGACCTTTCCTCCTCCGCCTATAAGAAGCCCCCGGGGAGAAAACCCTAAATAATCCATCATACTTCCAGGAAAAGTTCCGCTGTGCCGCCGCCACCAAATGGGAGATTCGGGGGACAGAAAGTCTCTGTTCCGGCACCCTGCCGGGACGAGGAAGTGCCCCCAGAGCCATCTCCTTCGATCTCCACCACCAGCTCCATCACCGTTGCTGATTCCCATGATGAGGAGGTAGTAGTTCTTCTTCGAGGCTAAGTGCTCTACTGGTAGCTATGTGTTCATCTCTCTCTATGCATGATCTTATGGTCATGAGCTTTGTAATCAAGTAGATCTACCTTGATACTCAAGTGCTTCATTAGATCTCTGCTCTCCCCATGTGTGTGAAAGTGACAGCGTGCACGCCATGGTGGCACTTAGGCTAGAGTCTACATAAATACTCTTTGTGCTTTAATAGATCTATGCTTTTCCCCACGTGTGTGAAAGTTACAACGGGCATACCGTGTGTGGCACTTTGTGTGGCATCCCGCAAAAACCACTACTAGAAAATCGCGTTGAATTTGTGCATTGCATCGTCATCATCATGCATTGTTTGCTAAAACTATCCCGCAAAGCCCGTTTTGTTTTCTAAAACGCCCCATCTTTTGTTCAAACCTCAAAACCGGGTCCCCGGAATATTTTGGTTTGCCCGATATCGGTTTGCAAAAACCTTGTTTGAAATAAATAAAATATTTAATTTATTTTAGCGGGCCGTGGCGACCCATATTTTAAAATCGCCCACCCCAAAAATCCTACCCAGGAATCTACCCTCTCTCACCCTCCACCTCACTCCCACCTATCACCACCTGCCACGTCACCCTGCCCAACCTCCCCACCAATCCTATGCGGCCACTTGGCCCAGCCACACCCTCTATCCTCTTCCCTCTCCCTCCTGACCCGCCCTGGACCCCACTTGTCAACCCATGCTCAGCACACGCCACATCGCTGGCCAAGACACGCCCGACACGCCTGACCCTCCCTCTCTCTGCACGTGGGACCCTTCTCCCTGCCCACCGCCACCACCACTGTGGCCCGACCCCTGTCCCCACGTCGCGTGCCCACTCCTCCTCTCTCTCTCTCCCCTCGCCTCCTCCTCCCGCCTCCCTCAGCCTCCCTCCTCGGCGCCTGCTCACACGGTCCGCCTCCTCACCTCGCCCTCCTCCTGCGCCACCAACCCCTGGCCCACCGCCTGCCTCTCCCGTCCACCTCCCACCTCGTCTCGCCACCGCCCCTCATCCCGCTTGCCGGCCGCCCCACTCGAGCTCGCCAGCCGCCAGACTCGGCCGTGCTAGTCTCAGCCCGCCTCTCCTCCGCTCCCGCCTTGCCTGCATGCCCGCCGAGGCCCATCTCTGCGGCCTCATCTGGAGCATCTCCGTCGCCGAGCCCAAACCCCTGCGGCCAAGTTCGCCGGAGCGAACCGAACCTCGCAAGATCTTAGGCCCAAACCTCGACAACATGACCGAAAGGACCATCGACGAGATATACCCGATCTTCACGGAACCTAGACGCCGAGACCCCTGGACCGTCGATCATCTACATAAAACGCCGAAGCCGTTCCAAGTCTTCCGAGGACCTCGCCAAGTTCTACTGAAGAGTTGTGCACCAAGCCTCGCCGAAGGCACATGTGCCTATTCAAGATCGTCAACAGGGACCCCGAAGATCGAACCCAGACATATCAAGTTCTTCGACCCGGAGGTCGCAGGCGGACAAGTTCTTCCTCTCGGAACACCATGTCCGCCGACAACATGACCCGAAGACCCCGGACGCAACAAGATCTACCCCCGCTATCCGAGAACGCTTCCGTCGAGACCGTTCCGTCGAACCCTGAACCCCGAGACCGACCCCGGACCCCGCCCCCAGAACCTCAAGATCGTCGAGACCCCTCAATGTGTGAACCCTTATCCGAGAACCCTATTTTATAACGTAATAACCTTGTCGCATATTAAATTGTCATTCATCTCGCATGCATCTCATTGGTTTGGGGGCCTTATGCCGATTCACCTAATAATTAATTATGGGGCCCATATGCGGGCAAATCTAGCCTTATATTGACCTCATTTAAACTTGTGTAGCGAACCCGTATTACTTTTGCATTGTTAAACAACATTTAAATTGCGGGGTAGCTAAATAACTTGAACCATCTAACTATTTGTCGGGACCCCGGTTCCGCTTAATCTGACCTAACTGCATCGCACCTTTGCCACGACATCCATCATGCATGCATCATGCCGATCTTCTGCCGTGGTATTAAATCTTGCATCCGGTGTTTCTTCTAGCGTTTTGCTTCTTCGCGGATAAGGCCGTTGAGTTGATGTGAGCTTCGCCCCGATCTTCGGGTTGAACCTTCGACAATGTTTTCAGGCGAGCATCTCCCCCCTTCTACCTATCTTACTTTTATACTCTTTATTTCCCTCCTGTTGATCTATTGCTATCTGTGTTGCGATGCTTTAGTTTCCGTACCTGTGATGTACCGTGCAGCCCTATATTGCCTTGGACACACCCTATTACCTGTTGTTTGGTAGATAGTTGGACTTGTTGCTTGCTCAAGTGCTGATGTGTGTCGTCATATGCCACGATTCTTGATGTATTGCCGCATGTTGATGTTGATGGAGATGATTCTAGTTTTACTTATCGTCACTTTAATTTCTTTAACAACTAAAATTGAAATAAGCGAGAGGCATCGGTGGGTGATAGATAATATTTGGTTTAACGCCCACTTGTGTCCAGACCCAGTACTTGATACTGTTCCTTGATTTATCGCTATCCACATCCGGAGGTATATGGGACCCCCGAGCGAGCTTGATTCATCTTATTTCTTGGGGCCACAAACTAGTTTGAGGTTTTATTTACGATCCTGTACTTATGCCATGCTACTTCGTATTTAATTTGTGCGAGGAGCACTAGGTAAGCGGAGTGATTACGCGGTATCGACAAGCCCAGCCACACTTTCGTTCCCACCCATTGACGCAAACCTTGAGTCTGCTCGAGCTTGCTTACTCGATGGATCTACTCAATGGGGTGGCCCCTAAATATTTCTGAATCCTGATTGTTCATCGTGAAAGCCTCGTTGGGTTTTGATTTTTTTCGAGGTTGATCGAGCGTGTGTTGCTATTGGTGCACCCGGTAAAACTTTTAAAGCCGTGTCATGGATATGGACGACTTGGAGCACAATCTCGATCATGACAAGCATAACTAAAGTTTATTGCTATAAATTTGACTTTATAATGACTAGTAATCAGCTTCACTATAATGGAATGGCTAATTAATACCCACAATTGTTTGTTTGAGTGTCGCCATGCACCATTGTACGACTAGTAAGTATGGCAACTACAACGGAATGGTGAATAAAAGTACCAACCATCGCTGGGTTTTGGGTTTATCTCATGCTATCTCAGATTCGATTAGTAATTGTTGTAACTATAACGGAATGGTTAACTAAAAGTGCCCATGTTTACTTTATCGGGCGACTATCTAAACCGACTAGTAAAGTGCATAACTATAACTAATTAATTAAAACTGCCAACCGTGTGAGTTCCTCGGTTGACTTCTCGTTTGGTCTCGAAACACCGAAGGGTTTGTTTGTTAGCTTCAGTTGGATCCGGATAGGTCACTCTTATCCCTCTCGATACCGCCATTGTATCGAGTCTATAGGTTGTTTAGTGCATCTCTCGCCGCTTGATCCACCATACCTATGTAGGCGGACCGCCGAATTCTAGCCTCGGCCTCGATCGACGCCCTTCTTTGTTTTTCTGCTTTGCCCTTTGTCGGCACCCCTTTTGTTAACCAGGTTTGAGATCGACGTCGTTAGCAGGGTTACCCTTCCGGCTTGGCCTGGGCAGGGTTATGGACGCCATTGGTTATTCTTCAGGGCTCTTAGCCCCATTTGCATCTTGTCCATAGCTGGACGCTATATCGATTTCAAGGTTATTTGGATCTTTGTATATTATATTTGTATTCTTGACTCTTTGAGTCGCTGTTATATATATCTGTTCTGTGGGTCCCATCGAGGACTGTTGTGTAATGTTATTACTTTGCTTTCCACCCGCACGAAAGTGCCTGGTGGGCACCTTTGAATCGTTTCTATGCGGGCTTTGGCGAATTTTGCTAAAACTTGCATAGGTCTGATTCTGAGGGTGTTACACTTTGGCTAGATTGAATATTTGTTATGAGTTATATTTGGAGTTGGATGCCTCTATGAAATTGTGGTGTTTGTTGGAACCATCTAGCGCTCAAGGTGACAGTGTGGGGTTATCTAGATTGGGGAAGGCGGACTTTGAGGTGTGCTGTTATAGCCCTACCATGGATTAGAGTGTCCAACCGGAGAGTAGTTAAGAGTAGTATCATGAAGAGATGATATTTATATGAGAGAGTGTTCACTAGTGAAAGTATGATCCCTAGGCATTGTTTCTAAACATTGAAACACCGGTTGCTACTAGATATGTTGCATGTTTGCTTGCTTCCATCTTTATTCCGTTTGCCGGGGAGGTTTTGGTCCTTTACCTTACCTCACCACAAAGCTATTTTCTGGCACCGTTACCACTTGTATTTCACTATCTCTTCGCCGAACTAGTGAACCTATACACCCGACAAGTGTATTGGGTGTGTTGGGGACACAAGAGACTTATTGTATATTGATTGCGGGGTTGCTTGAGAGGGAATACCTTTGACCACTTCCTCCCTGAGTTCGATAAACCTTGGGTAATCCACTTAAGAGAAACTTGCTGCTGTTCTACAAACCTCTGCACTTGGAGGCTCAACAACTGTCTACAAGAATAGAAGCGCGTAGACATCACGATGCTGCAGCTAGCATACTGCAGCATGGTGGAGGGGGCTCTGTTGGTCCAATCTGGGCCCGATCGGGCCGGTCCGGGCCTAGTATGCCCTTGCTGCCGCGTCCGGTCGATTACCGTGCTCGCGGTGGAGAATGTTCCCTCCGGTACTGTCGCGCTGATTGTCGTTGCTCCTCGTTTTCGCCTTCTGGGCCTCGTGCCAGTGTTCATGGAGAGACGACGGGGAGGATCTCAAGGCCGTGGTGGCGCATGCTAGTGGGTGACCAGATGGGTGGAGCGTTAAGGATTGTTTGAGTTGTGGTTTTTTTTGGGGTCGAGAGAAATTCCTGTCAGCTTGTCCAGCACCGACGCGGTGACGCCTCGGGGTGTCGTCCGTACTTCCTGAAGGGCGTCGAGTGTTCCTCTTCCCCACTCTTTGTTGCGTACCGGGGGAAATCCTAGGACAAGTTCGGGCAGCAGCAGTGTCATCGTCGCTTTCCTTCTTGGAGGTGCTGCTTGGTACGCGGCGATTTGGAATCCTAGGATCGTGATGGGAAACGGTTTCGAGTCTTCTTCGTTCTAGTCGATTTGTCGGTATTGTTTTCTCTTCTTTTTTATTTCTTGTTCTTTTGGGCTTGATTGTGCTATTTTCCCCAGCGATGGTAAGTTGTAGCGTGTGATTGCTATATTAACATAGCGGGGCGCAACTCTATTTTGAGAAATTTAAATTTAGACAAATCTACGACATCCTCTTTAGGACTGAGGGGGTATAAGAAATTAAAAACCACTAGGTTGGATGATAATGAATTTTCTCTTGAACTAGAGTCCAATGAACCATTGCCCAGCCTCGTAAGGAGGAGGAAGTATATTTGGCATCAATGATCCGAGGATCAAACATTTGTTTTATGATGATACTATACTGAAATACTTTTATATATTTGCCTATACCATAAACAATTGATTTTTTTAAATAGACTTCCGTTCCACTTTATAAATAAGTCAAACATCGAACCGATACAAAGTAACGGAAGTACCCTCTTACAAAGCATATAAAAGGTAAACAAAGAATACATGAGTAGCCACACCCCAAAGAAGCACATGATGCTACTTGTTATAAACATGATAAGAAAATAACAATAATGAAAACGAAATCACAGCAGGGACACATAATTTAATGTGAAAACCTCTCCAACAAAGAGAGGAAAAAATCACGGATATCAGCCAGCAAAACTTCACTATACGGGGAGTGTTTACACAATGCCAGAGATCTCTCAGATGCAACTTATCATGGTCGACGACTTACAAGAGTATATATATAATGATAAAAACCTAGGTCTTCATTGATCCGGCGACGAGCCTCACTCCGCTTGTCATAAGATAGCCTCCTTAATGAATTTGGATCATACTTCAACACTACTAAATAGAGGTGCCATGATGTCTCCTTGTGAAACAACCGGACCTCGTCGCACCGCACCCATCAAGTTGACACTGGAGAGGGCCGCCTGCTCTCTCGCTCCGGATACAATGATGACGGGGAGTGGTGATAACTAAGTCACATGTACAAGATAGAAAGCCGTCAAAAACACCCAACCATCGCTAGAAGTGTCTCGAGACAGGATCCAAATTAAAGAGTTGATATCCAACTAGGGCAAGATGAGGTGATCAGAGATGAATTCGATGCTTAAATATACAGACTCCCTCTATCCCAAATTAGAAGTCACATATTTTTTCTATATTCATACACTAAACGTGTTTAGATACATGTTTGTCTAGACAAATATGTCACACGATAATTCGAGAAAAGAGGGAATATACTAGGACCATTTTGAGCTACTTAAAGCCTGCGTATTTACATAGAATGGCCATTATTTTTACCCTATTTTGTCAAAGAAGAGTTCAAGAGTACATACGCAGACATGTATAAATACACTAAAAAATACTCACCTCTATGAATGCACGTCCTACCTCTATGACCACCTCTGAACGACTGACCCGATGAGTCTTGGGCAGGTCGACTAGCGCTTGGGGTGGCATCAGGCGGAGCTGGCCATCGAAGACGGGGCTCCTGCCCTCAGCCTAGATCTAGGCGCATATGGGCTTGATTAGGGCTGGACGAGCCCTGCTGTCAACATGGTTTCAAGGGCTTTCAGCAGGTCTGGGAGCCCATCCCTCGGCCAGGGAGTGGCTCAGGTGTTGGATCCGGGCCAGTCCGGCGTAGTTCCTGATGACCGTCATGGATTCAGTTCCGTGTTGTCTGAGACCTAGCTGGTTGGCCCTAACTTCCACACTAGTTCATGTAGTCTCGTGGTGGTGGGGTGGCATGTCGTGAGTGTGAGATCTTGGACGTCGGGGCAGCAGCCTCGGAAGGTGTACTGCGCGGTCATCTCGATGGCAGAGCGGCGTTGCTGTGGTAATGGCTCATCTCTTTGGACCATGCAGATGGCAAGGAGTAGTCATCGGGAGCTCCTGGTGGTGGCAACGCCCAGATCATGTTTGGAAGCTCGAATCAAGGATTTGTGGTGTCTAAGATCGAATGTGGCAACAGTTTTCCTAGCGAAAGCCTAGCGCTTCACCGCCGACAACTCCGACACCTATGGGTGTCGTGACCCCCTTGAGGGCGTTTTTGTGGCTACTCTCACCACATTAGAGCTTCAGGTTAAAACCCTAGACCCTTTTGGTCTCGGCGGTGATGGCGCTCGTGGCGTCGTTACCTTTTTAGAGGTGTTGTCGTGGAGCTTTGGTCTTCTTAGTCTCGTCGTCTTCAGTAGCAAGCTAGATGCTTCTTAGACTTCGTAGTAGTTTATCTTTGATCTTCTTGTAAGAGAAACTCCTCGTCACTTTGTATCGACTTGGCAGTGTGGCTTTATTTATAAAGCTGAGCGAAAACCTATTTTAAAAAAATCTTGTAATTGATGAAGTCATCACAGACATCCTCACTGTTGACGGGAACAGGAATAGTATTCCGTCTTTCTAAACACCAAAACGTTGAACTTGTGGTTTGATGCGTGGTGGGCTAGGATACCATTTACCTTCTCACCATTCAACTACAAGTTGGATCTCATTTTTTCCACAGTTTCAATTATCATTCAAATGGAACATAACAGATCCCCTGTTCAGATGGATTTGTTTGGTTCCTCTCTGATCATTACAGACTCACTTGCCATGAGTGATGTACATCAATAAAAGACGGATTAACAATGTCTAGAAGTACTGTAGTTTTGTTTGTGAGAAATTTATTCTTTCTAATTTATAATAAGTGTCACTGATTTAGTAAACAATAATACTTATTACGAAAGGGAGTGCAATTTTCAACAACAGGAGTGGACACCCGTCCACTCGAGTGATAAGGCTGGTCATATTGCTAAATAATTTAGACTAGTAATTTGCACGTATTACTAGTTTATGTTACTAACTTCATAGTGGGTAATAACATGTGGGTATAATGTCATGCGAAACCTAATTAATAAGGTTATAGATTCACATGGTCTTGAGACAAGTATTATCTTTCTACATTAATTATCACGTCATGTCACCATTTTACTCAATTTGCACCGTATATGTTAGCTAAGGCTGATCATAGTGGGAGTATCATATTACTAGTATCATGCATATGATACTAATATATGATACTATCTCTATAGTGCATTGTATCATAAGATAGTATCATAATAGTAATATATTTTTTGATTTATAGTATCTCAATGTAAAATTGTATATAAGATTTACTTGACACTAAAATTTCTAGTTTTACGTACTATAATACAGTATCTATCTATGATACTCTAATCATCTCTTTCATCATTAATTATTATCAGATTTTTGCCAACATGGCATGCGTGATACTAATTATGATACAATGGGTTAGTATCATGTAGTAGTATTATAGTTTATTATTGTTATGTAGTATAAAATTTATTTTGTATCAAATATTCTAGTTCTATGTGCTACGATACCATATCGGTCTAGTTCTTTTAGGGCTTCTCCGAGAAGCTGCCTTCCCCCTAGCTTTTTAGGAAAGCCGGTCTAAAAAAGTTGCGAGGCTTCTAAAATAGTTAAGTCTAAATAAATTTGAAGCGCCATGAATTTTTTAAACCATTTTCCGAAGTTCTGGGATATACAACTTTTGGGATAAATCAACTGACCTATCTATCGTACCAACACAATCTTTTTTCTCATTAATTACACCGAGAGATAAATATTTTGTATGCACATAATACCAGCTATAATTGATATCCTAGTAGACCATGATAAAAGTCCACGTGGATGGACAGAGCAATTTCATTCGCACTCGGCGTCCAACGGCGGTTAGTTGGGGGGACGGACCGGCTTCCCAAGGCGAGGCGCGCTTCGTTCTCTCTGCTCGCACGCGGGGACGGAAGCCACTGGAGACAGCGCCCCGCCCGCCACACCACAGGTCAAGTCACGGCACGGCAGCAACCCTAGCTAACGCCGCTGTGTCGTCTGTGTGCGAAACCAAACACACAGCAAGCAGGAGCTCTCGGACTCGAGAGGAGGAGCCACCGCACCACACCACGCCACGCCACCAGAAAATTCTCTCCTTCATTCCCACGAGCTGCTGCTCCCCCCTCCCCTCCCCCCCACCAAAATTCCCCACCACCTCCGCCATCCGCCCCGCCGTCAACATCGCCCCGCACCCGCCGCGGCCAGCGCCGCCATGCGCATCCGCCGCTACGCCGCGCGCCTCCTCGCCTCCTCCGCCGCCTCCTCGCCCCAGCCGCCGCCCGGCGCGGCCGCGGCGGCGCCCTGGCTCCACGCCGCCGCCGACGACTGCGCCTTCTGCGAGCTCACGCGCGGCTCCGACCCGCAGGTAACTCCCCGTCCCCATATCCGCATTACTCCGCCCTCCCCTCGCTCTGGCCTCTCAGCAAAGCTGCGATTTTCTCCCCGGCTGCCTGGAAATGGTTCTTGCATATACACGTTCATATCGACGTTCTTGTGGTCGGCCGTTTCGCAGGTTGCCCCCGACGGGATTAAGCGCAAGGGGCACGTACACATTGCTGGTCTGGAGACAGATGGCGAGCTGCTCAAGAGCGACGACCTAGCTCAGCCACCTCCTGTTCAGGAAGGTGCGTGCCACACCCCTTACTCTACTGACACCTATAGAGGGATCACTTCACTAGCTCAACGTGTAACTTGCTTCTTTTCTCGAAAAAAATATGTATGACGCCATACTGATGTGCAAAATCGTTATTCTTTGGATGTTTCAGAATCGATTCCAGCTCATGGACGCGAGATGGATCACGAGCACATTGCTGGTCAGGAGCCGGAAGATGAGCTCAAGAGCGTCGACCTACCTCAACGACCTCATACGCCGGAAGGTGCGTGCTACGCTGCCACTCTAGGGATCACTCCAGCAGTGCAATGTGTAACTTGCTTCTGTTCTCGCAAAAACAATGCATATATGGCTCGCTAATAATGTGCAAAATATTTCTTCCGTTGATATTCCAGAATCCATTCCACCTCAACGATGCGATATAGGTTATGAACACTCTAGGAGTAAAGATGTCGCGGGACTGGAAGCTACAGGGGGAGCTGCTGCGAGGCTGGAACCGCAGGTTCCTTCTGATGGGATTAAGCACAAGGGGCACATTGTCGGTCAGGAGCAGGAAGGCGAGCTCAGGAGCGTCGACCTACCTCAACGACCTCATACGCCGGAAGGTGCGTGAGGCCCTGCCATTCTAGGGATCACTCCAATAGTGCAATGTGTAACTTGCTTCTGTTCTCGCAAAGACAATGCATATATGGCTCGCTAATAATGTGCAAAATCTTTCTTCCTTTGATGTTTCAGAATTGATTCCACCTCAACGATGCGAGATAAATAATCAACACTCTACGAGTAAAGATGTTGGGGTACTGGAAGTAACAGGGGGTGCTGCTGCGAGGCCGGAATGCATGCACGAGACTACTATTGTCAGTGAGGAGGCTATTGAGCCGGCAGTCAAGGGAGGAGACTCTGTTGTTGATGAAGCTACTGATGAGCAGGAACCTGGAGGGACAAGTCCTCTTATGAATGGGTCTGTCATCGAATACAATGCGGAGGTTACTGGGGGAGTTTCTCTTGTGAGTGGGTTGATTGCTGAGCCAGAAATTACAATTGGAGCTTCTTGTGCTGATAAACCTGTTGCAGAGCGAGAAGTTTTGGAGGGAGTTTCACCTGCAAGTGAAGCTGCAACCGAGCCAGCAGATGCAGTCACCATGTCGGGAGTTAGAACTGGAGCCCCCCTTGATGACGAAGGCGTTGCAGAGCCAGATATTAAAACGGGAGCTTCTCCTGTCGGTGAATCTACTGCTGAAATGGATATTGTACAGATAGATTCCATTGTTAGTGAAGCTGCAACTCATCCAGGACTTCCAGAAAGAGTTTCTCTTGCCAATGAAAATGCTATGCAGCAAGCAGTTTCAGAGGGAGTTTCACCTCTGAGTGAAGTTACAGCTGGAGCTCCTCTCGATGATAAAGGCGTTGCAGAGACAGATATTAAAATGGGAGCTTCTCCTGTCGATGAATCTACTGCTGAAATGGATATTATGCAGATAGATTCCTTTGTTAGTGAAGCTGCAACTCATCCAGAACTTCCAGAAAGAGACTCTCTTGTCAATGAAGATGCTATGCAGAGAGAAGTTTCAGAGGGAGTTTCACCTGCGAGTGAAGCTGCAACTGAGCCAGCAGATATAGTCACCACGCTGGAAGTTACAACTGGAGCTCCTCTTGATGACAAAGTCATTGTAGAGCCAGATATTAAAATGGGCACTTCTCCTGTCGATGAATCTACTGCTGAAATGGATATTATGCAGATAGATTCCTTTGTTACTGAAGCTGCAGCTCATCCAGGACTTCCAGAAAGAGATTCTCCTGCCAATGAAAATGCTATGCAGCAAGAAGTTTCACAGGGAGTTTCACCTGCGAGTGAAGCTGTAACTGAGCCAACAGATGTAGTCACCACGCTGGAAGTTAGAACTGGAGCTCCTCTTGATGATAAAGGCATTGCAGACACAGATATTAGATTGGGAGCTTCTTCTGTCAATGCATTTGCAGCTGAAATGGATTTTACAGGGTTAGGTTCCGTTGGTAATGAAGCTGCAACGCATGCAGGACTTGCAGAAAGAGTTTCTCTTGCCAATGAAACTGCTACTGAGCAAGATGTTTCAGGAGTTTCACCTGCGAGTGAAGCTGCAACTGAGTCAGCAGATGTAAACACCGCGTTGAAGGTTACAACTGGAGCTCCTCTCGAGGACAAAGGCATTGTAGGCACAGATATTAAAATGGGAGCTTCTTCTGTCAATGAATCTGCTGCTGAAATGGATTTTACACCGTTAGGTTCACTTGTTATTGAAGATGCAGCTCATCCGGGACTTCCAGAAAGAGTTTCTCTTGCCAATGAAAATGCTACCGAGCAAGAAGTTTCGGAGGGAATTTTACTTGTGAGGGAAACTTCAACTGAGTCAGAAGATGTAGTCACCATGTCAGGAGTTACAACTGGAGCCCCCCTCCACAACAAAGACATTGCAGAGCCAGATGTTAAAATGGGAGCCTCTCCTGTCAATGAATCATCTGCTGAAATTGATGTTATACGGTTAGGTTCCCTTGTTGAAGCTGCAACTGATCCAGGACTTCCAGAAAGTGTCTCGCTTGCTAATAAAACTGCTACTGGGCAAGAAGTTTCAAAGGGAGTATCACTTGTGACTGAAGCTACAGCTGAGCCAGCAGATGTAATCACTGCATTGGAAGTTACTACTGGAGCTCCCCTCGACAATGAACGTGCTGCAGAACCAAAAAATAAGATGGGAGCTTCTCTTGTGAATGAATCTACTGTTGAAATGGATTGTGGACGGTTAGGTTCCCTTGTTATTGAGGCTACAACTCTTCCAGGACTTGCAGAAAGAGTTTCTCTTGTGAGTGAAGTTGTCACCAAGACAGGAGTTACAGGAACCGCTAACTTTGACGCTGAAGTTTCTGTGGAACCAGTAGCTACAGGTGGACCGTCTCTTTTAAATGAATCTACTGATCTGGAAATTACAGGAGTTTCTATTGCTAAGGAAGCTGCTGCAGAACCAGGAGTTACTGGCAAGGCTTCTGCTTGTAGTGAAGTTGGCGGTGCTGCTTTAAATGAGACACAGCCTCTTGACTGCGATGTGGATTGTGCCACTGTGCAGATTAAAAATGTAGGAGTGTCTGTTGCCAATGAAGTGCAGCCCTCTAGAGACGATGCAACAGATGAGGTTGTTTCCATAAGTTCCACAAGCACTGTTCCTGTTAGAGACAAGAGTCCAGCTTCGGACGAAGTAACACCAGACGATGACACACCAAGTGTTTCATGTGTATCAAGTATAATAGCTAGAAGTGTTGGTAAATCAGGGAGAACTGATATCATATGTTATGCTAGGCGCAAAGGTAAAAGAAAGCTGGATGTGGCAGAGATGGAGACAGAACAGACTGAAATGGATGATAGTGACATCTGTGATCAATCTGAGGAAAAGGCGGCGTTGGACAGAACTGCTCCTTGCGAGAGTGTGATGTCAACCGCTGGATCTGCAGAAATTAAACTTGCCGACATAAAGAGAGGACTCGTAGGCAATTCACCTTCAAGCAAGTGTAAAAGGAGGAAGGGGCGATATGAATGTGACATTGACTACTGCCGCATGACATTCAAGGAAAAAGCCGAGCTTTCTGTCCACAAGAAGAACATGTGCACGGTCAAGTCATGTGGCAAACATTTCAGATCCCACAAGTATTTGAGACGACACCAGACCATTCACAACGAGGATACGCCTTTCAAGTGCCCATGGGAGGATTGCAGTATGGCTTTCAAGTGGACATGGTCTCTGGCTGATCATTTCCAGGTTCATACAGGGGAAAAGCCCTATAGATGCAGGACACCTGGGTGTAGCAAGATATATAAGTATGTTTCAGACTTCATCCGGCATAAGAAGAGGTGCAAACCTCAGAGGTAAAAACTTGCTCAATATTGCAGAGTTAGGATAGGAGTAAAGCTCGTGCTTGCTACTGTAGATGTTTTTATTAGTTTTTGGAACTTCCTTGGCTCAATTGTTCTGAGTTCTGACAACTTATAGCGGAATTGTTGTTTCTCTAATGAAGGAAAAATGTTACAATCTTTAGTTTAGAAACTTCTACTTCCTACGATCCATAATAAGTGCCGCTGATTTAGTGCAAGTATTGTTGATTTAGTACTAAATCAACGGCACTTATTATGGATCGGACGGAGTACTAAGCTTTTCTTGAACATCAGTGTACATTTCCAAAAGCTGGTTGATAAGATCTGCAGTGTTTGTTTGTTGTTGACAGTGGTGATGTTAGTTCTCCACAGCGTGTGATATATCAAATCCAGGACCTGTAAACAAGAAATAATTTTATACGGTTTGAGGATATTACTTCCATTGACAGATTGGCCTGCTTAAACATTTGCAGCAAAATAGAAGATAATCTGTTTACTTTGCTTAGTTTCTCACTTACATTATGCCATCTAAAGTTATATTACTTAATGTCCAGTGAGCTGTGAAGTTGTTCAATCATTAACTTCTTATAATGCTTGAACTTCCATGAAAAATCTTTGAAAATCAATATTGTGCCCCTCTATTTTAAAGTTCTTCTATGCATTTCTAGAACAAAAACTACATAAATCAGAAAGCAATGGATGGTTTCAAGAAAACTGGTTATGACCACATCTTTCTTAGGTTCTTAGAATACGTGCCCTTTCATATGGTAAAGCACATCTGCCCAGGAGCTGCTTTCTTGGATTATTTGTTGGTTGAAAACTAGAATTGGTCGTATTCTCTTACTGGGCATGTCTACTTTATAGGCTCTTAATACTCGTAGCACTGTCTATCCCACCCGATTCATTCCTTGTGTTGGGAACATGTACTGGATCTGTTGTTTTGTCTTGTTTGCAGTGTCTTGTACTGAGTAGTAGAAATGAGCATGTTATATGGTTTTTTCTGCTTTACAGCCGTTAGCAATCTTCCTGGATTCTGCAGAAAGGTAAAATTTAGTGCTTTTGGGTAGATTTCAACTAGCTTTGAAAAGCAAAACCTATGCTTGGACCTCGGCACTCAGCATTAAATAATGCATCCTATGCTTTTCTTGTTTGCAAGAGAAGGAACACTTCGATTAATGTATCTTTGCCAGGAAGATAGTCAATATTTTTTCGACTCCTCAGATAGTACAGAATACAAGTTTTATGTACCGATTGCAAACAAAAAAACATTTGAGCTTTTGGACCCCGGAGTACCTACCTCTATGGCTAATGATATTAACCACCTTCACTGCTCAGTTTGACATTTGGTCTCTCATTTAGTTTAGAAACTTTATTTATGTCTGCTTGAACATCAGTGTATACATTTCCAAAAGGTGGTTGATAAGATCTGTGGTGTTGGGTTGTTGACAGTGCTGATGTTCGTTCTTCACAGCAAATTATATAGTATCAAATATGAGACTTGTAAAGGGGTTATTTTTATTCGGTTTCAGAACACCACTTCAATGCCTATCTAGCATTTACAGATTTGTCTGCTTAGACATTTACAGCAAAATACAAGATAACCTGTTTATTTTGATTAGTTTTCCACCTATGTTTAGCCATATAAAATTGTATTCCTGGATGCCTAATAAGCTGTGTATTTGTTCCATCATTAAATGCTTTACAATTATTAGCCATCTACCTGGCTGCCGCAGAAAAGGTAAATTTTAGTGCTTTTGACAGATTCACCTAGCTTGAGAAAACAAAACCTATGCTTGAGCCTCAGCACTCTGCAGTACATCCAGTCATTTTCTTCTATGCAAAAGAAGGAACACTTGGACTAGTATATCTTTTTCAGGAAGATAGCCAAGACATGTACTTTTGAGATAGTTTAACATTTGGTTTCTCATATAGCACTGAAAGAACTTTTCTTTTTGGGTCGAATTGAAACGACCTAAATAGTATCGCTTGGGAAATAGATACACAGGGGATATTGGCATATGTGATATGATACAGTATTTTTCGTCTTTCTCCGCCGTAAGATGATCTGACAGATGAGTAACCTGTTTGATAAAACATGACGGTTATGGTTGTGATTATCATGATGATTTCCAGGACACTTTTTTTTCCCTTGGATGAAAGAAAAAGGCTTGCCTGTCATAAAGGACCAGTCGGTCACCACAGCCCTGGGATCAGCAGCTGGGGTGGACGAGTTACTCCCTTGCCTGGCCTGAATACTTGGCTTTATGTACATTACCTGAGCTGTAGCATTGCTAGGGATTATAATCATCTTCGGTACTCCGACATCTTTTTCTTTTTCATTCAACAGCTCAACAACAGACAGCATGAATTGCAAAGCCCTGCCACTCGAGTTTTGGAGATCAGAAATAGCAGGGCAGAGAGGTTTTGCATGAGCTGAAGAACAGCCTAACAAAGCCACATGTAAAAAAGAGATGGATATCATCTTCCTGCAAACCACACCTACAACAAAACTTACTGATATGCTTTGTAGTGGAAAGATGACATCATTTGATAAGGATGAATGAATGTAAGCACGTAGTAGTGGAGAAAGAAGGACGTGGGAAGAACGCTGAAAAAGAGGTGTTTACTGTTTAGAGAGGAGTGTGAAACGACATAGCATTTTGTTTACCTTGGGAGAAACATAAGCCCTTTTCCTCTTCACTGTGTGGGCAAGCAAATATGCCCGATGGTTGATGATCTATATAGTTCAATGCTCTGAAGTGACAGACAGAATTGCTCCTAAATAAAAACCCTTGCCAAAATAACCCAAGTCTCAAATGCATAAATAATATGATAAAACAGATACACACAGCACAAAGAGTTTACATGATCAACACAGTAGAGCCAATCAATGGAAGATAATGGAAAAAAGGCTCCAAGCTAATGTCCAAACTAGCCAGTCCAAATGATCAAACTAACCTAATTGAGTTCTGTTGTCTTTCACCAAAGGATTCCAAGGAGTTTCTTTATGCTACAATTAAGTCATGAGTGACCTGGCTATCGATGGTTACTTTATCCTGCTCACACCATACATGATGCGCCAAACTATGTATAGTAGTAGTAAGCTTGTCCCGAGCCATAAGCCACCATTCTCCTCTTGCGTTGATTGGAGGTGGTCGGCACACTCGTCGACGTCACCACTCCAGAGTTAGATGTTGTACTCACATGAGCTGAATCAGAGCCGACTAAAGTATTTACTTCAGTTGATTTGGAGCTAGTCGAGGTGGTCTTTGGGGATCCTACTATTGCTGCCACTTTCTCCTTGCACTTATTATTGTCCTTGGACCCTTCTGAAGCCTTCATCCATCATCTTTACATCTTCATCCATCTTCTTTTCAAGGAAAACATCTTGCTCCATTTTGTTGACAAGCTTATGTTTGTTACTTGTATGTTTCTCAATCATGTCATCCATCATTAACTCATCATCCCAATTGTTCACAACAATACCTTTGCTTATTTAACATAAATAAGCAAAGAAGAATCTCAAATAAATTAAACTCATAAATATTAAGAGATATGTATACACAGAGGCTAGGAATTGTACACAATATTCAAGGAAACGCATATAGATATACTAGGGTTCTAGTAAGGTGCCATAGAGCTTGCACAAAGGCGGATCCAACCAAGGGATCACCTAGATCTCACCATAGGACTGCGTGCCTCGTTTGTGATATCCAATGATACATATACCAAACCCTAGACACATGTGAGAGTAAACCTACCCAGTATACTAACCATACCACAAGAAGGCAAGCAATCACGAGGAGATGCAATAGTCGGAAGAAATTGATCATAAGACAGAATGGGATCAAGTCGAAGAGTATGATGTGGATGCTAACCTTCGTTGTTGCTCGGCTCAACACAAATATCTCCTCCAAGGCCCGTGCTATGTTGTAGCTCTTATTGATGGTCAAATTTTCGCCTTCGTTGGTGTCGTCATGGGCAGTATGTGTAGGGGGTGACCATGCGGGTTGGCATGGAGGTGACACTTGTTGCTTCCCATCAGAGACTGACGATTTGGGTCGTCTTGAAGAATTCTTACGAATCTTCATGGCTCGAGTTCGGATAATGGTGTGCGTCGGGGAGACAAGGGGGTTAGATCTATTAGGTTAGGGTTTGGGATTGCTGCGGAATAGAGGAGGAGCAAGGATATATGGACGGGTTGGAGGGGGTCCATGTCTTTCCTTTTTCTCCCTTAGTTTCCTTTTTTCTCCTAATCACTCCACCCCGCTTGTTCTTCTTGGATGTACACCGGCTTGATATTTTATCCAACGGTTCTCCTCCTACCTCTTTAGTAGCTCATGTTTCATGCCAAATATGTAATGTGGTATATAAATTTCTTTAGGTTTATATGTGACTTGATGTATGTACACGAGATGGATGCAAAAGTATTTTGTTACATATGCTATTTGGTCTTAATTGGTTGGCTCTTGACACATGATTTATAATAAGCATAAGAGATTGAATCTTCATAAAATATGATACTTTCTATGGGTGGTCAACGGGAAGCCTTGTTTTACAAGAATCAATGGATCATTTGACACTTATCATGGTGTTTCCATTTGTAGCGGTTGTACTTCACCATTCAACTATACACAACCATGATCATTTTTATTCCATGATAAGTCATCCCAAAATGGTAGTATCTTGAATTAAATTTTTATACACCATCACAATGTTTCATCATGTATGAGTCCAATCTGGCACCTTCAGATAAACTATTGTTGAAATTTGATACCTAGATACACTACATCTCCCATACACATTTTGTGAGTGTAAGACATACTACTTTTGTGGAATCGAAATAAATATCCCATAGGTAGTTCCTTGCTGCAAAAGGCTAAAAGTGAATTCAAAATGTGAAAGTGAATGTGCTATGTGTTTTATCACACATCAACCATACCTACAAACCCCATGCATAGATCTTATATGTCCTCTACATCTTGTACTTCTGTCTTCTAAATCCGTGTCTTCGAGCTTCAATGGTGGTATGGGTTCTTGTTCTGATGATTTTGGAACAATAAAAACCAAAGTGGGATAAAAGGTGTTAGATTGGATTGATATATCAAGCTAGGATTTGTATTCATGTTAAAAACATGTTTTCCGTGAGGGTGATATTTCACTCCATATTGTGGCAAAATAACTCAACAAAAAGCCATGGAGATTCTCACTTGAAATATTTAAAATAAACATCAATACAAAACAATGCCAAATACATTAGAATGTGAAGAACATGAAATGAAAAATATCGAGATGGTTCAAGCGCACGTGCACCATGTGAAAAATATGGATATGCCTCAGCAAAAGTAACTGAGAGTTTCTAGAAAAGGCAAGTAAAAAATCATAGTGAAAGTGCAATGAAAGTCGCCTAGAGGGGGTGAATGGGATTTTAAAAATATAACGGTTTAGGCTCAAGTAAATGTGGAATAAAACTAACGTTTAATTTATTGAGCACAAAACCTAACCACTAAGTTCACCTAAGTGCACCAACAACCTATGTTAAGCAATACAAGCAACAAGGTGATAGCAAGATATAAATACTTCAAGCACGATGGCTATCACAAAGTAAAGTGCATAAGTAAAGGGCTCGGTTGAGAGATAATCGATGGACGCGGAGACGAAGATTTGTTTCCCGAAGTTCACTTCTGAAGAAGCTACGTCTCCGTTGGAGAGGTGCGATGGCGCAATGCTCTCCGAACGCCACAAAAGGCTCACCTCGAGGTGTGGTGGTTCGATGCTCACCCAACATCACACAAGGCCTCACCCCGGATGCGAAGGCATGCAACTCACCGACGCCACAAAAGGCTCACCCTATTCTCCCGAGTGCGCACCACAAAAGGCGGGCACTCGCTCCACTATGGAACACTTTAGGGTGGTCATCGAACCCGTACAAGATTGGGCCTATCTCCACAACTCAATTGGAGACTCCCAACAACAAAGCCACAAAAGGCTACAACGCCACAAAAGGCCAAAAAAGCCACAAAAGGCTACAAGACCACAAAAGGTCAACAATCCAACCACACAACCGTCTAGGGTTCCAAGAACCCAAGAGTAACAAGCCCACAAGCTTGTACTCGCCGAATCTATGGGGAGAACTCAAATCTATGCAACAAATGCAAGAGGCAAGTCCTTCTCTCTCAAATTCCACCAAAGATACAAAAGCTATTGGGGGAATAAGAGAGGAAGAACACAAGAGGAGAACACAAAACTCTCCAAGATCTAGATCCCAATGATTCCTTCACAAAGAAGGGATTTGGCTTGGGGAATTGTGTTGGAGATATGCCCTAGAGGCAATAATAAAAGTGGTTATTATTATATCTTTGTGTTTATGATAAATGTTTACATTCATGCTATAATGGTATTAACCGGAAACATTAATACTTGTGTGATTTGTAAACTAAATTAGAGTCCCTAGTAAAGCCTATTTGTAATACTAGCTTGTTGGTTGATATATGATCGTGGTTTACCGATCATGAACATTGAGATGTTATTAACAACAAGATCATATCATTAGGAGAATGGTATGATGGACATACTCCTATAGATAAGCATAGCATTAAGATCAAGTCATTTCAATAGTTCATTTGCTATAAGCTTTCTGATACATAGCAACCTAATTCCTTCGACCATGAGATCATGCTAATCACCATCACCGGAAGGATGCTTTGATGATATCAAACACCACACCATAACTGGGTGGCTATAAAGGTGGCATTGAGTGTTCGGAAAGTATGTGTTGAGACACATGGATCAAGAGTGGGATTTGTCCATCCATATGACGGATAGATATACTTTGGGACCTCTCGGTGGAATGTCATCCAATTAGCTTGCAAGCATGTGACTGGCTCACAAGGGATCACATATCACGGGAACGAGAAAAGAGTACTTATCAGTAACGAGGTTGAACTAGGTATGCAGAGATACCGACGATCAGACCTCGGATAAGTAAACTATCGCGAGACAAAGGGAAATTGGTATCGTATGTAAGTGGTTCATTCGATCGCAAAGTAATCATTGAAATATGTGGGAACCATATGAATTTCCAGATTCCTCTATTGGTTATTGGTCGGAGAAGTGTCTCGGTCATGTCCGCATAATTCACGAACCGTAGGGAGACACACTTAAGGATTCGATGTTGTTTAGTAGATATGGAATGTAAGTAGGGAGACAAAATGTTGTTCGGAGTCTCGAATGGGATCTAGGATATCACGAGGAGATCCGGAATGGTCCGGAGAATAAGATTCATATAAGGAAAGTCCAGTTCCGGAGTTCGGGAATGATTTCGATGTTTTCATCGAAGAGGTTCTAGAAGGGTCTAGAAGGTTCACCGGACCGGAAGGGGAATGGTTCATGAATGTGTCATGGTTAAGTGGAATGATTGGATCATGTCCTAGGTCACTTGGTTGGGCATTTGCGAGAGAGAAATAAAGCTTTAAATTGAAAGTCAAAAGGCAGGTTTGAAAAGTCAAACTGGAACAATGGTTTCCTAGTGAAAGAAGGAAAGAGTCCTTCTTTCTCTCCAACTTGGATTTGGGGAAGGATTCAAACTCCCCTCTCCCAAGCTTCCCTACCTCTCATAAATAGAGGGGAGGGGCTGCCCCAAGAGGCTAGAATCAGCCCTCCCCACCTCCAAGTCGCGCCGCCGCCGCTACTTGTCACCGCCGCCGACTCCACCTCCTCCTCTCTGGCCCTCTAAACCTAGATCGCCGGAAACCCTAGATCCACCATAACCTGCTCCGGCTTAGGAGAAGACCTGAGGATTTTCCCTCTACCTCCGACACCATGCCCTCGAGCTGCCGGAATCGCAAGGGGAGAACTACAACCTCCGCTTCCTTCTGGAACAAGGGAGAGGAAGGTCTTCATCAAGTACCGAATGTGTGACCGACTGCGGAAGCACTACCGGAACGCAGCGCCGGAAGGATCGTCTACACGATCTTGAGATTGGTAAGTGTACGACTACATCACCCACGAGAATCTGCTCTCGTTAACCGCTTTGGAATCTTCAAGGGTGAGTACTCTAATCGACTCGTTGCTACAATCTAGTAGATAGATCTTGGCTTGTTTGTGTGCATGCGGTAGAATTTTTTTGTTTTCCATGCAACGAACCCCTACAGTGGTATCAGAGTTGTGTCTATATGTAGATCTGTTGCACGAGTAGAACACAATGGTCATTGTGGGTGGTGGTGCTTTTATTATCAATTGCTATTTGTGTACTTTGCATCTTGCAGTATGATGGGATGAAGCGGACCGGGCTAACCTTACATGACATCGTTCATGAGACTTGCTCCACGCTTGACATGCAACTTGTATTGCATAAGTTCCTTTGCGGGTGTTTGTCTCTCCCATCATAGTATAGATTCAATTTACAACGGGCACTTGATAGTTCAAGCATCAACATTGTGGTTCTTGTTCGTAAGTTAGAACGACACTTATTGAAAGCGCCAAACCACGTAAAGTATGCAAAGAAAATTCGAGGCGTCTAACTTTGTTTTGCAGGGGTGTGCTGTGATGTGATATGGCCATGATTGTGATTATATGTGATGTATGCAATGTTCCTTACTGTAAGTCGGCAACCGGCTGGAGCCATATGGTTGTCTTTTTAATTTCGTTAAGACCTGCGTGTCTATTATTCAAAGTAGTTGTAATAGTTGATGCTGGTGGATGACAACCATGGAGAGGCACCATTGACCTTGACGCAATGTCGGTGATGATGGAGATCATGTTTATGCTTGAAGATGGAGATCTGAAGCACAAGAAGAAAGGCCATATCATATCACATATTATGAATTGCATGTGATGTTAATCCTTTTATGCATCTTGTATTGCTTAGTTCGTGACGGTAGCATTATAAGATGATCTCTCTCACAAAATTTGAAGTTATAAAGTATTCATCCTTAGTAGGCACCGTTGCTAAAGCTTGTTGTTTCGAAGCACCACGTGTTGATCGGGTGTGTTATATTCTGCGAGTGTATACAACGGGAGCAAGCCAGATTTTCTCATGCGGAAGCTAAGGTTTGATCTTGACGAGCCTAGCATGTACAGACATGGTCTCGGAACACAGATCACCTAAAGGTAAAGCATGAGTCATATAGTAGAGATGATGAACATGTTGATTGTTCGCAACTGAAGCTACATCATCTCTCGTGATGATCGATTTTGATGTGGTGGATTTGGTTCGTGTGATCACTAAAACAATGTGAGATATATTGTTTTGAGTGGGAGTTCACCTAGATTAATTTAACTATTAATTAGAACTCAATATGTCATAAACTTAGTCTAAATTATTGCAAATATGTTGTAGATCAATGGTGGCCCCTACCATCAATTTTAATGTGTTCCTAGAGAAAGAAAAATTGAAAAACAATGGAAGCAACTTCACGGATTGGCTCTGCAACTTGAGGATTGTCCTCAATGCTGGTAATTTGACCTATGTGCTGGATGCGCCGATGGGTGACCCACCTGCAGCTGATGCTACCGATGAGGTGAAGAATGTTTTCCTCACTCGGAAGAATCAATACTCCATGGTTCAATGTGCTATCTTGTATGGTTTGGAATCGGAGATTCTGAAAAGGTTAGAGAACCATGACCCACATGATATTGTCCGTGAACTCAAAATGATATTTGAGGCTCATGCGGCAGTTGAGAGTTATGAGGCTTCTGAAAAGTTCTTTAACTGCAAGATGTAAGAGGGTAGCTCCGTTAGTGATCACATGCTTAAGATGTCTAGGCACGCAAGCAAGCTTCAAAGCTTAGGTATAGTGATTCCTAATGCTTTGGGGATTCACCGCATCCTCCAATCACTACCACCAAGTTACAAGAACTTTGTGATGAACTACAATATGCAAAACATGGACAAGTCGCTGCCCGAACTCTTCTCCATGTTAAAGTATGCGGAAGTAGAGATCAAGAAAGAACACCAAGTGTTGATGGTCAATAAGACCACCAAATTCAAGAAGCAAGGCAAGTGTAAGAAAAAGGGAAACTTCAAGAAGGGCGGTAAGAAAGTTACCGCACCGGCGAAGAAGACCAAGGCTGGGCCTAAGCCCGACATCTTGAGTGCTTTACCGCAAGGAGAAGGTCACCGAAGGAATTTCCCTAAGTACTTGGAGGATTTGAAGAATGGCGACATCAAGAAGAAAGGTATATCCGATATACATGTTATTGATGTGTATCTCACTAGTACTCGTAATAGTGCCTGGGTATTTGATACTGGTTCGGTTGCTCATATTTGTAACTCGAAACAGGTGCTGCAGAATGGACGGAAACTAGCGAAGAACGAGGTGACGATGCACGTTGGAAATGGATCAAAGGTTGATGTGATCGCGATCGGGACGCTACCTCTTCATCTACCATCGGGATTATTTTTATACTTAAATAATTGTTATTTGGTGCCTGTGTTGAGCATGAACATTATATCCGGATCATGTTTATTGCGAGACAGATACTTTTTTTAAGTCTGAGAATAGTGATTGTTCGATTTATATGAGTAATATGTTTTATGCACATGCACCTTTGATAGATGGTTTATTCTTGTTGAATTTCGATTGTAGAAATACACATATTAATAACATTGGAGAAAAATGTTTTAAATTAAGCGATAACTCGATCTATATGTGGCACTGTCGTCTTGGTCACATTGAATTGAAGCGTATGAAGAAACTCCATTCCGATGGACTTCTTGAATCACTTGATTTCGAATCACTTGAAAGATGTGAAGCATGTATGATGGGTAAAATGACAAAGACTCCATTTTCTGGTATGATGGAGCGAGCTACGGACTTATTGGAAATCATACATACCGATGTGTGTGGTCCAATGAGTGTAGCATCGCGCGGTGGTTCTCGTTATGTTCTTACCTTCATAGATGACTTGAGTAGATATGTGTATATATATTTCATAAAACATAAGTCCGAAACTTTCGAGAAGTTTAAGGAATTTTAAAGTGAGGTAGAGAATCAACGTAAGAAGAAGATTAAATTTCTATGATCTGATCGTGGAGGTGAATATCTAAGTTACGAGTTTGGCGAGCATTTCAAGAAATGCGGAATACTTTCACAATTGACACCGCCAGAAACACCACAACATAATGTTGTGTCCGTACATCGTAATCGAATTCTCTTAGATATGGTTCGTTCTATGATGTCACTTACAGATTTACCGCTATTGTTTTGGGGTTATGCATTAGAAAGAGACGTATTCACTTTAAATAGGGCACCATATAAATCCATTGAAACGACACCGTATGAATTATGGTTTGGGAAGAAACCTAAATTATCGTTCCTTAAAGTTTGGGGTTGCGAAGCTTATGTAAAGAAGTTACAGCCTGACAAGCTTGAACCCAAAGTGGAAAAATGCGTATTCATAGGATACCCAAAGGAAACTATTGGGTATACCTTCTATCATAGATCCGAGGGCAAAATCTTTGTTGCCAAGAATGGATCCTTTCTAGAGAAGGAGTTTCTCTCAAAAGAAGTGACTAGAAGGAAAGTAGAACTCGACGAGGTTGTTGAACCTTCTCTCAAACTTGAGAGTAGCGCAGCACCGAAAGTAGTTCCTGTGGTGCCTACACAAATAAGAGAGGAAGCTAATGATGTTGATCATGAAACTTCGGTTGAAGTCACTATGGAACCTCGCAGGTCCAAGAGAACTCGTACCACTCCTGATTGGTATGATCCCGTTATGAGTGTCATGCTGGTGGACAACACCGATGACCCTGCGACATATGAGGAAGCGATCATGAGCCCAGATTCCAATAAATGGCAAGAAGCCATGAAATCCGAGATTGGATCCATGTACGAAAACCAAGTATGTACTTTGGTGGACTTATCGGATGGCCGGAAGGCTGTCGAGAACAAATGGATTTTAAAAAAGAAAACAAATTTTGATGGTAATGTTACTGTCTATAAAGTTGGACTTGTCGCAAAAGGGTTTCGACAAACTCAAGGAGTTGACTATGATGAGACTTTCTCACCGGTAGCGAAGCTAAAGTCTGTGGGGATTTTATTAGCAATCGCTGCATATTATGATTATGAGATATGGCAGATGGATGTCAAAACGGCATTCCTCAATGGAGACATTGATGAAGAGTTGTATATGGTACAACCCAAAGGTTTTATCGATCCTAAAGATGCTAACAAGGTATGCAAACTTCAACGGTCCATTTATGGATTGAAGCAAGCATCCCGGAGTTGGAATCAACGTTTTGATAAGGTAATCAAAAGCTTTGGTTTTATACAAACTTATGGAGAAGCTTGTATTTGCAAAAAAGTGAGTGATATCTCTGTAGCATTTCTAATACTATATGTAGACGATATATTGTTGATTGGGAATGATGTAGACCTTCTTAATAGTGTCAAGAAATATTTGAATAATAATTTTTCAATGAAAGATCTTGGCGAAGCAGCTTACATATTAGGCATAAAGATTTATAGAGATAGATCAAGACGCCAAATATCATTGTCACAGAGTACATATTTGGACAAAGTTCTAAAGAGGTTTGGAAAAGAAGATAGCAAGAAAAGGTTCTTGCCCATGTTGCCCAATACGACCTTGAGTAAAACTCAAAGTCCTGCAATGGCAGAAGATAGAGAAAATATGAGTAAGACTCCCTATGCCTCAGCCATAGGATCTCTTATGTATGCCATGCTATGTACTAGACAAAACATTGCATATGTTGTTAGTTTAACTAGCAGATATCAAAGTGATCCAGGAGTGGATAATTGGACAGCGATAAAAAACATCCTTAAGTACATGAGAAGAACTAAGGATATGGTTCTTTCTTATGAGGGTGATGAACAACTCGTTGTTAATGGTTACACCGTTGCTAGTTGGAACACCGATCCGGATGATTCTAAATCTCAATCTAGATACGTATTTACTTTGAATGGTGCAGCAGTTAGCTAGAGGAGTGCAAAGCAGAGCATTGTGGCGAGATCTTCAACTGAATCGGAATACATAGCTGCTTCGGAGGCTTCACAAGAGGCGATATGGATGAAGGATTTCATTACAGAGCTCGGTGTGGTTCCCAGTGTGTAGGGTTCGCAGCATAGAAAATAAAAAAATCCTACGATGTGAACTATGTACCAAGATCTATCTATTAGATACAAACAATGGGCGTATGTATATCCGTAGAGAACATACCCTTGAAGACCGACAAAGCTTAACGAGTTCGACTCGTGGTTGATGTAGACGATCTCTTGCCGATCTCAAGATCGAGAGGAAGTCCTAGCGCCACAAATCAGCAGCGCATCCGTGCTCGCACACACGTTCGAGGCACCGAGCAACCTCCGCCTCGCCTCAGCGCATGAAGCACAACTCTTTCTTGCCGAATAAGCCACCAGGAACATGTATCTCGCTAGTCCGAGATCATGGGGGATAAATTCTAGAGGGGGAGAGAGATCCTTCACGAGGAGGTGTGAGTGAGAAGTGAGAGGAGGGGCTCCTTATATAGGGTAGGGGGGCAGCCCAAGGGGGCATGGCCTCCGACCATGGAGGGTGCCCCCACCTCTCCCTCATTCATGTGGGTGGACACTCCACTTACAAAATGGCCCTTCAATTTTCTCCACTCATAAACCCACTCAAATTCCCATTAAATTTCCACCAAATTTAATGCAAACTCTCATTAAATAGAACTCTTTTATTTTATTCGGAATTTTGTCAATTAATTTAATGACAAACATTCACAAATAACCCCTTGCTAGAATTCTATTTCACATGCATAACCACTTTATGCAATTTCACCCGAAAACCTGTTTCGGTATCTAGTGAAATAAATTCCTGCGCTTGTTCATTCTTTCGGCATGAAACTTTTGCTCCAATTGGATGTCGATGTCTCTTAAGTGTGTCACCCTACGGTTCGTGAATAATGCGGACATGATCGAGACCCCTCTCGGATCAATAATCAGAAGCGGGATCTGGAGACCCATACTGACTCCCACACATTCAACGATGACTTTCTTGTGATCGTCGGAACCTTTTTACGCTAGTATCTTAATCCCTTTGTTTCACGATATATTACATGTGCGAGATTCGATCATCGGTATCTCCATACCTAGTTTGATCTCGTTACTGACATGCACTCTTTTCTCGTTCCCATGATATAACATTCTAGTGATCAAATCACTTACTTGCAAGCTAATCAATGTGATATCACCGAGAGGGCCCAGAGTATATCTATCCGTCATCGGGATGAACAAATTCCACTCTCGATCCATGAGCCTCAACATAACACTTTATTAGTTCTGAATCCATCTTTATAATCACCTTGTTACGGTGCGACGTTTGATGTTATCAAGAAACTATTCCGGTGTTAATGATTGACATGATCTCATGGTCTAAGGATTAGGATCACTTCGTAAGTTGTTATAGCAATATAAACTCAATGACTTTGATCGTAATGGTATACTTTGGATGAATGTTCATCAAACCATTACACTAATGTTGTGATCCCGTTATTAACAACATCCAATGTCCATGATCAGGAAACCATGATCATCTTGTTAATAAACGAGCTAGTTTACGAGAGAGGCATAACTAGGAACTTTCTGTTTGTTTATTAAACACACATGTATTAATGTTTCCGTATTAATACAATTATAGCATGCAAAATAAACATATATCATATACTTGGAATACACATAATAATCACTTTATTAGTGCCTCTCAGGGCATATTCCCTTCAGCCTCCCACTTGCACTAGAGACAATAATCTAGTTACATAGTGATAAATCTAACACCCATCGAGTTCTGGTGTTGATCATGTTTTGCTCTAGGGAGAATTTTAGTCAATGGATCTGCTATATTGAGATCCGTATGTATTTTACAAATCTTTATCTCTCCATCCTTGACATGCTCGCGCATGGAGTGAAACCGGCGCTTAATATGCTTGGAATGCTTGTGAGACCTTGGATCTTTGGCATTGGCAATGGCACCATTGTTGTCACAATAGATCACCATTGGGTCCAACGTGTTTGCAACCACTCCTAGTTAGGATATGAACTCCTTCATCCAAACTGCTTCCTGAGCCGCTTCTGAAGCAGCAACATATTCGGCCTCCGTTGTTGATCCCGCCACCACAGGTTGTTTGGAACTCCTCCAACTAACCGCTCCGCCATTCATGAGAAATACGTATCCGGATTGAGACTTAGAGTCATCTGGATCAGTGTCAAAGATAGCATCAACATAACACTTAGTGACGAGCTCTTCTTCACCTCCGTATACAAGAAACATATCCTTAGTTCTTCGTAAGTACTTAAGGATATTCTTGACCGCTATCCAGTGTTCCAAACCTGGATCCGATTGGTACCTACTAGTCAAACTAATAGCATGTGCCACATCCGGTCTTGTACATAGCATGGCGTACATTATAGAGCCTATGGCTGAAGCATAGGGGACCTTGTCCATTATATCTCTTTCTTTCGCCGAAGCCGGACTTTGAGTCTTACTCAATGTCTTGACTTGCAACATAGGTAAGAACCCCTTCTTACTTCCGTCCATTTTAAACTTCTTTAAAATCTTATCAAGGTATGTACTTTGCGATAGCCCTATTAGGCGTCTAGATCTATCTCTATAGATCTTTATGCCTAATATGTATGACGCTTCACCTAGGTCCTTCATTGAAAATTTGCTGTTTAGATAACTTTTAACACTGTTTAAAAGATCTATATCATTTCCGATCAATAAATGTCATCCACATATAATATCAGAAATGCCACATTGCTCCCACTCACTTTCTTGTAAATACAAGCTTCTCCATAAGTTTGGACAAATCCAAACTCTTTGATCACCTCATCAAAGCGGAGATTCCAACTTCGTGATGCTTGCTTCAATCCATAGATGGATCGCTGAAGCTTGCACACCTTGTTAGCATCCTTAGGATCAACAAAACCATTTGGTTGTATCATATACAACTCTTCTTCAATATTACCATTGAGAAACACGGTTTTGACATCCATCTGCCATATCTCATAATCGAAATATGCAGCAATTGCTAACATAATCCTAACTGACTTTAGCATCGCTACGGGAGAGAATGTCTCCTCGTAGTCAACTCCTTGAATTTGTGGAAACCCCTTTGCGACAAGTCGAGATTTATAGACGATCACATTACCATCAGCATCAGTTTTCCTTTTGAAAATCCATTTGTTCTCCACGGCCTTTCGGTCGTGAGGTAATTCCACCAAATTCCAAACTTGATTTTCATACATGGATTCCATCTCGGATTTCATGGCTTCTAACCATTTGTTGGAATCCGGGCTCATCATCGCTTCTTCATACGTCGCAGGGTCATCATTTTCATCAACCATGAAATTCATGACAGGATTCCATACAGCTCGGGAGCTGCACGCGTCCTGCTAGACCTGCGAGGTTCGGTAGTACTCTCTTTTGGAGTTTCATGATCATTATCATTAGTTCCCTCTTCAATAGGTGAAGCCAACTCCGGAACAACTTCTGGCGCTGCGCTACTCGCCATACTTTGAAGAGAAGGTTCAATAACCTCTTCGAGTTCTACCTTCCGACTACTCACACCTTTCGCGAGAAACTCTTTCTCTAGAAAGGATCCATTCTTGGCAACAAAAACCTTGCCCTCGGATCTGTGATAGAAGGAATACCCAATAGTTTCCTTAGGGTATCCTATGAAGACGCATTTTTCCGCTTTGGGTTCGAGTTTATCCGGTTGAAGTTTCTTCACATAAACATCGCATCCCCAAACTTTAAGAAATGACAGCTTAGGTTTGTTTCCAAACCACAATTCATATGGTGTCTTTTCAAAAGATTTAGATGGTGTCCAATTTAAAGTGAATGCAGCAGTTTCTAGTGCATAACCCCAAAATGACAATGGCAAGTCCGTCAGAGACATCATAGATGGAACCATATCTAATAAAGTACGATTACAACGTTCCGACACACCATTTCGCTGTGGTGTTCCGGCAGACGTGAGTTGTGAAACAATTCCACACTCTTTCATGTGAGTGCTAAACTCGTAACTTAGATACTCACCTCCACGGTCGGACCATAGAAATTTCATCTTTCTATTACGATGATTTTCCACTTCATTCTGAAATTCCTTGAACTTTTCAAAGGTTTCAGACTTGTGTTTCATCAAGTAGATATAACCGTACCTACTCAAATCATCCGTGAAAGTAACAAAATAACGATATCCACCTCGCGCCGACACACTCATTGGACCACATATATCAGAATGTATGATTTCCAATAAATCTGTCGCCCGTTCCATTGAACCGGAAAACGGCGTTCTAGTCATCTTGCCCATAAGGCATGGCTCACATGTATCAAATGATTCACAATCAAGTGATTCCAAAAGTCCATCTGAATGGAGCTTCTTTCTGCGTCTAACGCCAATATGACCTAGACGGCAGTGCCACATATATGCGGATATATCATCATTAAGTTTAATCCTTTTAGCATCAACATTATGAATATGTGTAACATTATCATTGATATCTAATAGAAATAAACCATTCATCATCGGTGCATGACCATAAAAGATTTCATTCATATAAATAGAACAACCATTGTTCTCGGATTTAAACGAATAACCACTTCGCATCAAACATGATCCAGATGGAATGTTCATGATCAGTGCAGACACCAGATAACAATTATTCAAGTTTATAACTAATCCCGACGGCAAATGAAGAGGCATCGTTCCAACGGCGATCACATCAATGCTTGATCCATTGCCGACACGCTTCTTGACCTCACCCCTTGCTAGCGGTCGCTTGTTCCGCAGCCCCTGATTCGAGTTACAAATATTAGCAACTGAACCGGTATCAAATACCCAGGTGCTACTGCGTGCACTAGTCAAGTACACATCAATAACATGTATATCATATATACCTTTGTTTGCCTTGTCGGCCTTCTTGTCTGCCAAATACTTGGGGCACTTGCGCCCAAAGGCTCCCCTTACAATAGTAGCACTCGGTATCGGACTTAGGTCCAACTCGGGTTTCTTTTCAGCACGCAACCGGCTTGCCGCCTTACTTCCTTCCGCTTACTTCTTGTCTTTCTTGAAACCAAGGTTCCTATTGATCATCAACACTTGATGTTCCTTTTGATATCCACTTCAGCTTGAAGCATTGATGAGCTCGGGGAGAGACTTATTCATGCCTTGAATATTATAGTTCATCACAAATCTCTTATAGCTAGGTGGCAGAGACTGCAGAACACGATGGATGCCTAAGTCAATGGGAATGGTTATTCCCAAGGACACAAGCTTATCAGCGTAACCTGACATCTTGAGTACATGCTCACTAACGGAGCTGTGCTCTTCCATCATGCATCTAAAGAACTTTTCTGAAGCGTTGTAGCTCTCTACAGTAGCATGTGTGTCGAAAATCATTTTCAACTCACCCATTGTATCAAAAGCATTGTCTTTTTCAAAATGCTTTCAAAGTTTCGGCTCTATCCCATACAATATGCCGCAATGAACTAAGTTGTGGTCCTCCTGACGAGTCTGATAGACATTCTTCTCCTCGTCGGGAGCATCCTCAAAAGGTGGGGGGCCTAGTGGCAGTTCTAGCACGTATTGCTTTTGTGCAGCAGAGAGGAGAATCCTCAAATTCATGGCCCATTCGGTAAAGTTGCTACCGTTCGTTGCAAGTTTCTCTTTCTCCATGAACACATTGAAATTAAAAGCAGGTGGTGCCATCTACAACAGAATTTGTAAAGTTTAGACTAAGTGTATGATAGATTGAGTTCAACTAATCCATATTACGAATGAACTCCCACTCAAAAACGACATCCCTCGTGCCTTTTTGGTGATTACATGAACCAAATCCACTATACCAAGTCCGATCATCATGTGAGTCGGTATAGCTTCAAAGGCGAGCATCAAATGGGCATCATATCTACTATATGACTCATGCTTAACCTTTCGGTCCGTGTTCCGAGGCCATGTCTGTACATGCTAGGCTCTCCAAGTTAGAACCTTAGTATTCGTGTGTGTAACTGTTTTACACCCGAAATATGGTCGTGGATCCAAGAACACCCGATCATCACGTGATGTCTTGGAGCGACGAAAACATAATCGGTGCATACTAAAGGAAGAACACATTCTTATCTTGATATTTAAATGAGGGATCATCTTATTATGCTAACAAAGCGCTAAACAAGCAATATAAGATGCTATCAAACATCACATGTTTATTAGTGAAATGATATGGTTCCCGCAGATGATCTCTATCATGTGCATCATGGTATGATCACTATCATACCTATATGTGTAAGTCCAAGGTCTATGGAGATTACACGTTATGTATGTTGTAAGAGTATCATCTCATACTTCTACTTACAACATCACCATATCATAACACTACCACAGCAACAATCTAAACTAGACGCCTCTAATTTATCCATTGCAAGTTTTACGTGGCTTAGGGCTTTCGAGATAGAACCGTTCTTACCTACGAACATGAACCACAACGAGGATAACCAAATTGTTGACAACTCGTTGCAAAATAGATATTGACTATATTAGGAGAGACAGACACCCGCTAGCCACTTATGCAAACTAGTTGCATGTCAAGCGTGGAACAAGTCTCATGTGCGAGGACATGTAAAGTTTGTCCGGGCCGCTTCATCCCACTATGCCACCAATATCCAAAATTACAACTAAGGAGCAACAACATGATCATCATCGCCCACATACTCATATGTGTACTACCCGTGTAAAGCATCTACGCATAGATCCGGCTCTGATACCACTGTAGGGTTCACAGCATAGAAAACAAAATTTTTCCTACGATGTGAACTATGTACCAAGATCTATCTATTAGATAAAAACAATGGGCGGATGTATATCCGTAGAGAACATACCCTTGAAGACCGACAAAGCTTAACGAGTTCGACTCGTGGTTGATGTAGACGATCTCTTGCCGATCTCAAGATCGAGAGGAAGTCCTAGCGCCGTAAATCAGCAGCGCATCCGTGCTCGCACACACGTTCGAGGCACCGAGCAACCTACGCCTCCTCGCTCCAGCGATGCATCGGAAGCACAACTCTTTCTTGCCGAATAGACACCGGGAACATGTATCTCGCTAGTCCGAGACCATGGGGGATAAATTCTAGAGGGGGAGAGAGATCCTTCACGAGGAGGTGTGAGTGAGAAGTGAGAGGAGGGGCTCCTTATATAGGGGAGGGGGGCAGCCCAAGGGGGCATGGCCGCCAGCCATGGAGGGTACCCCCACCTCTCCCTCATTCATGTGGGTGAACACTCCACTCACAAAATGGCCCTTCAATTTTCTCCACTCAAAAACCCACTCAAATTCCCATTAAATTTCCACCAAATTTAATGCAAACTCTCATTAAATAAAACTATTTTATTTTATTCAGAATTTTTTCAATTAATTTAATGACAAACATTCACAAATAACCCCTTGCTAGAATTCTATTTCACATGCATAACCACTTTATGCAATTTCACCCGAAAACCTGCTTTGTGATTCTAGTGAAATAAATTCTCGCTTGTTCATTCTTTCGCATGAAAATTTTGCTCCAATTGGATGTCGAGTCTCTTAAGTGTGTCACCCTATGGTTCGTGAATAATGCGGACATGATCGAGACCCTCTCGGATCAATAATCGAGCGGGATCTGAGACCCATCGACTCCCACACATTCAACGATGACTTTCTTGTGATCGTCGGAACCTTTTTACGCTAGTATCTTAATCCCTTTGTTTCACGATATATTACATGTGCGAGATTCGATCATCGGTATCTCCATACCTAGTTTGATCTTGTTACTGACATGCACTCTTTTCTTGTTCCCGTGATATAACATTCTAGTGATCAAATCACTTGCTTGCAAGCTAATCAATGTGATATCACCGAGAGGGCCCAGAGTATATCTATCTGTCATCGGGATGAACAAATTCCACTCTCGATCCATGATCCTCAACATAACACTTTATTAGTTCTGAATCCATCTTTATAATCACCCTGTTATGGTGTGACGTTTGATGATATCAAGAAACTCTTCCGGTGTTAGTGATTGACATGATCTCATGGTCTAAGGATTAGGATCACTTCGTAAGTTGTTATAGCAATATAAACTCAATGAATTTGATCGTAATTCTATACTTTAGATGAATGTTCATCACACCATTACACTAATGTTGTGATCCCGTTATTAACAACATCCAATGTCCATGATCAGGAAACCTTGATCATCTTGTTAATCAACGAGCTAGTTTATGAGAGAGGCATAACTAGGAACTTCGCTTGTTTATTAAACACACATGTATTAATGTTTCCATATTAATACAATTATAGCATGCAAAATAAACATCTATCATATACTTGGAATACACATAATAAACACTTTATTATTGCCTCTCAGGGCATATTCCCTTTACAGTGCGCTGGACCCAGTGTCTATCTATTATGATAACATGGGCGCCATAGCCAATGCGCAAGAACCAAGGTCACACAAGAAGCTGAAGCATATCAAGCTGTGTTTTCACGCTATTCAAGAGCATGTACAAGATGGTGACATAAAGATTTGCAAAGTACACACAAATCTGAATGTGGCGGATCCATTGACTAAACCTCTCCCGAGGGCAAAACATGACCAGCACCAAACCGCCATGGGTGTTCGGTATAATACCATGTAATCTAGATTAGTTGACTCTAGTGCAAGTGGGATACTGTTGAAGATATGCCCTAGAGGCAATAATAAAAGTGTTTATTATTATATCTTTGTGTTTATGATAAATGTTTACATTCATGCTATAATGGTATTAACCGGAAGCATTAATACTTGTGTGATTTGTAAACTAAATTAGAGTCCCTGGTAAAGCCTCTTTGTAATACTAGCTTGTTGGTTGAAAGATGATCGTGGTTTCCCGATCATGAACATTGAGATGTTATTAACAACAAGATCATATCATTAGGAGAATGGTATGATGGACATACTCCTATAGATAAGTGTAGCATTAAGATCAAGTCATTTCAATAGTTCATTTGCTATAAGCTTTATGATACATAGCAAACTAATTCCTTCGACCATGGGATCATGCTAATCACCATCACCATAAGTATGCTTTGATGACATAAAACACCACACCATAACTGGGTGTCTATAAAGGTGGCATTGAGTGTTCGAAAAGTATGTGTTGAGGCACATGGATCAAGAGTGGGATTTGTCCATCCATATGACGGATAGATATACTCTGGGCCCTCTCGGTGGAATGTCATACAATTAGCTTGCAAGCATGTGACTAGCTCACAAGGGATCACATATCACAGGACGAGAAAAGAGTACTTATCAGTAATGAGGTTGAACTAGGTATGCAGAGATACCGACGATTAGACCTCGGATAAGTAAACTATCGCGAGACAAAGGGAAATTGGTATCGTATGTAAGTGGTTCATTCGATCGCAAAGTAATCGTTGAAATATGTGGGAACCATATGAATTTCCAGATTCCTCTATTGGTTATTGGTCGGAGAAGTGTCTCGGTCATGTCCGCATAATTCACGAACCGTAGAGAGACACACTTAAGGATTCAATGTTGTTTAGTAGATATGGAATGTAAGTAGGGAGACCGAATGTTGATCAGAGTCTCGGATGGGATCTGGGATATCACGAGGAGATCCGGAATATTCCGGAGAATAAGATTCATATAAGGAAAGTCCAATTCTGGAGTTCAGGATTGATTTCGATGTTTTTATCGGAGAGGTTCTAGAAGGGTCTAGAAGGTTCACCGGACCGGAAGGGGAATGGTTCATGAATGTGTCATGGTTAAGTGGAATGATTGGATCATGTCCTAGGTCACTTGGTTGGGCATTTACGAGAGAGAAATAAAGCTCTAAATTGAAAGTCAAAAGGCAGGTTTGAAAAGTCAAACTAGAACAATGGTTTCCTAGTGGAAGAAGGAAAGAGTCCTTCTTTCTCTCCAACTTGGGTTTGGGAAAGGATTCAAATACCCCTCTCCCAAGATTCCCTCCCTCTCATAAATAGAGGGGAGGGGCTGCCCCAAGAGGCTAGAACCATCCCTCCCCACCTCCAAGCCACGTCGCCGTCCTAGCGCCACCGCCGCCGCTACTTGCCGCCGTCGCCTCGCGCCGCCGCCGGTCTATCGTCGTTTCCCTAGCCACCGCCGACTCCACCTACTCCTCTCCGGCCATCTAAACCTAGATCACCGGAAACCCTAGATCCACCATAACCTGCTCCGGCTTAGGCGAAGCCCTGCAGGATTTTCCCTCTACCTCCGACACCACGACGTCGTGCTGCCGGAATCGCGAGGGGAGAACTACAACCTCTGTTGCCTTCTGTAACAAGGGAGAGGAAGGTCTTCATAGAGTACCGAACGTGTGACCGACTGCGGAAGCGCTGTCGGAACGCAGCGCCAGAAGGATCATGTACGCGATCTTGAGATCGGCAAGTGTACGACTACATCACCCACAAGAATCTGCTCTCGTTAACCGCTTTGGAATCTTCGAGGGTGAGTACTCTAATCGACTCGTTGCTACAATCTAGTAGATAGATCTTGGCTTCTTTGTGTGCATGCGGTAGAATTTTTTTGTTTTCCATGCTACGAACTCCTACAGATTGTAGATCTAGATCTCTCTCAAATCCCTCAAAAATATGCAAGAATCATAGGAAGGGAAAGGAGAGAGGGAAATATCTTCAAGGTCAACAATGGAGGAGAGAGAGAAAGCCAAGTACCAAGAAAAGAGCTAGTGCCCATGAAGGGAAGAGGATCCCCTTTTAAGGGGCTCCCAGATCTGCCCGTTATGGGCAATCGCGACCCTGGCCGGAACTTCCGGTGGGAGGCCAGAAGTTTCGGTGGCACACAGCCAACGGTCATAAAACTGCGATGCAAGAGACTAAAAACGCGAGCCTGGTCGGAACTTCCGCCGGGAGCGGAACTTCCGGTGCTAATTCCGACTGAAGTTCTGTCAAATATATCAAACAAAATACAGAGGTTACAATACGTGGGCGGAACAAGAGCCGGAAATTCACCCGGTACTATCGGCGACATTTATGCCCGAGCGGTACTTCCGGTCCCTGCCCAGAAATTCTGGGGGGGCGGTATTACCGCTAAAACTTCCCCCAAATTCCGCCAAATCACCAAACCAGATAGAGAGGATACAGAACGTGAGCGGAAGAAGAACCGGAACTTCCGGCGGCAAAATGCCCTAGCGAAACTTCCGATCAGGGAAATTCCAGAAACCAAAACTGCAATAACTTTCGCATTCGAACTCCAAACAAGATGAAACCGAAATATTGGGTATCACCTAGAGATAAAATACCATGAATATATATGCGATGTATCTCCCAAGGTGTGGATCCAGAAAACTCACAAGATCAAAAGTCGCAATAAGATATGCAAGTGAAATCCTTATTTGATGAACTACAGCTTGTTATGATGATGACCAAAAGCTCTAGATCCTCTCATGGACAAGAACCAAATAACAACCAAGAAATATGATGCTATGCATGCAAAGGTTTGAGCTCTCTCCGAAAGATTCGATCGAGACACCCGCTTGAGAGCCCCTCTTGATAGTACGGCTATCTATCCTAAACCCGGTCTCCCAACTAACAACACGAGACCGGCAAAAGAGAAGCCTGTTGGAGATATGCCCTAGAGGCAATAATAAATATAGTTATTATTATATCTTTGTGTTTATGATAAATGTTTACATTCATGATATAATAGTATTATCAAGGAAACATTGATACTTGTGTGATTTGTAAACTAAATAAGAGTCCCTAGTAAAGCCTCTTTGTAATACTAGCTTGTTGGTTAATAAATGATTGTGGTTTCCCTATCATGAACATTGAGATGTTATTAACAACAAGATCATATCGTTAGGAGAATGGTATGATGGACATACTCCTATAGATAAGCGTAGCATAAAGATCAAGTCATTTTAATAGTTCAATTTATATATGCTTTCTGATACATAGTAACCTAATTCCTGTAGGGGTTCGTAGCATGGAAAACAAAAAATTTCTACCGCATGAACACACAATCAAGATCTAATCTATGATCAAGCCAAGATCTATCTGTTGGAGATATGCCCTAGAGGCAATAATAAATATAGTTATTATTATATCTTTGTGTTTATGATAAATGTTTACATTCATGCTATAATAGTATTAACAAGGAAACATTGATACTTGTGTGTTTTGTAAACTTAATTTGAAGTCCCTAGTATAGCCTCTATACTTCACTAGCTTGTTGGTTGATTAATGATTGTGGTTTCCCTATCATGAACATTGAGATGTTATCAACAACAAGATCATATCGTTAGGAGAATGATATGGTGGACATACTCCTATAGATAAGCGTAGCATAAAGATCAAGTCATTTCATTAGTTCAATTGCTATATGCTTTCGATACATAGTAACCTAATTCCTTCGACCATGAGATCATGCATATCACCTTTGGATGGATGCTTTGATGACATCAAACACCACACCGTGAATCGTGGTTATAAAGTGGCATTGAGTGTTCTAAGGTATTGGTTGAGACACATGGATCAAGTGGGATTTGTCCATCCACATGACGGATAGATATACTCCTCTCGGTGGAATGTCATCCAATTAGCTTGCAAGCATGTGACTTGGTCAAGGGATCACATATCAAAAAGAGTACTTATCAGGTTGAACTAGGTATGCGAGATACCGACGATCATAACCTTGGGTAAGTAACATATCGTGAGACAAAGGGAAATTGGTATCGTATGTAAGTGGTTCATTCGATCGCAAGTAATCGTGAAATATGTGAGCCATATGAATTTCAGATTCCTCTATTGGTTATTGTTAGAAGTGTCTCGATCATGTCGCATAATTCACGAACCGTGAGACACACTTAAGGATTGACGTTGTTTGAGTAGTTATGGTATTATGAGAAAGAGACCGAATGTTGTTGAGTCTCGGATGGGATCCGGGATATCACGAGGTGATCCGGAATGGTCCGAGAATAAGATTCATATAAGGAAAGTGAATGATTAGGTGTTTTCATCGGAATGTTCTAGAAGGTTCGGATTGTCCCAAGACCGGGGAGGGTACATGAATGTGTCATTGCTCATTGAATGATTGCATCATGTACTATGTGTTATTGCTGTCCCAAATAAAGGATTAAATTGAATCCTAAAAAAGTCAAATGTCAGTTTGAAAGTCAAAAAACAAGAAACTGTGGGAAACAAGCAAGAGGAGTTGGAACCAACCTGGAGGAGGAGTTGGACTCCTCGGGGGCCAGCGACCCTAGGCCGAGTTGGGGAGGACTCCTCCCATAAAAGGAGGCGGGGCTCCTCCATAGACACAATACTTTCTACTCTAGATCTTTGGTTTAGAGCTTCTAATTGCTTTAGCCATTAGAGCCTTCTAATTGGTTTAGAGCCCTCTAATTGGTGTGTCTAATTACTAGGCCACTAATCCTCTCTCTCATAAGCTCCACCATACTGCACCGCTTAAGGCGAAGCCTGCGGGATCTCCCTCTACTTCCGTACCCACGCGTTGTGTTCTTTTGAATCGCGAGAGTGCTACAACCTCCGTCATTTTCTCGAACAAGGAGAGGAAGGTCTTGAAGGATCGTCTACGATCTTGAGATCGGGAAGAACTACATCACCCGAGAATCCGATCTCGTTAACCACTTTGGAATCTTGAGGTGAGTTCCTCTATCGACTCGTTGCTACAATCTAGTAGATAGATCTTGGCTTGTTTGTTTGTATGCGATAGAAAATTTTTGTTTTCCATGCTCGAACCCCTCAAAGGGTATCGAGCCGTGTCTATATGTAGATCTGCGAGTAGAACACAATGGTCATTGTGGCGTTGATGCTTTATTGTAGATTGCTTTTGTGTACTTTGCATCTTGCGGTATGTTGGGATGGCTAACCTTACATGACATCGTTCATGAGACTTGCTCCACGCTTGACATGTAACTTGTATTGCATAAGTGGCTTTGGTGCATGTTTCTCCTAGCATAGTTAAGATCCAATTTACGTGATCAACAATGCTAGTATCAATGTTGTGGTTCTTGTTCGTAGTTAGAACGACACTTATTGAAAGCCCCAAACCACGTAAAATATGCAAAGAAAGTAGAAGCGTCTAACTTTGTTTTGCGGGGTGTCTTGTGATGTGATATGGCCATGATTGTGATTATATTCGATGTATGCAATGTTCCTTATTGTATATGGTTGTCTTTAATTTATGTTAAGACCATTCAAAGTAGTTGTAATAGTTGAAGCCGTGGGCGACAACCATGGAGAAGCGTCATTGACCTTGATGCAATGCGGTGATGATGGAGATCATGTTAGCTTGAAGATGGAGATCGAAGGCACGAAGAAAAACCATATCATATCACATATATATTGAATTGCATGTGATGTTAATCCTTTATGCATCTTGTATTGCTTAGTAGACGGCGGTAGCATTATAAGATGATCCCTCATGCACATCAATTTCAAATCATAAAGTGTTCACCCTTAGTTAGCACAAAGCTTGTTGTTTCAAGCACCACGTGATGATCGGGTGTTCTAGATTCAAGTGTATACAACGTGAGCAAGATTTGCTCATGCGAAACTAAGGTTTGATCTTGACGAGCCTAGCATGTACGCATGGTCTAAGGTAAAGCATGAATCGTATAGTAGATATGATGAACATGATGATTGTTCGCCATTGAAACTATATCAACTCTCGTGATGATCGGTGTTGATGTAGTGGATTTGGTTCGTGTGATCACTAAAACAATGTGAGGGATATTGTTTTGGGAGTTCACCTAGTTTAATTTCATTAATTAATTTGAACTCAATTTGTCATAAACTTAGTCTAAACTATTGCAAATATGTTGTAGATCAATGGCAGCCCCTACCATCAATTTTAATGCGTTCCTAGAGAAAGAAAAGTTGAAAAACAATGGAAGCAACTTGGATTGGTTCCAATTTGAGGATTGTCCTCACAGTGGTAATTTGACCTATGTCGATGCACATTGGTGACCCACTGCGGGATGCTCCGATGAAGTAAAGAACGTTTACCTCGCTCGGAAGAATCGGTACAAATCCATAGTTCCTATCTTGTATGGTTTAGAATCGGAGCTTGAGAAAGGTTTGAAGAGTCGGACCCATATGATATTGTCGAGGATCTCAAATTGATTTTTGAGACTCATGCGGCAATTGAAAGCTATGAGGCTTAAAGTTCTTTAACTGCAAGATGGAAGAGGGCAGCTCGTCGTGAGCATGTGCTTAAGATGTGCATGCAAACAAACTTCAAAGCTTGGGTATTGTGATTCCTAATGCTTTGGGGATTTCGTGTCCTCAATCACTACCACCAAGTTACAAGAACTTTGTGATGAACTACAACATGCGAACATGAACAAGACGTTGCGAACTCTTTGCCATGTTGAAATCTGCAGTGGAGATCAAGAAAGAGCACCAAGTGTTGTTGGTCAATAAGACCACCAAATTCAAGAAAGGCAAGTCTAAGCAAAGGACACTTCAAGAAGGGTGGTAAGAAAGCTACCACGCCGAAGAAGACCAAGGCTGGACCTAAGCCCAAAGAGTGCTTTGAGAAGGTCATTTGAGCGGAATTGCCCAAAGTACTTGGCGGATCTCAAGAACAACATCAAGAAGAAAGGTATATCGATATACATGTTATTGATGTGTATCTCACTAGTACTAGTAGTGCACGGGTATTTAATCGTTGCTCATATTTGTAACAGCTAGCGAAGAACGAGGTGACGATGGGAAACGGATCAAAGGTTGATGTGATGTGATTTTCACGCTACCCCTTCATCTACCATCGGGATTAGTTTTATACTTAAATAATTGTTATTTAGTGCTGCGTTGAGCATGAACATTATCTCGTGATCTTGTTTATTGCTGTTTAAGTCGAGAATAATGGTTGTTCGATTTATATGAGTAATATGTTTTACGCATTACGCACCTTTGATAGATGGTCTATTCTTATTGAATCTCGATAGTGGAAATACACATATCAACAACATTGAGGCTAAACGTTTGAAATCATATGTGTTGGTCACATCGGGTGAAACGATGAAGAAACTCCATACCGATGGACTTCTTGAATCACTTGATTTTGAATCACTTGAAAGATGCGAAGCATGTCGATGGGAAAAATGACTAAGACTCCATTTTACGTCTCATGATGGAGCGAGCTACGGACTTATTGGAAATCATACATACCGATGTGTGTGGTCCAATGAGTGTAGCATCATGTGTGGTTATCAAGTTATGTTCTTACCTTCACGGATGACTTGAGTAGATATGGGTATATCTATTTCATGAAACATAAGTCCGAAACTTTCGAAGTTTAAGGAGTTTCAAAGTGAGGTAGAGAATCAACGTAACAAGAAGATTAAATTTCTGCGATCGTGGAGGTGAATATCTAGCATTTAAAGAAGTGCGGAATACTTTCACAATTGACACCGCTGAACACCACAGTAATGGTGTGTCCCGAACTCTCTTAGATATGGTTCGTTCTATGATGTCACTTACGATTTACCGCTATCATTTTGGGGTTATGCATTAGAAAACACCGCATTCACTTTAAATATAAATCCGTTGAAACGACACCGTATGAATTATGGTTTGGGAAGAAACCTAAATTGTCGTTCCTTAAAGTTTGGGGATGCGAAGCCTATGTAAAGAAGTTACGGACAAGCTTGAACCCAAAGCGGAAAAATCGTCTTCATAGGATACCGAAGGAAACTATTGGGTATACCTTCTATCATAGATCCAAGGCAAAACATTCGTTAAGAATGGATCCTTTCTAGAAGGAATTTCTCTCGAAAGAAGTGGAAGGAAAGTAGAACTCGACGAGGTTGTTGAACCTTCTCTCGAAAGTAGCGCAGAAGAAGTTCCGTGGTGCTGCACCAATAAGGGAGGAAGCTAATGATGATCATGAAACTGATCAACGAGAACTCGTACCACTCAGTTGGTATGATTCCGTTATGAATGTCATGGTGGTGGACAACACCGATGACCCCAGACATATGAGGAAGCGATGATGAGCCAGATTCCAATAAATGGCAAGAAGCCATGAAATCCGAGATTGGATCCATGAAACCAAGTATGGACTTTGGTGGACTTACGGATGGCGGAAGGTCACGAGAACAAATGGATTTTCAAGAAGAAAATCTTTGATGGTAATGTTACATATAAAGCTCGACTTGTCGCAAAAGGGTTTCGACAAATTCAAGGAGTTGACTACGATGAGACTTTCTCACCAAAGAGCGGCTAAAGTCTGAGGATTATGTTAGCAATCGGCATATTATGATTATGAGATATGGCGGATGGATGTCAAAGCATTCCTCAATGGAGACATTGATGAAAAGTTGTATATGATGCAACCCAAAGGTTTTCGATCCTAAAGGTGCTAACAAGGTATGCAAACTTCAACGGTCCATCTATGGATTGAAGCAAGCATCCCGAGTTGGAATCAACGTTTTGATAAGGTAATCAAAGTTTTGGTTTTATACAAACTTATGGAGAAGCTTGTATTTACAAGAAAGTGAGTGGGAGCTCGCATTCTTAATATGTGGATGACATATTGTTGATTGGGAATGATGTAGACCTTCTTAATAGTGTCAAGGAATATTTGAATAATAGTTTTCAATGAAGGATCTTACATATTAGGCATAAAGATTTATAGAGATAGATCGAACGCCAAATATCATTGTCACAGTACATATTTGGACAAAGTTCTAAAGAGATTTGGAATGGAAGAAAGCAAGAAAGGGTTCTTGCCCATGTTGCCAATACGACCTTGAGTAAAACTAAAGTCCGACATCGGCGAGAAGATAGAGAAAGGATGAGTAAGACTCCTATGCCTCAGCCATAGGATCTCTAATGTATGCCATGCTATGTACTAGACCCGACATTGCATATGCCGTTAGTTTAACTAGCAGATATCAAAGTGATCGAGTGGATCATTGGACAATAAAAACATCCTTAAGTACTTGAGAAGAACTAAGGATATGGTTCTTTCTTATGGAGGTGATGAACAGCTGTTGTTAATGGTTACACCGATGCTAGTTGGAACACCGATCCGGATGATTCTAAATCACAATCCGGATCGTATTTATTTTGAATGGTGCGGCGGTTAAGGAGTGCAAAGCAAAGCGTTGTGGCGAGATCTTCAAAATCAATACATGGTCGCTTGAGGCTTCACAAGAAGCGATATGGATGAAAGAGTTCATTACAGGCTGGTGTGGTTCCAAGTCTGTTGGACCCAATGTCTATCTGATAACATGGGCGCCATAGCCAATGCGCAAGAACCAAGGTCACACAAGAAGTCAAGCATATCAAGTTCACGCTATTCGAGAACATATCCGGGATGGGGATATAAAGATTTGCAAAGTACACACAGATCCGAATGTGGCGGATCCGTTGACTAAACCTCTCCGAGGGCAAACATGACCAACACCAAACTGCCATGGGTGTTCGTATATTACCATGTAATCTAGATTAGATGACTCTAGTGCAAGTGGGAGACTGTGGAGATATGCCCTAGAGGCAATAATAAATATAGTTATTATTATATCTTTGTGTTTATGATAAATGTTTACATTCATGCTATAATAGTATTAACAAGGAAACATTGATACTTGTGTGTTTTGTAAACTTAATTTGAAGTCCCTAGTATAGCCTCTATACTTCACTAGCTTGTTGGTTGATTAATGATTGTGGTTTCCTATCATGAACATTGAGATGTTATCAACAACAAGATCATATCGTTAGGAGAATGATATGGTGGACATACTCCTATAGATAAGATCAAGTCATTTCATTAGTTCAATTGCTATATGCTTTCGATACATAGTAACCTAATTCCTTCGACCATGAGATCATGCATATCACCTTTGATGGATGCTTTGATGACATCAAACACCACACGTGGTTATAAAAGTGGCATTGAGTGTTCGAAGGTATTGGTTGAGACACATGGATCAAGAGTGGGATTTGTCCATCCACATGACGGATAGATATACTCGGGGCCCTCTCGGTGGAATGTCATCCAATTAGCTTGCAAGCATGTGACTTGGTCAGGGATCACATATCAAAAGAGTACTTATCAATAAGGTTGAACTAGGTATGCGTAGATCTGATCATAACCTTGGGTAAGTAACATATCGTGAGACAAAGGGAAATTGGTATCGTATGTAAGTGGTTCATTCGATCGCAGTAATCGTTGAAATATGTGGGAGCCATATGAATTTCCAGATTCCTCTATTGGTTATTGTTCATAATTCACGAGACACACTTAAGGATTACGTTGTTTGAGTAGTTATGGTATTATGAGAAAGAGACCAATGTTGTTCGAGTCTCGGATGGGATCCGGATATCACGAGGTGATCCGGAATGGTCCGGAGAATAAGATTCATATAAGGAAAGTCCCGCTTGAGTTCGGGAATGATTGAATGTTCTAGAAGGTTCCATTGTCCCAAGAGGGAGGGTACATGAATGTGTCATTGCTCATTGAATGATTGCATCATGTACTATGTGTTATTGCTGTCCCAAATAAAGGATTAAATTGAATCCTAAAACAGAAAGTCAAATGTCCATTGAAAGTCAAACCGCCAAAACAAGCTGAATGGGAAACAAGCAAGAGGAGTTGGAACCAACTGGAGGAGGAGTTGGACTCCTCGGGGCCGCCGACCCTAGGCCGAGTTGGGAGGGACTCCTCCCTGGCGCCTAGAGACCCTCCCATAAAAGGAGGCGGCCTCCCATAGACACAATACTTTCTACTCTAGATCTCCTTTAGAGTTGGTTTAGAGCTTCTAATTGCTTTAGCCAACAGTTAGAGCCTTCTAATTGGTTTAGAGCCCTCTAATTGGTGTGTCTAATTACTAGGCCACTAATCCTCTCTCTCATAAGCTCCACCATACTCATTGACCTTAGGCGGGATCTCCTCTACTTCCTGCACACGCCGCGTTGTCTTGCGAGGAATCGAGAGAGTGCTACAACCTCCTTTTTCGCTGAACAAGGGAGAGGAAGGTCTTCGTCGATCTAAGAACGATGTGACAAGGGCTGTCGGGCTTAACGGCGTACTGAAGGATCGACGATCTTGAGATCGGAAGAGTACGACTACATCACCCACAACCACTTTGGAATCTTCGAGGGTGAGTTCCTCTATCGACTCGTTGCTACAATCTAGTAGATAGATCTTGGCTTGTTTGTTTGTATGCGATAGAAAATTTTTGTTTTCCATGCTACGAACCCCTACACTATCTACTAGATTGTAGCAAAGAGTCGATAGAATACTAACCCTCGAAGATCCAAAGCGGTTAACGAGAGCAGATTCTCGTGGGTGATGTAGTCGTACTCTTGCCGATCTCAAGATCGCGTAGATGATCCTTCCGCGCATGCTTCGGCAGCTCCGCAATGGTCACACGCTCGTACTGATTAAGACCTTCTTCTCCCTTGTTCCAGCATGAGGTTGTAGCACTCTCGTGATTCCTAAAGACAACGGCGTGGCGTACCTAAGTAGAGGGGAGATCTCGCAGGGCTTCGCCTTAAGCCGGAGCGAGTATGGTGGACTATGAGAGAGGCCTTGGCGATCTAGGATTTAGAGGCACCAAGGGGGGAGATTGGCCGATGTCTAGGGCTTGCGAAAGCCCCAACTCGGCGAGTTGGAGAGGGGAAACCCTAGGCAGCGGCGGCGGCTGCACTTGGAGGTGGACGCACCAAAGCTAGGGTTTTAGGTGTGAGGGAGAGGGGCACCCCTGCCCCTTCTTTTATAGGTGGGAGGGCGCCGGTTGGGAGGAGGGAGTCCTCCCCCAACTCGGCCTCCTTGGCCGGCGGGTGGAGGGAGGAGGACTTCCTCCCCAAGTAGGTTTCCTACTCTCCCTCCACCAAGCAAACTTGTCGTTTGACTTTTCAAATTGGCGTTTGACTTTTCAAACTAGGATTTGATTTCTCCCTTTATTTTGCCCAGACATGATACCTAGTAAATGATGCAACCATTCCATATTGTCATGACACATTCATGTACCCTTCCCCTCCGGAGTGCCGAACCTTCCGGAACCTTCTTGACCATTCTCGATGAAAACACCGGAATCATTCCCTAACTCCGAAACAGGACTTTCCTTATATGAATCTTATTCTCCGGACCATTCCGGATCTCCTCATGATATCCCGGATACCATCCGAGACTCCGAACAACATTCAGTCTCTTACTCATCATTCCATAACTACTCAACAACATCGAATCCTTAAGTGTGTCTCCCTACGGTTCGTGAATTATGCGGACATGATCGAGACACTTCTCCGATCAATAACCAATAGAGGACTCTGGAAATTCATATGGCTCCCACATATTTCTACGATTACTTTGCGATCGAATGAACCACTTACATACGATACCAATTTCCCTTTGTCCCACGATAGTTTACTTATCTGAGGTTTTGATCGTCGGTATCTCTGCATACCTAGTTCAACCTCGTTACCGATAAGTACTTTTCTCGCTCCTGATATGTGATCCCTTGTGAGCCAGTCACATGCTTGCAAGCTAATTGGATGACATTCCACCAAGAGGGCCCAGAGTATATCTATCCGTCATATGGATGGACAAATCCCACTCTTGATCCATGTGCCTCAACCCATACTTTCCAAACACTCAATGCCACCTTTATAGCCACCAAGTTACGGTGTTGTGTTTGATGTCATGAAAGCATCCTTCTGATGATGGTGATTAACATGATCTCATGGTCGAAGGAATTAGGTTACTATGTATCAGAAAGCTTATAGCAATTGAACTATTAAAATGACTTGATCTTTATGCTACGCTTATCTATAGGAGTATGTCCATCATACCATTCTTCTAATGATATGACCCTGTTGTTAATAACATCTCTATGTTCATAATCAGGAAACCATGATCATATATTAACCAACAAGCTAGTTTAACAAGAGGATTTACTAGGGAATCTTTTATGTTTACAAATCACACAAGTATTAATGTTTCCGATTAATACAATTATAGCATGGTATGTAAACATTTATCATAAGCATGAAGATATGATACTAACCACTTTATTATTGCCTCTTGGGCATATCTCCAACAGTCTCCCACTTGCACTAGAGTCAGTAATCTAGTTCCAAACCTTTGTGTATTCAACACCTATAGCTTTCCGGTGTTGTATGTACACGATTGCTAGTGGTCAACTAATCTCCGAATCTAATACTTCCAGATCCGTGTGTAATTGCATGTCTTTGCATCTCTACGCATCACTCATTCTCTAATGAGATGGCTTTGTATAAATTTGGTCCTTTGGTGAGACCTTTAGTTCTTTGGGGTTAAAACATGTTGATAATATTGTCGTACAATATATCTTCATAGTATTATCCCGCTGTGAACTATACCTATTTTGATAACAAACTACTTGACACAAATGTCCTCTTTAGCTGCTATAATAGCAGTCATATACTTAGCCTTTTGTTGTAATATCTGTCACAATGTCTTAACTTTGGAATTCATCCAAATCCATTATGGAACTCACTTTCCATTATATTGTGCCACCCTTAGTTTAGATTGAGATAAACTTAATTTGTACTTTGTGACAAAACTAGTATCAATGTAGTACTTTTACAATGAACTAACCATCTATTTGTCACTTCTACAAAATAATATACTCTTAGTTCTTCCAAAAGATCATAAGGATATCCTTACTATCGTCCAATGATCATCTTATGAATCATTCAGGTATATGCTCATAACATTTAGAGCATAGGACATATCTGGATTTGTACATATCATAGTATGATTGATATAAATACTCCTTGTGATTTCATACATCAAGTATCAATCTATACTTGAATCTTTGTTTAACTTACCAAGTGTCAATACACTTGAATATATTATCAATATTGAACTCATTCAATCCTTTCTGTGCGACAAGAACCTTTCTTGTAGTTTCCATATTGATCTCATTCAATATATCATCTATGTACTTTCGGCACAACCATATTAATGTCTTAATCTATCTATATAGATATAGATGCCAAATATTTGGGTTTTGCCTAAATCTTTCATCGGGATGAAATTCTTAATATGTGTTAATAAAATATACATCATTTCCAATCAACAATATGTCTTCCACATAATGTATTAGAAACATGTCTTAGCGCTCCCACTTAATTTTTTGCAAATGCAAGCATCTTCATCGTCTCCGATGAAATTAAACTCTTTTAATAGTTTCATCATAGTGAAGATTCCAACTCCGCGATGCTTACTTCAACCATTGAAGTTTGCATATGCTTTTAGCATCCTTTGAATTAACAAAACTCTTCGGACTGTGTCATGCACACATCTTAGGTAACCATTCTTATAGAAGAACTTGTTTTGTTTATTCAACTATCACATAACAAAATTATATGTAGTGTTTGCTACATTAATCCGTCTAGACTAAATATCGCTTAATGAAAGATCAGATCTTGTCATAGTCAACTCTTTGAACATTGTCATGAACTCTTTCCCGACATGTCGATAATCTCATAGATGTGAAACATCCATGTCTATTTCTTTATAGATCCAAATATGACTGTAAGGTCTTGTACCTTTCCAGAGGGTCTTTCAAGTTCAAAGCTTGATCTCTCGTATATGGAACTATCACGGATTTTATGGCTTCAAGCCATTTGACGCAGTCAGGGCCCATCATTGCTTCTTTGCATGTAGTCGGATCATTATTGTCAAATAATGATTTAACTCTCAAATCTTGGTATTTGATTCTTTACCTGACCTACTTGGTTCAATAGAAACTTCGACCTTCATAACCACAACCTTTGAGGCATGTGATCCATGAGCATTGTTGCTGCCTCCGGAACACTTTTCGGCGATGCGCAACTTTGCACATATAGCTAAGGTTCTTTTAACCTTATCAAAGTTCTATTGTCCTCCCACTTATCTTTTCACGAAAAATTCCTTCTCAAAGAAACTTGACGTTCTAAGTGACAAACACTTTTGTTTCCGATGTTATGGAGGAATACTTAACGGTTATTTGAAATAACATACAAAGACAGGTTCATCCGACTTTGGTTGCAAACATCTTTCTTATGCATAGCATACCAATGTTTAAGAAAGGACAACTTGGGTTTTATCCCAAACCATAACTTTATATGGTGTCATTTCAACGGATTATGATGGAGCTCTTTCAAGGAAAACGGTAGTCTCTAAAGCTTTTAATCTTTAAAATATAATGGCAGTTTTATGAATTACACCTTTGATCTTACCATGTCAAACAAGGTTTAATTACATATCTCGAACGCTCCATACTCTTATGGTGTTTCGGGAAATGCAAATCCACGGAACGATTCCTTAAATCTTAGGTATTATGCTAAACTTTTAACTCAAATATATTCCTTTATGATCTTATCATAAACTATTTATATTCTTGTTACAATGATTTTGCACTTCATCTTGAAAATCTTTGAACTTTTCCAATGTTTCATACTTCATCCTTATTAATTAAATATTCATGTATTCACTCAAATTTTCGGAGAAAGCATATGAAGTTGAAATCCATCACTCTTGACTACACATAATGGACTTCATACAACAATATGTACAAGTTCCAATAAGCTAGTCATTCGTTCCCTTTTGGCCTATGAACGAAGTTTTAATTATCTCTAGGAAAGTTTCACAAGCGTCATTTGATCAAAATCAAAAGGACTCCAAAATTCCATCCACATGGAGTTTCTTCATGTTTTCTTTCCAATATAATTTAAACGGCGATGTCACTTCCTAAGTGATCTTTCAATCAATTTGTCTTTCGACATATTTAGCACTAGTTTTATGGATGTGATTTCTCCAACGAGATTTGTGAATCATCCATCTTTTATGGATTACGGCAATTATTTGAACAACCCTTTTGTTCCCATAATACCTGATAAAACAAATCTTGAAGGCAAGCTTTGATGTTTAACGAGCAACACAATAACCCTTTATTTGTTCTCGATGAACATCATCACATATTCTTTTGCTAGTTACTTAGGCCATTGTAGTTCATGAATTGTGTTGTTTCGTATGACGATTCATACCAACAAATTCAGTATCCAATACTTAAGAACCACATTATTTAACACGCAAAGAATATAGCCATAACGCGTATATCCTCTATATACCTAAGCTGAACAATTCTAGTCTTTTCTTTTCTGCCATATATTTATGAGATTCTCTTTCAGTATTTATTTTTCTGTTTGAAAGAATCTATCAACATCAATAGTGGAGCCATATACATGACACATAGTCCAAAGCATGTATAGTTAAATACCAATGTCTTTGGACTTGCACTTTTAAGTAGATCACCATCATCAAATGTTTGGTGTTCTTTCAAATTCCTTTCTTTAGTAATCTCTTGGTATAGTAAACATTTTACCTACATCAGATATTCACCCTTATCATGGATTTATCCATGATCAAGCTACTTTTAGCTTATAACGGTGAATCGCGAGTATAATGCTGCTCTCCAAAAACTTTTTGGAGGATTAGGACTAGTGTCTGCAACATTTTCTAAATTCTCATCAAACATGAGAACATAAACTTTGTCATATATACTCTATCATGTTGTAACCAAAACATCATTTTAGATATCGCAATATCTTCCATACATGATGGTTTCTAAAACAACTCTTTCAACTCCTAGATTACCTTGATATTGAAACTATCTTTCGAATATTAAGAATCATGGAGATAAACATGATACTTATATACTAACACTGGAATTGTTACACTTGATTTAATACCAACTATTAAACTTCACGGAGTAATCGGAACTTGCTGAAAGTTTGCAATGGGAATTTAAACTTTAGATTAACACTTCAAAACAACACGATACTAGTTCGTAAAGTAACTAACCAGAATTCTATAGTTCTATCATCTCAATTAAAACTAAGCGCAAGGTGGTGAACGGATGCCAATGACTACAACAACTATGCAAATTCACTTTGATTTAATTTATGATAAATAGTGTTCAACTTTTAATCATATTGTTGTTGAACTCCCACTCAAAAAAATATCCCTCACATTGTTTTAGTGATCACACGAACCAAATTCACTACACCAAGTCTAATCATCACGTGACATGATATAGTTTCAATGGCAAAGAATCATCATGTTCATCATATTATCTATACGACTCATGCTTTACCTTTCAGTGATCCGTGCCTCTAGACCATCTCTGTACATGCTAGGCTCATCAAGATCAAACCTTAGCATCCGCATGAGCAAATCTGGCTTGCTCACGTTGTATACACTCGTAGAATCTAACACACCCGATCATCACGTGGTGCTTCGAAACAACGAGCTTTAGCAACGGTGCTTACTAAGGATGAACACTTTAAAACTTGAAATTGTGTGCTTGAGGGATCATCTTATAATGATACCATCGTGAACTAAGCAATACAAGATGCATAAAAGGATTAACATCACATGCAATTCATAATATGTGATATGATATGGCCTTTCTTCTTGTGCTTTCGATCTCCATCTTCAAGCACCAACATGATCTCCATCATCACCGGTGTGGCGTCAAGGTCATGGTTGTTTTCCACCAATATCAACTATTACAACTACTTTGAATAATAGACACGCAGGACTTAATGGAAACAACCATATGGCTCCTGCCAGTTGCCAACTTACAATAACGGACATTGCATACATCATATATAATCACAATCATGGCCATATCACATCACAGCACACCCCTGCAAAACAAAGTTAGACGCCTCTAATTTTCTTTGCATGTTCTACGTGGTTTGGGGCTTTCAATAAGTGTCGTTTTAACTTACGAACAAGAACCACAACATTGATACTAGTATTGTCAATCACCCATTGTAAATTGAATCTTAACTATGTTGGGAGAAACAGGCACCCGCAAAGCCACTAATGCAATACAAGTTGCATGTCAGGCGTGGAGCAAGTCTCGTGAACGATGTCATGTAAGGTTATCCCGGGCCGCTTCATCCCACCATCCCGCAAGATGCAAAGTACACAAGAATCAATCGACAACAAAAGCATCAACGCCCACAATGACCATTGTGTTCTACTCGTGCAACAGATCTACATATAGACATGGCTCTGATACCACTGTAGGGGTTCGTAGCATGGAAAACAAAAAATTTCTACCGCATGAACACACAATCAAGATCTAATCTATGATCAAGCCAAGATCTATCTACTAGATTGTAGCAATGAGTCGATAGAATACTAACCCTCTAAGATCCAAAGCGGTTAACGAGAGCAGATTCTCGTGGGTGATGTATTCGTACTCTTGCCGATCTCAAGATCGTGTAGACGATCCTTCCGGGCGTTCCATTAAGCGCTTCAGCTTGGTCACATCGTTAAATTTTCGATGAAGACCTTCCTCTCCCTTGTTCCAAAGAAAGTGGAGGTTGTAGCACTCTCCTCGTGATTACGGCGATGCATCTTGGTACGTAAGTAGAGGGGAGATCTCGCAGTGCTTCGCCTTAAGCCGGAGCGAGTATGGTAGACTATGAGAGAGGCCTTGGCGATCTAGGGTTTAGAGGAACCAAGGGGGGAGCTTGGCCGAAGGCTAGGGCTTGGGAAAGCCCCAACTACTTCGTGCTCAGGTGAGGACGAAGCCGACGCTACGGGGCACGCGGGAGTTAGCTGGGGCTATGGGCAGGTGCGCCTGGCGATGGGGAATATGCCTACGTGCAGAGGGAGTCGAGGGGCGTCTGGACGGCGCCGGAATTGGCTAGGAACCTCGTCGGAGCAGAAGGTTTCGAGCTCAAAATTCCTGCAGCCTCGTGGCAGAGGGCAGGCGCTGTTTGGGGGAAAGAGAGAAGAGGCGTGGGCGCTTATCTACGCGTGATCACAGCAAGGATTTACTCAGCCATTTACGCGTATTAACGCCGGTAATAACTCGGCAGCAACGGCAGGGAGAATTGTCGCGGTGAAGACGATGATGATGTGGCGTGGGGCCTGTCTGTCAGCGAGGTGGAGGGAGTGGGAGATGGGGCCACTTGTCTGCGTCTGTGTGGGTGCGGTTTCGCGTGAGAAAACGCTTCGGTGAGGGTATGTCGGGTGGGATCTTGCTGGGCTTAGTGGGCCAGATGGGTTGGGTCTGTTTTGTTTCCTTTTTTTTATTCTGAAAGCTTTTTCTTTTTCTACTTGAATTTCTATTTTGATTTTCAAACAAACAATTCAAACTACAATTCAAATCAAACCACCACCAAACTTTGTATTAATTTTAATTCTGTTTAACAACACAAACCAAAGTCCAAAATAAAATATTTTTTATTATTTTTAGGATCCATTAATAATTAAATAAATAGACCTTAGTTATTAATTCAAATAGGATTTGATTTATTTTAAAACTCTATTTGAAATCTAAAATAATATCAAAATCAATTCAGTAGGTTTTATTTGAATAAACAAAACACTTGGGAAAACTTATTTTTTAAAAAAATAACAAGTTTTAATGTTTATTTAAAATTGAAAAGCCTTTACTTTAATAAAATTGGATATTAATAAATCCTCATTATTTTATTTAAATAAACCCTTTACCCTTTTATCAAATAGAAATATTTTATTTCAAAAGCTTGGCCAAGATTTAATTTGGCTCTATAAAATAATCCTTATTTATAATTCTACCTTTTCTTTTGAAAATCAAATCTTTTTATTAAAAGATCTAAAAATAGTAATTCCAACTATCATAACTTTATTTTTTAATTGTTTATCTTTTTAAATCCCTTTAGGATTTTATTTGATCAAAATAGGTTTTGATGTTTCCAATTGGAATCAAAAAGTTTCTTCTCACCCTAAAAATCAACAATTGTTTATTTTGTTTATTTATTTTTCACATTTCAAAATTTGGAAAATTTTGGGATGTGACAGTCCCTCTCCCTCCACCGCCGGCCAAGGAGGCCGAGTTGGGGAGGGACTCCCCTCCCCTTGGCCGCACCCTCCCACCTATATAAGGAGGGGGCAGGGCTTCCCCTCCAAGACCTACACCTTGCCCTCTCCAAACCCTAGCCCCAAGCCGCCGGCGCCACCACCTCCTACTGCTGCCTCCGCCGCCTAGGGCAAACCCTAGCCGCCGACTTGGGCTTCCCCTTGCCCTAGCCGTCGGCCTAGCTCTCTCTCCTTGGTGTGTCTAAACCCTAGATCACCGAGGCCACTCTCATAGTCCACCATACTCGCTCCGGCTTAAGGCGAAGCCCTGCGAGATCTCCCCTCTACTTCCGGTACCACGCCGTCGTGCTGCTGGAATCGCGGGGAGAGTACTACAACCTCCGCTGCCTGCTGGAACAAGGGAGAGGAAGGTCTTCGTCGAGTACCGAACGTGTGACCGACTACGGGAGCGCTGCCGGAACGCAGCGCCGGAAGGATCGTCTACACAATCTTGAGATCGGCAAGAGTACGACTACATCACCCACGAGAATCCGCTCTCGTTAAACACTTTGGAATCTTCGAGGGTGAATTATTCCATCGACTCGTTGCTACAATCTAGTAGATAGATCTTGGCTTGTTTGTTTGTATGCGGTAGAAAATTTTTGTTTTCCATGCTACGAACCCCTACAATGGTATCAGAGCCGTGTCTATATGTAGATCTGTTGCACGAGTAGAACACAATGGTCATTGTGGGCGGTGGTGCTTTTATTATCAATTGCCTTTTGTGTACTTTGCATCTTGCGGTATGATGGGATGAAGCGGCCCGGGCTAACCTTACATGACATCGTTCATGAGACTTGCTCCACGCTCAACATGCAACTTGTATTGCATAAGTGGCTTTGCGGATGTCTGTCTCTCCCATTATAGTATAGATCCAATTTACAACGGGCACTTGATAGTTCAAACATCAACGTTGTGGTTCTTGTTCGTAAGTTAGATCGACACTTATTGAAAGCCCCAAACCACGTAAAACATGCAAAGAAATTAGAGGCGTCTAACTTTGTTTTGCAGGGGTGTGCTGTGATGTGATATGGCCATGATTGTGATTATATTTGATGTATGCAATGTTCCTTATTGTAAGTTGGCAACCGGCAGGAGCCATATGGTTGTTTCTTTAAATTCTGTTAAGACCCAATGTCTATTCAAAGTAGTTGTAATAGTTGAAGCTGGTGGACGACAACCATGGAGCAGCGTCATTGACCTTGATGCAATGCCGGTGATGATGGAGATCATGTTCGTGCTTGAAGATGGAGATCGGAAGCACAAAGAAGAAAGGCCATATCATATCACATATTATGAATTGCATGTGATGTTAATCCTTTATGCATCTTGTATTGCTTATTTAACTACGGTAGCATTATAAGATGATCCCTCATGCACATGAATTTCAAAGTTCTAAAGTGTTCATCCTTAGTAAGCACCGTTGCTAAAGCTTGTTGTTTCGAAGCACCACGTGATGATCGGGTGTGTTAGATTCTGCAAGTGTATACAACGTGAGCAAGCCATATTTGCTCATGCGGAAGCTAAGGTTTGATCTTGACGAGCCTAGCATGTACAGACATGGTCTCGGAACACGGATCACCGAAAGGTAAAGCATGAATCATATAGTAGATATGATGAACATGTCGATTCTTCGCCATTGAAGCTACATCAACTCTCGTGATGATCGGTTTTGATGTGGTGGATTTGGTTCGTGTGATCACTAAAACAATGTGAGGGATATTGTTTTTAGTGGGAGTTCACCTAGATTAATTTAACTATTAATTAGAACTCAATTTGTCATAAACTTAGTCTAAAATATTGCAAATATGTTGTAGATCAATGGCGGCCCCTACCATCAATTTTAATGCGTTCCTAGAGAAAGAAAAGTTGAAAAACAATGGAAGCAACTTCGCGGATTGGTTCCGCAATTTGAGGATTGTCCTCAATGCTGGTAATTTGACCTATGTGCTGGATGCACCGCTGGGTGACCCGCCTGCAGCTGATGCTACCGATGAAGTAAAGAACGTTTACCTCGCTCGGAAGAATCAGTACTCCACAGTTCAGTGTGCTATATTGTATGGTTTGGAATCGGAGCTTCAGAAATGGTTTGAGAATTCAGACCCACATGATATTGTCCGTGAACTCAAATTGATTTTTGAGACTCACGCGGCAGTTGAGAGCTATGAGGCTTCTGAAAAGTTCTTTAACTACAAGATGGAAGAGGGAAGCTCCGTTAGTGAGCATGTGCTTAAGATGTCTGGGCACGCAAACAAACTTCAAAGCTTGGGTATAGTGATTCCTAATGCTTTGGGGATTTACCGTGTCCTCCAACCACTACCACCAAGTTACAAGAACTTTGTGATGAACTACAATATGCAAAGCATGAACAAGCAGTTGCCAGAACTCTTCTCCATGTTAAAATCTGCAGAAGTGGAGATCAAGAAAGAGCACCAAGTGTTGATGGTCAATAAGACCACCAAATTCAAGAAAGGCAAGTCTAAGCAAAAGGGACACTTCAAGAAGGGTGGTAAGAAAGTTACCGCACTGACGAAGAAGACCAAGGCTGGACCTAAGCCCGTCTGAGTGCTTTTCTTGCAGGGAGAAGGTCCTTTGAGCGGAATTGCCCAAAGTACTTGGCGGATTTGAAGAACGGCAACATTAAGAAGAAAGGTATATCCGATATACATGTTATTGATGTGTATCTCACTAGTACTCGTAGTAGTGCCTGGGTATTTGATATTGGATCGGTTGCTCATATTTGTAACTCGAAACAGGTGCTACAGAATAAACGGAAGCTAGCGAAGAACGAGGTGACGATGCGCGTTGGAAACAGATCAAAGGTTGATGTGATCGCGGTCGACACGCTACCTCTTCATCTACCATCGGGATTAGTTTTATACTTATATAATTGTTATTTGGTGCCTGCGTTAAGCATGAACATTATATCGGGATCTTGTTTATTGCGAGACGGTTACTTGTTTAAGTCCGAGAATAATGGTTGTTCGATTTATATGAGTAATATGTTTTATGCACATGCACCTATTCTTATTGAATCTCGATAGTGGAAATACACATATTAATAACATTGAAGCTAAACGTTTGAAATCGAGCGATAACTCGACCTATATGTGGCACTGTCGTCTTGGTCACATTGGAGTGAAGCGTATGAAGAAACTCCATTCCGATGGACTTCTTGAATCCCTTGATTTCGAATCACTTGAAAGATGTGAAGCATGTCTGATGGGTAAAATGACTAAGACTCCATTTTCTGGTATGATGGAGCGAGCTACGGACTTATTGGAAATCATACATACCGATGTGTGTGGTCCAATGAGTGTAGCATCGCACGGTGGTTATCGTTATGTTCTTACCTTCACGGATGACTTGAGTAGATATGGGTATATCTATTTCATGAAACATAAGTCCGAAACTTTCGAAAAGTTTAAGGAATTTCAAAGTGAGGTGGAGAATCAACGTAACAAGAAGATTAAATTTCTACGCTCTGATCATGGAGGTGAATATCTAAGTTACGAGTTTGGAGAGCGTTTGAAGAAATGCGGAATACTTTCACAATTGACACCGCCGGGAACACCACAGCGTAATGGTGTGTCTGAACGTCGTAATCGAACTCTCTTAGATATGGTTCGTTCTATGATGTCACTTACAGATTTACCGCTATCATTTTGTGGTTATGCATTAGAAACAGCCGCATTCACTTTAAATAGGGCACCATCTAAATCCGTTGAAACGACACCGTATGAATTATGGTTTGGGAAGAAACCTAAATTGTCGTTCCTTAAAGTTTGGGGTTGCGAAGCCTATGTAAAGAAGTTACAGCCGGACAAGCTTGAACCCAAAGCGGAAAAATGCGTCTTCATAGGATACCCGAAGGAACCTTTTGGGTATACCTTCTATCATAGATCCGAAGGCAAAATCTTCGTTGCCAAGAATGGATCCTTTCTAGAGAAGGAATTTCTCTCGAAAGAAGTGACTGGAAGGAAAGTATAACTCGACGAGGTTGTCGAACCTTCTCTTGAACTTGCGAGTAGAGCAGCACCGGAAGAAGTTCCTGTGGTGCCTGCACCAATAAGAGAGGAAGCTAATGATGATGATCATGAAACTTCGGTTGTAGTTGCTACAGAGCCTCGCAGGTCAACGAGAACTCGTACCACTCCTGATTGGTATGATCCCGTTATGAGTGTCATGTTGGTGGACAACACCGATGACCCTGCGACATATGAGGAAGCGATGATGAGCCCAGATTCCAATAAATGGCAAGAAGCCATGAAATCCGAGATTGGATCCATGTACGAAAACCAAGTATGGACTTTGGTGGACTTACCGGTGTCGTCCAAAGGCATCGAGAACAAATGGATTTTCAAGAAGAAAACAGATGTTGATGATAATGTTACTGTCTATAAAGATCGACTTGTCGCAAAAGGGTTTCGACAAATTCAAGGAGTTGACTACGATGAGACTTTCTCACCAGTAGCGAAGCTAAAGTCTGTGAGGATTATGTTAGCAATCGCTGCATATTATGATTATGAGATATGGCAGATGGATGTCAAAACAGCGTTCCTCAATGGAGACATTGATGAAGAGTTGTATATGATGCAACCCAAAGGTTTTGTCGATCCTAAAGATGCTAACAAGGTATGAAAACTTAAATGGTCCATTTATGGATTGAAGCAAGCATCCCAAAGTTGGAATCAACGTTTTGATAAGGTGATCAAAAGTTTTGGTTTTGTACAAACTTATGGAGAAGCTTGTATTTACAATAAAGTGAGTGGGAGCTCTGTAGCATTCTTAATACTATATGTAGATGACATATTGTTGATTGGGATGATGTAGACCTTCTTAATAGTGTCAAGGAATATTTGAATAATATTTTTTCAATGAAAGATCTTGGCGAAGCAGCTTACATATTAGGCATAAAGATTTATAGAGATAGATCAAGACGCCTGATATCATTGTCTCAAAGTACATATTTGGACAAAGTTCTAAAGAGGTTTGGAATGGAAGATAGCAAGAAAGGGTTCTTGCCCATGTTGCTCAATACGACGTTGAGTAAAAATCAAAGTCCAACAACGGCAGAAGATAGAGAAAGGATGAGTAAAACTCCCTATGCCTCAGCCATAGGATCTCTAATGTATGCCATGCTATGTACTAGACCCGACATTGCATATGCTGTTAGTTTAACTAGCAGATATCAAAGTGATCCAGAAGTGGATCATTGGACAGCGGTCAAAAACATCCTTAAGTACTTGAGAAGAACTAAGGATATGGTTCTTTCTTATGGAGGTGATGAACAGCTCGTTGTTAATGGTCACACTGATGCTAGTTGGAACGCCGATCCAGATGATTCTAAATCACAATCTGGATACGTATTTACTTTGAATGGTGCAGCAGTTAGCTGGAGGAGTGCAAAGCAAAGCGTTGTGGCGAGATCTTCAACTGAATCGGAATACATGGCTGCTTCGGAGGCTTCATAAGAAGCGATATGGATGAAAGAGTTTATTACAGAGCTCGATGTGGTTCCAAGTGCGCTGGACCCAATGTATATCTACTGTGATAACATGGGCGCCATAGCCAATGCGCAAGAACCAAGGTCACACAAGAAGATGAAGCATATCAATCTACGTTTTCATGCTATTCGAGAACATGTCCAAGATGGTGACATAAAGATTTGCAAAGTACACACAAATCTGAATGTGGCGGATCCGTTGACTAAACCTCTCCCGAGGGCAAAACATGACCAACACCAAACTGCCATGGGTGTTCGGTATATTACCATGTAATCTAGATTAGTTGACTCTAGTGCAAGTGGGAGATTGTTGGAGATATGCCCTAGAGGCAATAATAAATATAGTTATTATTATATCTTTGTGTTTATGATAAATGTTTACATTCATGCTAAAATAGTATTATCAAGGAAACATTGATACTTGTGTGATTTTTAAACTAAATAAGAGTCCCTAGTAAAGCCTATTTGTAATACTAGCTTGTTGGTTAATAAATTATTGTGGTTTCCCTATCATGAACATTGAGATGCTATTAACAACAAGATCATATCGTTAGGAGAATGGTATGATGGACATACTCCTATAGACAAGCGTAGCATAAAGATCAAGTCATTTTAATAGTTCAATTGCTATATGCTTTCTGATACATAGTAACCTAATTCCTTCGACCATGAGATCGTGATTATCACCATCACCGGAAGGATGCTTTGATGACATCAAACACCACACCGTAACTGGGTGGCTATAAAGGTGGAATTGAGTGTTCGGAAAGTATTGGTTGAGACACATGGATCAAGAATGGGATTTGTCCATACATATGACGGATAGATATACTCTAGGCCCTCTCGGTGGAATGTCATCCAATTGGCTTGCAAGCATGTGACTGGCTCACAAGGGATCACATATCACGGGAACTAGAAAAGAGTACTTATCAGTAACAAGGTTGAACTAGGTATGCAGAGATACCGACGATCAAAACCTTGGATAAGTAAACTATCGTGAGACAAAGGGAAATTGGTATCGTATGTAAGTGGTTCATTAGATTGCAAAGTAATCGTAGAAATATGTGGGAGCCATATGAATTTCCAGATTCCTCTATTGGTTATTGTTCGGAGAAGTGTCTCGATCATGTCCGCATAATTCACGAACCGTAGGGAGACACACTTAAGGATTCGACGTTGTTGAGTAGTTATGGAATGATGAGTAAGAGGCGAATGTTGTTGAGTCTCGGATGGGATCCGGATATCACGAGGAGATCCGGAATGGTCCGAGAATAAGATTCATATAAGGAAAGTCCTGTTTGAGGTTGGAGAATGGTTAGGTGTTTTCATCAGAATGTTCTAGAAGGTTCCGGAATGTCCGGCACTCAGAGGAAGGGTACATGAATGTGTCATAACAAGTTGGAATGGTTGCATCATGTACTAGGTGTCATCACCGAGCAAAATAAAGGGATAAATCAAATCCTAGTTTGAAAAGTCAAACGCCAATTTGAAAAGTCAACGGCTATTTTGCTTGATGGAGGAGAGTAGGAAACCTACTTGGGGAGAAGTCCCTCTCCTCCACGCCGGCCAAGGAGGCGAGTTGGGAGGACTCCTCCCTTGGCCTCCCACTATATAAGGAGGGGCTGCCCCTCAAGACCTACACCTTGCCCTCTCCAAACCCTAGCCCCAAGCGCCACCACCTCCTGCTGTTGCCGCCTAGGCAAACCCTAGCCGACTTGGGCTTCCCTTGCCCTAGTCGACCTAGCTCTCTCTCCTTGGTGTGTCTAAACCCTAGATCACCGAGGCCACTCATAGTCCACCATACTCGCTCGGCTAAGGCGAAGCCTGCGAGATCTCCCTCTACTTCGGTACCACTGTTGTCTTCCGGAATCGCGAGGAGAGTACTACAACCTCCATTTTCTTTGGAACAAGGAGAGGAAGGTCTTCGTCGAAATCTGAACGTGTGACCGATCATGCGGAGCTGCCGGAAGGATCGTCTACACGATCTTGAGATCGGCAAGAGTACGACTACATCACCCACGAGAATCCGCTCTCATTAAACACTTTGGAATCTTCGAGGGTGAGTTATTCCATCGACTCGTTGCTACAATCTAGTAGATAGATCTTGGCTTGTTTGTTTGTATGCGGTAGAAATTTTTTGTTTTCCATGCTACGAACCCCTACAAAGCCCTATCAAGAACATACCTTTGCCTTGAGTATTCCACTTGAACTTGATGTAGACCATCTTGTTCTTCTAGAGTGGGAACATCTTTCTTGTTTGCTCTTGCTTGATGAAGATGAAGACTTGCAAATTTCTCCTCTATACTCTATGGGGAAACCTCTTCTTTGAACTTGTCTTCATCACCCCATGATCACGAGGATGGAAAGCTTCAAGTAGAGATCTTCTAGAGATGGTGCATCTTGAGCTTGCCCTTCTGCATCCCTTCTTGAGGCTGATCCATCTTGATGCAACTCTTTGCACTTGTCTTGATCAACCTTCCTTCATCTTTCAACCTTGAGACCAACACATGGCCCAAGCGATGCCAATGGACAAACCTACAAATGAAACTCAATTTACATATTAGTCTATAGAGATTGTCATTAATTACCAAAACCACACATGCGGGCATACATGCCCTTTCACATAGGTTTTAGTATAGAAACAAAATAAGTTGTAAATTTCATGAAAAATAGGCCCATTTGAGTGTTGTAAAAAAATATACACTTAAAATTTATAGCTTTTCATTCCTTTTGTATGTGCAGAGTACAAATAAACATAATTGTAGATAAAACTGTAAGAACACATATCACTGAGAATCTTAGTCTATATTTGTTTCTGAATTTCATGGAAAGTATGATGCTTGGCAGATGAGCCTTTTTACCATCTTTGAGAGGTAATGGTTCCTCCCCACAAAAAGGTGTATTTCTAGACATTCTATTATTGGTTGAAGTAGGATATTATCGTATTTCCACGAAGTTAATATGATTATACGAAATCCTCGTCCCCTGGCTTGACAGAGAAAATCAATCGCGCGCATGCTAGATAGAACATATAGAAAGGAAATAAACCTAACATATACAATATATGTACATAATACATAAATACACTAAAATCAACCTAATTGTTGAAGTAGACAAACTTGTAGAGGCTAGTATGTACAACATTCGAGCAACATAGAAATCCAGATTGAGAACCAAGGCTCTACAGAGTTCAATCCACCCATTGCGATTGCGATGATAGGCCTCTCAAGCAGGGCATGAACTTGTGCACTCAGGACAGTCGTTCTGTTTATTTAAAAGCATTAACAGAATGAGTTTATAAAGCTAAAAACTTTTCTTGGATGCAGATACCAGAATGAACTAAGTATCTTGCCGTCTCCAAAGAAATACAAGAATGAGGAGCAAAAATATAATTATAGGATCTTTAGTTTTATTTTTGTGTACATGTCACAATAATACAAAAAAGTCTCAGCAAAAACTTGAAATGTGCACATAATGTTTTTTCATCTACAAGTGAGAATTGTTCAAAGAAAGATTTCTTTTGAGATGTCTTGGTACTTTCCCACCAAACATGAGTATCTTCATGTAAAAAAAAATGAGTGTCTTTACAAAGTCTGTTATTGGCTGGTGTAGGACATGATCATATTTCTGAGAAGTAATATTGTTATAGGAAATCCTCGCTTCCATGCCTGTTAAAGAAATTCGATCATGGATACGTGAAAACAAACAAAGAGCTAAGCAAACTAACCTAGCATATACTCCAACAAACCTGATTTGCTTCTTCATCTGAACTTCTCTGCCGTTTATCAAACATTGACAATGCAGCACATAATTAAACATCCAGGAGTAAGATAACACTGTTGTTGAATTCTTTTTTAATCATATACAGAGAACACATTAAGTCCATAGGAAAAGCTCTCCTCGGAAATCATCTTTATTCATCCATCTAGGAAAAGCTCTCCTAAGAAAAGTAGAAAACCTACGACATATTAACATGGGTCTGATGTATAGGAGAGGTTCTATGTAACTCTTCCTAGCTGCTATCTAATAGGCACACAATTTCTAGGAAGGCCACAAATCAATTCACAGACCTTAGCTCAAGAAATAAATTCAGTGCTTAGTGATCCGGTGATCCATGCATATGCCTCCATGCTTTGAACTGAAGAGAGGCAAACCGGAACGTTGCTTTTCATTTTCTTGATTACTCCATATGAGCTGCCCCAGATAAAGAGGCAGTTGCTTTAACCAACTCCCTGCAATCTTTACGTATACTCCATAGTATCTCTGCGCATCGCCGCATGCTTGGTCGGTTTTTCTTCTTGCGAGCTAAGCACTGCAGAGCAAGCTCGTACATTTTCTCCACTGCCAGGTTGGTCGCAGCGGTAGCTTCCAGAGTTGGATCCAGTGTTAATATCGCGTCACCCTTCGCGAACTTTTCCATTGCCTGTGATGACAATAGATGAAGCAGACGTAGCAAAAACCAAACCATATGTCAGTTGTAAATATATAACTCAATTTTTATATATTTCATTGAATATTTAAATACTTAAATATACTAGAAAGATAGTGATGATAATGGCACAAACTAACCCATTTTGTGGTGACACGCTCAGTGATATGCCTCTTTGGCTCTATTGGGTGCCTCCCGGTAACCAATTCCACCAGCAGCACTCCGAAGGAGTAGACATCACTCTTCGCAGTGAGCTGGTATGTGCTGAGATACTCTGGATCGAGATAACCCGCTGTTCCTTTGACTTGAGTAGAGACATGGGTAGCATCAGTTGGAGCCAGTTTGGCAAATCCAAAGTCAGCGACCTTAGCACGGCAATTGTTCGTGAGAAGGATATTCGACGATTTGATGTCCCTGTGGATGACTGGCTGATCTGCACGGGTGAAATATATGGGTCAGGGTCTAATTGCTAGTGATCTGGTGGTTCTTCAAATGTCATACTTCCTCCGTCCAGAAATAACTAACTTATATTTGTCTAAATTCGAATGTATCTAGACACGCTTTAGTGTGTGTATAGGTACATTCGTATTTAAACAAACTCAAGTCAGTTATTTCTAGACGGACGGAGTATATGTTTTTAGTGTAGCTATGTCAGAAAAAATACATGTCCTCTGACATCTGCAGATCAGTTCCTAACAGTGCCATGAATCATAGTTTCTCCGCTTGAATTGGTTTGGAGTGTTGAATCACATTATAAATATAGGCTTATTTCCTATTAGCGCTAGGAAATATCCAAGGCGTTGGTTGTTGTGACGACAGTTCCAGAAATATTCGACACAACTTCTAGCTATATCTTCCTTGTGAAGTTAAGCAAAGTGGACAACAGATAGTGTAATACTCTGTTTTTCCATAGAGGGTTCAGCAGTACCATGTCTGAGCCCGATAAAAAAATGCTAAATTAAATTCTTTGTGATATTTCTTTAGTGCCTTCTCGGGTGATCTTTTCTGATCATAAATACCTGGAGTTTCAAGATCCTTTGTCGAAACTTTCAGATGCAAGAACAAAACAACCAAAATATGGAAAATCGCATCCAAATAATCAGACAAATTTGAAACAAAAATGCAAACGAAAACATAAATTATAACTCTAAATTACCAGAGTAGGTATGGAGATATGTAATAGCGTGGGCCACATCAATTGCAATTTCCAATCTCACAGAGAACTCCAGAATTTTTCCATTCAGACCTGCACATGCATAAACTCAGTAATATACACTTACCATATGTAGGAAAAATGGGCAGGATCATGTGATTCTTACCTTCAAGGTGTTCTCGAAGATTGCCGTTGGGAACATACTCCACAATGATCAACTGCTCACCACCATACTCAAGAAACCCATGAAACCTAACCAGATTTAGGTGTTCAATGCACCGCAGCGTCTCAATCTCGTTCCGGAACTCGTGACCCATATGCTTGTCATACACATTCTGAAACAAAAATAACCAATATAACTTAGGAACAGCCGCCAAGTTATGAATAACGAGCATAAGAAGTGTGTACAGACCTTCTTGGCACGTTTGACGGCAACGAGAGTGCCATCGCTGAGCTGACCCCTGTATACTGTCCCAGAACCACCTTGCCCAATCTTCAGGTTCGGCGAGAAGTTCTTTGTTGCTTTCTGGATCTCTGGCAGCGAGAACTGCCTATCACCAGGTATCTCCCTTTCTGAAGAATTCTTGTTGGGGCCATACAGACTTCGAGCTGACCTCTTGCTCTCGATAGTGCTTCCGGTGGTAGAACCTTGAGAGCTCAATGTCTGGGAGACTGTAAATATATAAGAAATAAGTATCGCGCCTGAATTTGGCAGAGGACATAATGATGATTTGTTTTGTAGCATGTATTATTTGCATTGTCTGATGAATTTAACGGCACCCATTCCAAGATCATAACTTTTGTATGTGTCACTAAATCATTTCTCGTCAATAATATGAGGCCTTAACATTCTATGTTTTGAAGTGAGGAGGGCCTGGCAATCTCCTCCAAACAGAGAAGGGGTTAGCAAATCATACCCACTGATGGGGTTTGCTTAGGGTATAGTAAAAAAATTACCAAGATGGGTTCCGGTCATGATTAAATGGCGATAAATCGAACGAAACAGATAAAAAATTCAGAGAAGTACGAACTGATTGAGGGTGTCTGATTGAGGAGAATACATCTAATAATATTCTTATTGCTGCACACATCCTACTACAAGACACGAATCAGAGCTAATACAGTAAACAAAAACAGACAGAGTAGGAGGTTGCTGTTTTCCCTGAAGATCCTAGTACGTATAGTATAAGATTCTCCTCCTAACTAAGTTGCAGTACAATTGTACGCGTTGACCAGGCACCGTTGACGAAACAATATGCTCATCACACAACAAAATCAGAAAAGGCCAACACAAACCATTGGAGAAAAAAAAAAGGAGGGAAGGCGTGTGTGCGCGCACGTACGTTGCTGGGATGGGTTGGAGACGAAGTCGTCGGAGAAGGAGGTCTCCGGCAAGCGTGCCTCCGCGGGGGCGAAGCAGGAGCGGAAAACGTCGAGGAAGGCGGCCGCCCCGCGGCTCGCGGACGACCGGTCGGAGGGGGCGGACGAGGCCGTGGTGGTGGCGACAGAGTAGCGGGAGAGGTCGTCGCTGCCGCCATCGCCGCGGCCGCCGCCGACGGAGTCGCTCCGCCTCCTCATCCCGGCCGCCGAGCCGCCGGCGCTGCTGCTGCTGCTGCTGCTCCTCATCGGCGATGGCGTGGCGAGGCGGCAGCCGCGTGCGTGGAGAGAAGCGGGACGCGCGCTGGCTGGTGGCTGCTGCGGAAAAAGCAGCGGTTTTGAGGACGATTGGGCGGGCCGCGGGCGTCAAGGTGGACTAATTCAGGACCTGGGAGAGAAAGAGCAGGGAGGGAATGGAGAGAAGAGCACCGCTGCATGTGGGCCCCGACGCAGGCCACGTCTTCATTTGCGAACTTTTCAATCTTTTCCGGGCTTTATTAGTACTCTGTCAACAGAACGGGTTTTATTATTACTCCCGAGTGACGAATTCATCAAACGGCAATCACGAATTTACAACATGTTGACGTCGATTGGAAGAAGTATAGACGCGCTTTGTTATATTCATTCATCATTATAATCATATATCAATTACTAAAAATTCAAGTGGATTGACATAACATGTTTTTATGCACCACTAGGGAGAGAGACGAGGAAGAAGGAAAGGAACGCATGATCGAGGCGTAATTGAGCACGTCGGCATTGACATCGGCAGATCCATGTATGACACCGTGTAGGCGAAGGAAGGTGAGATCGAGCCGGGGGAGGTGTTTGCGCTACAACACGAGGTTCATGTCACAAACTTTGCATATTTCCCTTTTGTTGCCCATTTTTTGAAATCAGCGCTCTTTCTTTTGGCACCATGTCTGATGTATCTGTTGGTACTATGTCAATAGAAAGGGTTTTATTACTGCTCCGAGTTACGAATTCATCAAACGATAGCCTCAAATTTAAATTCTTTGATGGCGATTGGAAGGAGGGTAGACGCATTTTGTTATATTCACCATTAAGATGATTTATATAATTATTACTAAATTCAAGTGGATTGATTTTTATGCATAATTTACAGCACCACTAGGGAGAGCACCGAGGAAGAAGGAGAACGGAATGTGCGATCGAGGTGTACTTGATTACATCGGTGTTGGCATTGACATATCCATGCATGACGGCGTGGAGGTGAAGGATGACAACGCAAGATCGAGCTGGGCCGAGGAGGCGTTTGCGGTACAACACGAGGTTCACGTCACAGACTTCTTATATTTCCCTTCCGTTGCCTGATTTTGAAATGGACGGTGCTCTTCCTTCGGACACACCATGCCTGATGTGTGTGTGTTGGTACTTGGTAGCCTGGCGACGATGATGTCTTGTGCCATTTGGGCGTGTGTTGTAATAGTTTATATCGGTTTAACATTGAGGCATTCGGACTAGTACTAGTTAAGAAGTGTTGTAGCTTTCCTAATTAAGACATTCAAATGCATCCTAGTATCCATCATTATTTTGATGCATCCCCTCCAAATGGTTTAGTGTATAAAATTTTAGAAAAGTCAAACGATGTCAAGTTTGGCTAAATATATGTAGAAAAAGAATCAACATCTATAAATACTGAATCAATAACACATTTGATTTATCAATAACATATAGTATTTGGTACTCTAGTATAGATAATTTTTTATAAAAAACTCAGTCAAAGTAGGCGAAGCTTGACTTTTAAAAAAAAAAATCTTATGCACTGTATTATTACTATGCATTATTATTAAGGGAGTAGTGTTTTGTATGATTCTCGTTGCACCACGCACTCGTATATATGCACATGCTAAAAATGGGTTGGCAGAAAGCTGCTCGTGTTGCTAGAGTAGAAGGAGTTGTGGACTGTGGTAGTATCTCATGACAGCAGCTAGCTAGTATCACCCACGTACGTCGTGACTCGTGAGCTGCCGTGTGGAAGAGGAAATGCGTGAGTAGAGCCAAAGTCTACGCCTACCTAGGATGGAGCCCGTCAAGGTCAATGGCGGGTGGGCCGGCCCCATACTCTGAGCCGTAGGTTAGAGATGTGTCGATGGTGTAGGCAGAAGTGGAACCTGCTGGCGTGACCCTAGCCCAGAGGGACGCCGCAACGACCGGTGAGTGAGTGAGCGCCTGAGTGGTCAACGGTCAGCCAGCCTGGTCGGCAGGCAGTCTAGCTGGAACCGGAAGGCAACGTTCTCCTTCTTCTTCCCTGTTGTTTGGCACGAACTGAAAGCTAGTACCAGGTAGGATCCACACCGTCCATCTCCCGAGATGTGGTGGCAGCAGCTCGGGAGCTGGCCCAAGTCGGTCGACGTGCACCCCAGCTGCCACGCGCGCCTGACCGGCCGGCCGGCCGGCCGTACTGCGTAGGTACCGCGAAGTCACGCCGGTGCCGCGTTGTTGACGCACGAGTGAGTCGATCGGTCTGAGACAAGCGTCACCGGATCTGCACTGTAACCCTTTTGTAATCTCCACTTGGGTTGGAGCACTACCAGTTCTGATGACTGACGGATGTGCGACCGGCGCCCTACGCACGTGTGTATACTAGGACGAGAAGGTGTTGTTATGTAGTATGTGGCCAATGTACCGGGCCATTTCTTCGATGAATGGTTCCTGCACCTGCAACGACTTGTGCTCGATCGTCCTAGGAGACAGCCCCCTCCCGGAGAAAAGCAAAATAGCCACTGGTTGGAGAGACCGTACGGGACATCGAGTCGACGATGGAACCTTAAAAGGTGTGCCACAAACATGGCTGCATTTGTATCCGCATGCCTCTTCAGCGTCCACGGCGACTCCCGGGTAGCACGCACGCGCGATCCCAAAGGGAGAAACCCTAACCCAAGAGAGCCCTGCCCAGACCACACCTGGCCGCTGGCGGCGGTGGCGGCGCCCGGCTGTCAAAGCCAGCCGGCAGGGAAGGGCGAGGCTCGCCATGTCTTCCTCGTGCGGGGACGGACGGTAACTGTGGCGGCGTGAGGCTCGAAGAGGTGGCGGCGCACGGCAAAACGGGCAGGAGGAGCACGCCCAGGAAGGCTGCGGGTAGTCCGGCGTGCAGCACGGGTACTAGAGGCGGCGGCAACGCGATTCCCTGCTGCGACGTGGGCTGCCCAGGCCATAGAGGGAAAGCGGAGTGGAGGTGCTCATGGCGCTGGCTGCGGGATTCCCCGACACTGGGCTCCTGGAGACCGCAGAGGAGCGACGTTGGCGGCGTGGCCAGATCTAGGCCCTCCCGGGCTCGATCTGGGCCTAAGGGCTGTAGTTGTTGCTCTGCTGTCAAGAGGTGACAGCTACGGCAACGAGCTCTCTACCGAGATGGAGGTGGAAGAAAGGCGAGGGCTGCGGGATGATGGAGTGCTCTCGTTTCGTGCGGTTGCGGGAGGTCCACGACACTTGGGCTACGACGGTGAAGTACTGCTGCGGCAGTGTGAACAACTTGGACAACTGCCCCATTCTGATGCCGGAGGAGGAAGGTGCTCGACGAACGAAAGTCTTGCCCGCCTTTGCCGGCGACGATGGCGCTTGAGGGTGTCGTTCCCCTCCTTGGAGGCGTTGCCGAGGAGAGCCGACACTTCTCTCGCTCTGGTTTGGTAGAGGTCTCCGGGTGAAAGCCTAAATACGGAGTTGGATCGGCGCGATGGCGGCGTCCCCGGTGTCGTCACTCTGCTGGGAGTATCATGTTTGGAGACTCAGCGTGGAGGATCCAAGTTGACCTCCTCTGGTGATCGCAGTTGTCATAGGGTGATCTCCAGGGGTGCAATGCACACCTTCGTTGGTGAATCCAAGATGAGGCCCTTCTCGGACCCAACCAAGTCCCACCATCTACTCTTCTTGATGGATGGTGCGTCGATAAGGAGAGTCCTCTGGAGCGTCTGTACTTCGGAAGTAACCGGTGTAGGCCGAGACACTCTTAACTTAGGACAAGCTCTTTTTTGTTTTTGTTGTGTTTGTGGAGGCTGTCTTCAGACTAGCCAGAGTGGTGGTCGTGCTACACATGTTATTCGCAGCGAGTGGGAGTGTTCCTGTACTCAAAATTCTGCCTTTTATAAAGATAAGATATACCATTAGCGTACTCTCGAGAAAAAAGTGCCATAAACATTGATGTAGACAAGGAAATGAGCCAAGCTTGTATCCATGCAAATCATTTATTTTTGCTGCTCAGGAAAATTAATCGTGTATTAATTATGACTCACTTAATAAACGTGATAATTAATCACCCATTTCCAGAATTTATGGATCATGGGAGCCCACGTCCTACCCGGCCTTGCAGTATGTAAATGGGCAAACACGAACCCTAGACGTCACCTACAACTAGGTTGCATTTTCCTATCTATGCACCACCACCGTTCCGCCTCCCTGTGATGCCGTCGGCTACTCCATCCCGCTGATTGCATGAACAACCGTTCGGGGGAGCACGCTTCTAAAACCCTGTCTCTATGATCCTGCATCGGAAGAGAGGGGATAAGGTTTTTGAGAAGCATCTCACCACGACTGCTTAGAGAATACTGGGTGTTGCTGCCGCACAACCACGTGGTTTCATTGGGAAGGTGGTTCGTGTGGGTGATGTGTAGGGTTCGCAGCATAGAAAACAAAAAATTTCCTACGATGTGAACTATATACCAAGATCTATCTACTAGATACAAACAACGGGCGGATGTATATCCGTAGAGAACATACCCTTGAAGACCGACAAAGCTTAACGAGTTCAACTCGTGGTTGATGTAGACGATCTCTTGCCGATCTCAAGATCGAGAGGAAGTCCTAGCGCCGCAAATCAACAGCGCATCCGTGATCGCACACACGTTCGAGGCACCGAGCAACCTCCGCCTCCTCGCTCCAGCGATGCAGCGGAAGCACAACTCTTTCTTGCCGAATAGCCACCGGGAACATGTATCTCGCTAGTCCGAGACCATGGGGGATAAATTCAAGAGGAGAGATCCTTCACGAGGAGGTGTGAGACAAGTGAGGAGGGGCTCCTTTTATAGGAGGAGGGAACCCCAAGGGGTGGCGGCGCATGGGGCTGCCCTCCCCTCTTCATGTGGGTGGACACTCCACTCACAAATCTCCTTTAAATTCCCTCCACTCAAAGTCCACTCAAATTCCCATTAAATTTCCACCAAATTTAATGCAAACTCTCATTAAATAAAACTCTTTTATTTTATTCAGAATTTTGTCAATTACTTTAATGATAAACATTCACAAATAACCCTTGCTAGAATTCTATTTCACATGCATAACCACTTTATGCAATTTCACCCGAAAACTGTTTGGTATCTAGTGAAATAAATTCCGCGCTTGTTCATTCTTTCGGCATGAAACATTTGCTCCAATTGGATGTCGGTGTCTCTTAAGTGTGTCACCCCTACGGTTCGTGAATAATGCATACATGATCGAGACCCTCTCGGATCAATAATCGAGCGGGATCTGGAGACCCATCTTGACTCCCACACATTCAACGATGACTTTCTTGTGATCGTCGGAACCTTTTACGCTAGTATCTTAATCCCTTTGTTTCACGATATATTACATGTCCGAGATTCGATCATCGGTATCCATACCTAGTTTGATCTCGTTCTGACATGCACTCTTTTCTCGTTCTGTGATATAACATTCTAGTGATCAAATCACTTGCTTGCAAGCTAATCAATGTGATATCACCAAGAGGGCCAGTATATCTATCCGTCATTGGGATGAACAAATTCCACTCTCGATCCATGAGCCTCAACATAACACTTTATTAGTTGAATCCATCTTTATAATCACCACATTACGGTGTGACGTTTGATGTTATCAAGAAACTCTTAGGTGTTAGTGATTGACATGATCTCATGGTCTAAGGATTAGGATCACTGTAAGTTGTTATAGCAATATAAACTCAATGACTTTGATCGTAATGCTATACTTGGATGAATGTTCATCACACCATTACACTAATGTTGTGATCCGTTATTAACAACATCCAATGTCCATGATCGAAACCTTGATCATCTTGTTAATCAATGAGCTAGTTTATGAGAGAGGCATAACTAGGAACTTTACATTTGTTTATTAAACACACATGTATTAACGTTTCCGTATTAATACAATTATAGCATGCAAAATAAACATCTATCATATACTTGGAATACACATAATAAACACTTTATTATTGCCTCTCGGGGCATATTCCCTTGATCTCCACTTGCACTAGAGATAATAATCTAGTTACATAGTGATAAATCTAACACCCATTGAGTTACGGTGTTGATCATGTTTTGCTCTAGGGAGAGTTTTAGTCAACGGATCTGCTACATTGAGATCCGTATGTATTTACAAATCTTTATATCTCCATCATTGACATGCTCGCATGGATGGAGTGAAACCGGCGCTAATATGCTTGGAATGCTTGTGAGAACTTGGCTCTTTGGCATTGGCAATGGCACCATTGTTGTCACAATAGATCACCATTGGGTCCAACGCGTTTGCCACCACTCCTAGTTCGGATATGAACTCCTTCATCAAAGCGCTTCTGCCGCTTCAAGCGACAACATATTCGGCCTCCGTTGTTGATCCGCTACCACAGGTTGTTTGGAGCTCCTCCAACTAACCGCCATTCATGAGAAATACGTATCCGGATTGAGACTTAGAGTCATCCGGATCGGTGTCAACTAGCGTCGACATAACACTTAGCGACGAGCTCTTCTTCACCTCAGTATACAAGAAACATATCCTTAGTTCTTCGTAAGTACTTAAGGATATTCTTGACCGCTATCCGATGTTCGAACACGGATCCGATTGGTACCTACTAGTCAAACTAATAGCATGTGCCACATCCGGTCTTGTACATAGCATGGTGTACATTATAGAGCCTATGGGTGAAGCATAGGGACTTTGTCCATTATATCTCTTTCTTCCTGACGGACTTTAAGTCTTACTCAATGTCTTTCCTTGCAACATAGGTAAGAACCCCTTCTTACTTCCTTCCATTTTAAACTTTTTTAAAATCTTATCAAGGTATGTACTTTGCGATAGCCCTATTAGGTGCCTAGATCTATCTCTATAGATCTTTATGCCTAATATGTATGACACTTCACCTAGGTCCTTCATTGAAAATTTGCTGTTTAGATAACTTTTAACACTGTTTAAAAGATCTATATCATTCGATCAATAATATGTCATCCACATATAATATCAGAAATGCCACATTGCTCCCACTCACTTTCTTGTAAATACAAGCTTCTCCATAAGTTTGGACAAATCCAAACTCTTTGATCACCTCATCAAAGCGGATATTCCAAATTCGTGATGATTGCATCAATCCATAGATGGATCGCTGGAGCTTGCACACCTTGTTAGCATCCTTAGGATCGACAAAACCCTTTGGTTGTATCATATACAACTCTTCTTCAATATTACCATTGAGAAACGCGGTTTTGACATCCATCTGCCATATCTCATAATCGAAATATGCGTGATTGCTAACATAATCCTAACTGACTTTAGCATCGCTCTGAGAGAAAGTCTCATCGTAGTCAACTCCTTGAATTTGTTGAAACCCCTTTGCGATAAGTCGAGCTTTATAGCGGTCACATTACCATCGACATCGGTTTTCCTTTTGAAAATCAATTTGTTCTCCACGGCCTTTCGGTCGTGAGGTAATCCACCAAGTTCCAAACTTGATTTTCATACATGGATTCCATCTCGGATTTCATGGCTTCTAACCATTTGTTGGAATCCGGGCTCATCATCGCTTCTTCATACGTCGCAGGGTCATCATTTTCATCAACCATGAAATTCATGACAGGATTTCCGTACAGCTCGGGAGCTGCACGCGTCCTGTTTGACCTGCGAGGTTCGGTAGTACTCTCTTTCGGAGTTTCATGATCATTATCATTAGTTCCCTCTTCAACAGTTGGAGCCAACTCCGGAACAACTTCCGGCGCTGCGCTACTCGCCATACTTTGAAGAGAAGGTTCCACAACCTCTTCGAGTTCTACCTTCCGACTACTCACACCTTTCGCGAGAAACTCTTTCTCTAGAAAGGATCCATTCTTGGCAACAAAAACCTTGCCCTCGGATCTGTGATAGAAGGAATACCCAATAGTTTCTTTAGGGTATCCTATGAAGACGCATTTTTCGCTTTGGGTTCGAGTTTATCCGGTTGAAGTTTCTTCACATAAACATCGCATCCCCAAACTTTAGAAATGACAGCTTAGGTTTGTTTCCAAACCACAATTCATCTGGTGTCTTTTCAGCGGATTTAGATGGTGCCCAATTTAAAGTGAATGCAGCGGTTTCTAGTGCATAACCCCAAAATGACAACGGCAAGTCGTCGAAGACATCATTGATCGAACCATATCTAATAAAATACGATTCGACATTCCAGCACACCATTTTATTTGTGGTGTTCCGGGTGTGAGTTGTGAAACAATTCCACACTCTTTCATGTGAGTGCTAAACTCGTAACTTAGATACTCACCTCCACGGTCGGACCGTAGAAATTTGATCTTTCTATTACGATGATTTTCCACTTCATTACGAAATTCCTTGAACTTTTCAAAGGTTTCAGACTTGTGTTTCATCAAGTAGATATAACCGTATCTACTCAAATCATCCGTGAAAGTAACAAAATAACGATATCCACCTCGGCAGACACACTCATTGGACCACATACATCGAATGTATGATTTCCAATAAATCATTGCCGTTCCATTGAACCGGAAAAGCGGCATTCTAGTCATCTTGCCCATAAGGCATGGCTCACATGTATCAAATGATTCATAATCAAGTGATTCCAAAGTCCATCCGAATGGAGCTTCTTCATCGTTTAACGCCAATATGACCTAGGGCGATTGCCACATATATGCGGATATATCATCATTAAGTTTAATCCTTTTAGAATCAACATTATGAATATGTGTAACATTATCATCGAGATCTAATAGAAATAAACCATTCATCATCGGTGCATGAACATAAAAGATTTCATTCATATAAATGGAACAAGCATTGTTCTCGGATTTAAATGAATAACCACTTCGCATCAAACACGATCCAGATACAATGTTCATGCTCGGTCGGGCACCGGATAACATTTATTCAAGTTTATAACTAATCCGGCGGTAAGTGGAGAGGCGTTAAAACGTCGATCACATCAACGCTTGATCCATTGTCGACATGCATCTTGACCTCACCCTTGCTAGCGGTCGCTTGTTCCATGACCCACGATTCGAGTTACAAATATTAGCAACTGAACGGTATCAAATACCGGTGCTCTGCGAGCACTAGTCAAGTACACATCAATAACATGTATATCATATATACCTTTGTTTGCCTTGTTAGCCTTCTTGTCTCCGGATACTTGGGGCGATTATGCTTCCGATGGCGATCCCCTTACAATAGTAGCACTCGGAATCGGACTTAGGTCCAACTCGGGGTTTCTTTTCGGTAGCAACATGCTTGCCGCCTTACTTCCTTCCGCTTTCCCTTCTTGTCTTTCTTGAAACCAGTGTTCCTATTGATCATCAACACTTGATGTTCCTTTTGATCTCCACTTCGCGGTTTTAAGCATTGATAGAAGCTCGGGAGACTTCTTCATGCCTTGCATATTATAGTTCATCACGAAGCTCTTATAGCTAGGTGGCGAGATTGCGAACACGATGGATGCCTAAGTCAATGGGAATCGATATTCCCAAGGACACAAGCTTATCGGCAGTAACCCAACATCTTGAGTACATGCTCACTAGCAGTTGTGCTCTTCCATCATGCAACTAAAGAACTTTTACGAGCGTTGTAGCTCTCTGATGACATGTGTGTCGAAAATCATTTTCAACTCACCCATTGTATCAAATGCATTGCTGCCGTTTGAAACGCTTTGAAGTTCGGCTCTAGCCCATACAATATGCAATGAACTAAGTTGTGGTCCTCTGACGAGTCGATAGACATTCTTCTCCTCGTCGGGGCATCATCAAAAGGTAGGGGCCTAACGGCTTCTAGCACATATTGCTTTTGTGCGTGAGAGGAGAATCCTCAAATTCATGGCCCATTCGGTAAAGTTGCTACCGTTAGTTGCTAGTTTATCTTTCTCCATGAACACATTGAAATTAAAAGCGGTGGTGCCATCTACAACAGAATTTGTAAAGTTTAGACTAAGTGTATGATAGATTGAGTTCAACTAATCTATATTACGAATGAACTCCCACTCAAAAGCGACATCCCTCGTGCCTTTTTGGTGATTACATGAACCAAATCCACTAGACCAAGTCCGATCATCACGTGAGTCGGTATAGCTTCAAAGCGAGCATCAAATGGGCATCATATCAACTATATGACTCATGCTTAACCTTTTCGGTCCGTGTTAGAGGCCATGTACGTACATGCTAGGCTCGCCAAGTTAGAACCTTAGTATTCGCGTGTGTAAGCTGTTTTACACCGAAATATGGTCGTGGATCCAAGAACACCCGATCATCACGTGATGTCTTGGAGCGGCGAAAACATAATCGGTGCATACTAAAGGAAGAACACATTCTTATCTTGATATTTAAATGAGGATCATCTTATTATGCTAACAAAGCGCTAAACAAGCAATATAAGATGCTATCAAACATCATATGTTTATTAGTGAAATTATATGGTTCCGGATGATCTCTATCATGTGCATCGTGGTATGATCACTATCATACCTATATGTATAAATCCAAGGTCTATGGATTTTACACGCTATGTGTGTTGTAAGAGTATCATCTCATACTTTTACTTACAACACTACCATATCATAACACTAGCCCGAGAACAATCTAAACTAGACGCCTCTAATTTATCCATTGCAAGTTTTACGTGGCTTAGGGCTTCGAGATAGAACCGTTCTTACCTCTGAACATGAACCTAACGAGGATAATCAAATTGTTGACAACTCGCTTGCAAAATAGATATTGACTATAGTAGGAGAGCAGACACCCGCTAGCCACTTATGCAAACTAGTTGCATGTCAAGCGTGGAACATGTCTCATGTGCGAGGACATGTAAAGTTTGTCGGGCGCTTCATCCCACTATGCCACCAATATCCAAAATTACAAAAAGGAGCAACAACATGATCATCATCGCCCACATACTCATATGTGTACTACCGTGTAAAGTATCTACGCATAGATCCGGCTCGATACCACTTTAGGGTTCGCGACATAGAAAACAAAAATTTTCCTACGATGTGAACTATATACCAAGATCTATCTACTAGATACAAACAACGGGCGGATGTATATCCAGAGAACATACCCTTGAAGACCGACAAAGCTTAACAAGTTCAACTCATGGTTGATGTAACGATCTCTTGCCGATCTTAAGATCGAGAGGAAGTCCTAAGCGCCGCAAATCAACAGAACATCCGTGCTTTCACACGTTCGAGGCACCGAGCAACCTCCGCCTCCTCGCTCCAGCGATGCAGCGGAAGCACAACTCTTTCTTGCCGAATAGCCACCGGGAACATGTATCTCGCTAGTCCGAGACCATGGGGGATAAATTCTAGAGGGGGGGAGAGATCCTTCACGAGGAGGTGTGAGAGACAAGTGAGGAGGGGGGGACCCCAAGGGGGTGGCCGGCGCATGGGGCTTCCCCCTTGCCCTCCCCTCTTCATGTGGGTGGACACTCCACTCACAAATCTCCTTTAAATTCCCTCCACTCAAAAGTCCACTCAAATTTCCATTAAATTTCCACCAAATTTAATGCAAACTCTCATTAAATAAAACTCTTTTATTTTATTCAGAATTTTGTCAATTACTTTAATGACAAACATTCACAAATAACCCCTTGCTAGAATTCTATTTCACATGCATAACCACTTTATGCAATTTTACCCGAAAACCTGTTTCGGTATCTAGTGAAATAAATTTCTGCGCTTGTTCATTCTTTCGACATGAAACATTTGCTCCAATTGGATGTCGGTGTATCTTAAGTGTGTCACCCTACGGTTCGTGAATAATGCGGACATGATCGAGACCCCTCTCGGATCAATAATCAGAAGCGGGATCTGGAGACCCATCTTGACTCCCACATTCAACGATGACTTTCTTGTGATCGTCGGAACCTTTTACGCTAGTATCTTAATCCCTTTGTTTCACGATATATATTACATGTCCGAGATTCGATCATCGGTATCTCCATACCTAGTTTGATCTCAGTTCGACATGCACTCTTTTCTCGTTCTGTGATATAACATTCTAGTGATCAAATCACTTGCTTGCAAGCTAATCAATGTGATATCACCGAGAGGGCCCAGAGTATATCTATCCGTCATCGGGATGAACAAATTCCACTCTCGATCCATGAGCCTCAACATAAAACTTTATTAGTTCTGAATCCATCTTTATAATCACCCTGTTACGGTGTGATGTTTGATGTTATCAAGAAACTCTTCCGGTGTTAGTGATTGACATGATATCATGGTCTAAGGATTAGGATCACTTCGTAAGTTGTTATAGCAATATAAACTCAATGAATTTGATCGTAATGCTATACTTCGGATGAATGTTCAGCACACCATTACACTAATGTTGTGATCCCGCTATTAACAACATCCAATGTCCATGATCAGGAAACCTTGATCATCTTGTTAATCAACGAGCTAGTTTATGAGAGAGGCATAACTAGGAACTTTCTGTTTGTTTATTAAACACACATGTATTAATGTTTCCGTATTAATACAATTATAGCATGCAAAATAAACATCTATCATATACTTGGAATACACATAATAAACACTTTATTATTGCCTCTCAGGGCATATTCCCTTCATGATGATGTTCATGTGGGTAATGATGGCGTTCAGGGCCGTCCCATAGGGCGGGGCAGAGGGGCGCTGCGGCGACTCAGCATACCACTTCATGATGTAGTACACTATAATCGTTGACATAACACCATTGAAACACCGTTCACTATTATTATATCCCTTAGAGTGGTACAACAGAAACACAGCAGGTCCAAGACATGATTATAGGTTACTACTCAACTCTTTACACAAGATCCAGAGAATGCTCTAGGTTAAAGAGAGAGAAAGAAACTTCTTATAAAGAAGATCAGAGATAAACAACTCAAAAACTATCATACTAATAAGAATAGTATTTTAACCAATGGTTTGGCATTGCTACTATTGCAATACTCTACATAAGTAGGTTCTATGGCTAGAGATTCTATTTTTATCTAATCCGCAACTTCGTCTTCACTTGATTGGATATATATGTTGACTTCCTTGACTTCATTGAAGAGCTTTAGATTTTGATGATGATTCCTGGAGCATAACTTGATGCAGACGTCGTCTATACTCGCTTTAGAACCTAGCAAGGGTTAAGAAGATACTTTGAGTACGAGCGTACTCAGCAAGTTCACTAGAAAAGGAGTGTTTGATGCACTATATCTACAGCCACAGACCATAGGTCGTAGGCAATGCAAGTTTTCGTAAACATTTCTTCAAAGGTTGCTTTTATTCTGAAAAGCTATGTCCGTCAGCCTTCACGGGTTTACCAGAACTTTCATGAAGTTCCTTTCCCGCCGCGTTCGCAGCTCCTTCCCGGAACAGGGAGTAACAAGTTACAGTGCGTTACTTTACCCATGAGAGACCTTAGCCTTGTTGCACAACAAAGTTATGACCTTGTCCATACTTCCTTGGTATGGGGCCCAGTCTAAGATCCAAGCCAATCACTGCCCCCTTCGCGACCCCGCATGCCTCCTTGGTGTACACCATGCCCACATATTGAATTATGGCAATGTATTGTACAAACCGTTAGATGCTAGAACTATCGTGGGACGTTGAGGGTTCCCACCCATATGCTGCATATCCTCTACTAATTACCAATTAATATGCACGCTACGAGTGATAACAGCCACGGCCTGCACATCCGGCTTCATGCGAGAGGAAGAAGATACAACTGACTTCTCTGTCCCATTCCAAATCTCATGGTTAACGCCTGATATACGGCGCAAGAATCACTGGCGATATTGGTTGTTAAGTCCTAGATAATATGTTCCTTTACCACCAGAACTTTCATAGTAGGTTATTACCTCATGGTAAATAACCTATAGTCATATTATTATGAAAATAGTGTTTTCGGACCTTTTTCAAATGCAGGTGATGACAAGACTGGATTTGTAAAATACTTTACAGAAAATAATCGAAGGGCATGAGCAAGTGTGAACTTGCCTTTTGTGATTGCAAGATTATGCACTCACGGTCTTCGAGACGACATAAGATCCAATATCTGAAATCTGCATCATTGGTCCGGTAAGGACTAATGTTTAAAGAAGCAATATGCAGTTATGTACAAGTAATGCTATGCATTTTTGTAAAACTCCCAAATTGAACCCCAATACTTTGAGTGAAGTGAATTCAAGTGATTCTTTTCAGAGTTGGTTTATCTTCAAATTTTACTTTACAAGTAATGACCTTTACAAGGAACCTAAGTGTTAACAATCCAAAATATGTAAGTAAAGTATAATATGATGTGATTATGGTGAATTGTCATGTGGTGACTATGATAAAAGTCCTTGGGATTAAGTTGTTAAGAGTTGAAGAACTTATTATAAGATTGTTATTTGAAGTGGCAAAACAGAATAACATTTGAAGAAAAGATTTCCTTTATAATGTTTAAGCAATCTTCATTGTTAATAAAATGTGATCAATGCCTTCTGGTATTTGATTGATTAGTTTGGACTTGAGATGCATTATGTCTTAATTGAAATAGACCAAAGTTAACTATAAAAACATAAGTAGTTTATTAGACATAATGTTTATAAGCTTTGAGACTAAATTGAACTTTAAAAGGGAAAGTAAACTTAAGATGTAATATGTTTTAATTATTCCCAAGTTTTAGATTTATGATAGGTATAACTAAGGTGTGGAATTATTCAATTTATATTTAAGTGAATGATTGGATTAAATTTGTTTTGCTTATTAATAAAATAATATGTATTTATTTAATGGAAGCATAATTAGATGGTCTTAGTAATTTGTTAGAATTTAAAGTTATGTTAATAGTGGTCAAGATACAATGATTATTCACCATATTATATAAATGGGTGATACCCAATGTTTATTTAAAAAGATTCTTAATAAGATTTTTAAAAGAACATTTTAAAGTTAAAAGTTATACTTAAGTTTGACTATGAATTCAAGTTATGGGTTTGGAATTAGTACTAAGACACTAATTGCTTAAGGTTTTATAAGAATTGTGATTATTTCTTACTTAAGAATTGTTTTTAAAGAATTCATAAAATAGGTATTAGGTAAGGATTTATTATTTAAAATATTAAAGACTTTTCTAATAATATATTTAATTTTTTTCTAGTGTAATATATTTATTCAAGACCTTAAAAATGAATTTAATTTATTTTTAAGTATTATCTTTATTTATATAAAATCCATCAAAGAGTTAAGTGTCTTTAAATATTTGCTTTATGTTTTATTTGTAAAACTCTAAGTGAGTATTTTTATAAAATAATAGAGTTGTTTTGATACACAAAAATGATTTCTTATTTATTTTTAGGGTTTTTTGTTTTATTTTATAAAATTTCATTTAAGATTTAATGGTGTTAATAATTATTTTACTTTAAATTTATTTTAAACACTTAAAATTATATTTTTATTAGGTAGATATTATTTTTGTGTTCATTTTTATATATCATATGTATTTTTAGGATTTTTATATAATTTTTTATCATTAAAAATGTTTGGAGGTTATTTTAGTAATTCATTTTTTTTATTTCTAAACCTAATTGACTTGGGTCGTTTGGTTGGGTATGTGGGCTGGCTTTACTGGACCATGCTGCACACATCACCCCGCCATCCCTCCACACACACACACACACACCCGCACACCACTCTTCCTCATCCCCTTGCTCCCATGCGCCACTTCTTCACTTTCTGCCGGCCATCGCCGCTCGACATTCGCCGCTGTGGCCTGCCGGCGAGGCTCCGACTCAAGCACCTCCGGTGATTTCCTTCGCCTCGGTGCTGCTCTGCTTCACCGCTCGTGCCCCTGTGAAACCCTAGCCGTGCGGTTCGGCTAGGTCGTCGGCGCGACTCCGCTAGCCCCCGATGCCCCTGGCTGCTATTCGAGGAAGACCAGGACTTCCACTTCCTCGACCCCGACACCGGCGGGAAGGTGCGCAGGCGCAACCCCGGTGTCTCCTTCTCCGATGCCTGACGGCGTCATTGTCGGTATAACCGAGCAGTGGTGCTTCCTCTGATTCGATGGTGGTGTTGATCAGGACCTATTATATGTCTTCATCAAGCCAACGCTCCAGGTTCTCGGCACCCTCGATGATTTTTGATTCCATGTGACCAGCCTTAGTGCTGATGGCTTTGATCCATGGTGTTGTTATGATTGTTTGATGATGATATATTGTTATCCAAAATCCTTGAATTTGGATGAGCAAGTGATCCAGGGGTACTGATTTAGGTTAGTGGTTCTGGGGTTATGAAGCTATGGAAATGGGATCCTTCTGCTTGTGAGCTTGAGGTCATTAATTCAGGATATGTGCTTGAAATTGGTGGCTTGGTTTTGTTGGGTGATGAATTAATTTCTGCTTTTGGGTTGGTAGATAATATTCATTGAATGGCTTAATTGAATTTTGGTTTTGCTGATAAAAATCCTTAGAGTGTTAGAATGCTTCTTAATTGTCTTATTAAGAAACTGATCTGGGAATCACTCCTAGATGATTACAGGAGATATTAAAATTCATACCATTGGTTTGGATTTTATATTGCTGGAATACTTGTTGAACTATATGAGTTCTAGTTGTCTATCTGGAGCAATGATCTGAATTCATCTGGTATGCTTAATTTTCCCTGTCAACATGACAAAATATATTGGGATGATGTATTAGATCCTTTTATAGTGGCTCCTGCCATCTGGAGGTTGTTGTTGTGGTGCCTTTTGTTACAATGTGCACCACAATCCTTCTGGTAGAATGATGTGTTGGTGTAGTAGCTGATTACAATTAGTTCTTGAATGCCAATGATGCAAAGGCTGAAGTATTGCTTGATCTGTTTAATGATAAGGTGATCTAATAAATGATTCCTAGATACCTTGTCTGGGAAAATGATTTGTGGGTTTCAATAGAAAAAAAATGATCTTGAGCTTGCACTCAAGAAACTATGAATCTGCTAGGTACAGAGGTGCTACCCTCTGGGAATGTGCCTTGTAGCCTAGCAGCTATGGTATGTTGGTATGTTGATCTAGTAAAACTAGATAATAAGCTAATGATCTTGATGCGAATTTGAATAGTGCATGGATGTTATTTTCCTGACTAAGATCAATTTCTATGGTTGATTTTTGTGGAGGAGATTCTTGACCCATCCAATGATGCAAAGGCTGAGGCACTTAATTTTTTATAACATTTATGGTTATCATTTTACCCTATAATGGCTTTCATTATTGGTGGATACTCTACTATGGTGCCTCATTAGAGTGTGCACAGTAGTATGTTCCATATTGAAATGATATGCTGTTAATTGGGCTAGTTTGAAAATAACAAATGGTATTGTTTCCCAAATACTTGGTGATGATTTTGCATACCACTTGTATGCAATTCTGAAAGTACCTTTCCTCACAACACTCCTTTTTTCCTTATTAATGATGAGGACACGTATTAAAGGGAAAAGTTATTGACCTTTAACTGGGGTGTGAGGTTTGGATTAGAGTTATCTTGTGTTGTTGTTGTTGGCTCCTCTTCTTGTTACTCTGCCCTCCTGATGCTGTTGGTGGCCTGCTTTCCTTGCTGCTGGCCTCCCCTTGTGCTACTGTTGGCCAGTTCCTCTTGCTGTTGGTAAGCTTCTCCTCTCCTTCCTCTTCCTGATTCCACATATTCTTCCACTGGTTTGTGGAAGTTGTTATGTATGCTAATTGTTGGTATCTTTTTTGTGAAATGATAGACAGATAAGAACAAGGATGTTCTTATTTGGTGGCAAGTTAGTTTTCTGTGATTTGAGTGTTATTGAAAGAGAACTAATAAGAACAAACGAGGTCTGATGATGTTCTTGGGCTAATAAACTGGTTGTATGTGTGTGTGGAGAGATGATGTAGTAGCAGCTTTGTAACTGGATCTCCTTCTCATCTTTCTGTTTCATTGTGAGGTTGAAAGACTGCTTGAGTGCATGTGTGAATAAGGTGCTTGTGAGTTGTTTGCTTGCTTCATCGATGGATCTGTTCCTATCCAGATTGTGCATTAGCAACCTTTGCTATGTGCACCCAGTGCTGGTCCATTGACCTTACCTTCCCTTTATAATTAAATTCTTGGATCCATCGCCAATGAAGTTAAGTTGAGGCTGTTATACTGATAAGAACATATATTTACTCTTGGCACCTTATTTGGGATTAGCTCTATGAAGATTGGAATAGGTGCATTACACCTATATATCTGAGAGCACCCCTCATAACACTAACCTCTCTTCTTTTATTGCCTTTGTTTGTCTTTTGTTTTTGTTTTGCAGGAACAATATCAGAAATCTAAAGAGAGGATTTAGAAGATGAAGAAAAATATAGTTTTAAGTTTTTTCTTTATTCTTTTGTAATCCACTTCTTCTTTTATGAAATATAAAACAGTATATAATTGTAATAAAGGAATTCTTTTCTTTATTCATTCTTATTTTGTAAGGAAATATTGTATTGTTGTATTTTATTCACTGAAGCTTACTAGTTTTCTTCTTTCTTTTATAATGCATTTGCAAACAATGTATATATATATCTTCTTGTAATAAAGAATTCTTCTAGTTATTCCATTCATGTAATTCCTTATTTATTTATTTATTTATTTGTTTCCTATAATACACTTTCAGTCTTCTTTTGTAAAAGAACAACAATACTATATGTATATATATAAAGATTATTATTATAACAATTTCATTTTATTGAAGTAGTTCCATTTACTCAATTGTAATTATGATTACGTATCCCTATTATATTAAAGACTAATTCCTTTCTTTTCTTTATTATAATACTGGTGGTTTAATTATATCCCAATCATAAATAATCTCTTAAGGATGTGAGTATAATTGTAACACTATTTCTGATTATAACTTTATTCTTTTGCAATTTAAATATATGTTTTGAATACTCAAATTTGGATTTATTTCCCCTCAAACACAAAAGTACAATACAGGTCATGTCGAAATCCATCGCACCTGTCCTGGTGTTTCCATCAGAACAAGAGAGATATCGATCCCTCTATAGCTCTTTTAGTTTTGCGCGAAAATTTTCCAGATTTTCTTATGCATGAATGCAATGCACAACCCCGTGTCCTCTTTATTTCTAGGTGCTAATCCTGAGATGTTATAGGCGCTCGCCCAGGGCCCCATGATGTAGGGGCCCCGACCCAAGACTTTTTGTGTTCCTATATTAGTCTACTTTTGAGTCCTAATAGTGTAAAATTATCTTTAAAAATATAGGTGATCCGAATTCTAGCCTACCATGGCTCTATTTTGACTCATATTTCCTAGAAAATACTTCAAGATTTCTTTATATTTTCTTGATACCATAATTTCTCTGGCCTCTCCAACTGTGCAGAAAAAACCGACAGTCACATGCCTTTACAGGGTTGCGAATATATTTATTTCTAGATACTAACGATATAATAATATAATTGTACCATTCTGCAAGCGTAAATATTATATATATATATCTTTAAGGTGTTTTCTAGAGTAGGGGCAAATTTTTAGCACAAATATTAAAAAAATACATATCTTTAAGATGTTTTCTAGAGTATGAGAAAAATTGTTTAGCATACATATCTTTAAGATGATTTCTAGAGTTGGGGGCTGATACGTTGGAAATGTATCTATAATTTTGGATGTTCTATGCTTGTTTTGTATCTACTTTGCTTTGCTTGTCTACACTTTGAGGTACTTTTTACATGTTTTCTGGTACTAACCTTTTAACAAGTTGTAACAGTGCGAGATGCATGTTTTCTGCTGTTTTTGGTTTTAGAAAAGTTAGTAAATTAATATTCTCGGAATTGGACGGGACAAACGTCAAAGTTAATTACTTTCCGTGGGGAACAAAAAGTCCAGAGGAGAGCCGGAGGGGCGGCCGAGGCTGACCTACCCCAGCGCGGGCAGTGGGCAGCGCATGGCTAGGGTTTGGTGGCCCTGGGCGCCTCCCGGTCTCGCCCCTTCTCCTATAAGTAGCCCCCGATGCAGAAATCACAGTCCCGATCAAAATCCGAAACTTAAATGCATGCCGCCACCATCGTCCCTAGATCGGGGGGAATCTAAAGTTCTTCCCGGCACCCTGCCGGAGGGGAGATCATCCCGGATGCCTTCTCTCTGGTATGATGCATGAGTAGTTCCACCTTTGACTATGGGTCCATGTAGTAGCTAGATGGTTGTATCTCCTCCTTTGTGCTTTCATGTATAGATCTTGTGAGCTCCGTTCATGATCAAAATCTAATCTATTTGTAGTCATGCATGTTGTGTTTGCAGGGATCCGATGGATATTGAGATTATTATGTTGGTTTGATTAATGGTTCTATCTTTATGATTCTATCGTGTCTGTGTTGTTTGTGATCTTGCATGCTCTCCGTTGCTAGTGGTTATCTTGCCCAAGTAGTTGCTAGTGACTCCAAGAGTGGTATTTATGCTCGATAGTGGGTTCATGCCTCTAGTTTTCAAGGAAAGTGACAGAAATCTCTTCGGTTGTGAGACCCTGGCGCATGGCTCAATAGGATTGATAGGAAACCCATACCAACAAGTTGCAACTTCTTTTCCGGAAGCTCATTCGTAAAGAACTCTAAGGTTAAGCGTGCTTGGCCTAGAGCAATTCTAGGATGGGTGACCGATCGAAGTGGGTAGCAAGGTGCAGTGAGGACAAAGTGCGCAGAAAAGACTAGTGTTGGTCTGTGGGGCTAGTCTAGAGATCCTATTGAGCTGCCAGAAGTGACAACCGTCGGTCCGGAGTGACCGGGGGTGTTACATCGGTTGTAGATGTGTTGTTGCTACTAGGGAGAAAACAACAGTCTCTTGTTCATAGAACATGTGGACTGTTTACGTTACACACTTTGCTTAAAGCAGTTGTCTGTTGCTTGCAACTTAATGCGGTAGGGGGTTCGTGTTGGAGATATGCCCTAGAGGCAATAATAAATGTAGTTATTATTATATCTTTGTGTTTATGATAAATGTTTACATTCATGCTATAATAGTATTAACAAGGAAACATTAATACTTGTGTGATTTGTAAACTTAAATTGAAGTCCCTAGTAAAGCCTCTATACATCACTAGCTTGTTGGTTAATAAATGATTGTGGTTTCCCTATCATGAACATTGAGATGTTATTAACAACAAGATCATATCGTTAAGAGAATGATATGGTGGACATACTCCTATAGATAAGCGTAGCATAAAGATCAAGTCATTTTAATAGTTCAATTGCTATATGCTTTCTGATACATAGTAACCTAATTCCTTCGACCATGAGATCATGCATATCACCTTTACCGGATGGATGCTTTGATGACATCAAACACCACACCGTGGCGGGTGGATATAAAGGTGGCATTGAGTGTTCGGAAAGTATTGGTTGAGACACATGGATCAAGTGGGATTTGTCCATCCATATGACGGATAGATATACTCTAGGCCCTCTCGGTGAAATGTCATCCAATTAGCTTGCAAGCATGTGACCGGCTCACAAGGGATCACATATCACGGAACAAGAAAAGAGTACTTATCGATGCGAGGTTGAACTAGGTATGCAGAGATACCGACGATCATAACCTCGGATAAGTAAACTATCGTGAGACAAAGGGAAATTGGTATCGTATGTAAGTGGCTCATTCGATCGCAAAGTAATCGTAGAAATATGTGGGAGCCATATGAATTTCCAGATTCCTCTATTGGTTATTGTTCGGAGAAGTGTCTCGATCATGTCCGAATAATTCACGAACCGTAGGGAGACACACTTAAGGATTCGACGTTGTTTGAGTAGTTATGGAATGATGAGACAGAGACCAAATGTTGTTCGGAGTCTCGAATGGGATTCGGGATATCACGAGGAGATCCGGAATGGTCCGAAGAATAAGATTCATATAAGGAAAGTCCTGTTTCGGAGTTGGGGAATGGTTCCGGTGTTTTCATCGGGAATGTTCTAGAAGGTTCTGGAATGTCCGACACTCCGAAGGGGAAGGGTACATGAATGTGTTATACCAAGTTGGAATGATCGCATCATGTACTAAGTGTCATCGCTGAACAAAATAGAGGATTTAATCAAATCCTTGTTTGAAAAGTCAAACGTCAATTTGAAAGTCAAACGACTATTTTTGGGAAGTTGTAACACCCTCAGAATCGGACCTATGCAAGTTTTAGCGAAACCCGCCAAACCCGCATAGAAACGATTCAAAGGTGCCGCCAGCACTTTCGCGTGGAAAAAGAAGTAACATTACACACAGTCCTCGATGGGACCCACAGATATATATAGACTCCATGAGTCAAGAATACGAGATAATATACAAGATCCAAATCACCTTGAAAATGGTAGGCGTCCGACTACGGACAAGAAGCAAATGGGGCTAAGATCACGAAGAATAACCAATGGCGTCCATAACCTGCCGAGCCCGGAAGGTAACCTCGCTAACGACGACCTCAAAACCTGCTTAAACAAAAGGGGTGCCGACAAAGGGCAAAGGCAAAAGAAGGAGCGTCATCTTGAGGCCAATGCAGCGAGGCTAGAATTCCCTCGCCATAGGTATGGTGGTGGCCGGCATGCACTAAACAACCTATAGAGACTCGATACAAGAGGGAGAGAATGACCTATCCGGATCCAACCGAAACTAAACCCCAAACAAACCCATCATGGTGTTTCCCCCTCGAGACCAAACGAGGAAGTCAACCGAGGAACTCACACCGTTGGCAATTTTATTTATTCGGTTATCGTTGGAGCAATTACTAGTCAGGTATAGATAATCATCCTGATAAAATAAGCGATGGGCACTTTTAGTTAATCATTCCGTTATAGTGGCAACACTTACTAGTCGATACAATTAGCATGAGATAACCCAAAACCCGGCGGTTGTTGGTACTTTTATTCAGCCATTCCGTTGTAGTTGCAATACTTACTAGTCGGATACAATTGTCGCAACAACCAAACAAGCAATTGTGGGCGATTAATTAGCCATTCCATTATAGTGAAAGGATTACTAGTCATTATAAGTCAAATTTATAGCGATAAACTTTAGTTATGCTTGTCTATGATCGAGATATCGTGCTCCAAGTCGTCCATATCCATGGACACGGCTTTAAGTTTTACCCGGCGGTGCACCAATAGCAACACTTTCGATCAACCTCGGAAAACCAAATCAAAACCCAACGAGGCTTTCACGACTGAACAATCAGGATTGAAATATTTGAGGTCCACCCATTGAGTAGATCCATAGCGGAGTAAGCAAGCTCGAGACGGACTCAAGGTTTGCGACAATGGTGGAACCCGAAAGTGTGGTGGGCTTGTCGATGCGCGTAATCACTCGCTTACCTAAGCGTGTGCTCCTCGCACAATTTAAATACATAAGTAGCATGGCATAAGTACAGATCGTAAATAAAACCTCAAACTAGTTTGTGGCCCCAAGAAATAAGAGGAATCAAGCTCGCTCGGGGTCCCATATACCTCCGGATGTGGATAGCGCGATAAATCAAGGAACATGTATCAAGTACTCGGGGTCCTCGGGACACAAGTGGGCGTTGAAACCAAATATTATCTATCACCCAGATGCCTCTTACTTCCATTTTAGTTGTTAAACAGAATTAAAGTGAGCGATAAGTAAAACTATGATCATATCCAACATCCAACATGCGGCAATTCTCCAATAGGCGTGGCACTTGACAACACGCATATAGCAAGACCAACTATCTACCAAACAACAGCAATAGGATGTGTCCAAGGCAATATAGGGTCACGGTATATCACAGTGCGGAAACTAAAGCATCGCATAACGTATAGCAATAGATCAACAGGAGGGAATAAATACTATAAAAGGAAGATAGGTAGAAAAGGGATGCTTTGAAAATATGGTCGAAGGTACATCCAAGATCGAGGCGGCTCACATCAACTCAACGGCCTTATCGCGAAGAACGTAACACTAGAAGAAACACGGATGCACTATTTAATACAACGGAAGATCGGCATGATGCATGCATGATGTATGACATGGCAAAGGTGCGATGCAATTAGGTCATGTTAAGCGGAACCGGGGTCCCGACAATTAATTAAACGGTTCAAGTTATTTAGAAACCCCCGCAATTTAATTGTTGTTTAACAAGCCAGAATATATCACCGGTTCGCTACACAAGTTTAAATGAGGCCAATATAAGGCTAGATTTGCCCGCATATGGGCCCCATATTTAATTAGAGGTGAAACGGCATAAGGCCCCCAAACCACATGAATGTATGCATGCAAGACAATTATTATGCGACAAGTTGTATTATGTTATAAAATAGGGTTCCGGGAAGGGGTTCACACATTAGGGGTCTCGGCGATCTTGGGGTTCCGGGGTCGGTCTCGGGGTCCGGATCTGGGGTTCGGGGTTCGACGGGATCGTTCTCGGATAACTGGGGTAGGTCTTGCGTTCCGGAAAGAAGTACTTGGTTCGGTGCCGGGGCGCATCGGGTGCTTCCGGGTCGGTGTCGTTCTTGTCGTCGTGTCGATCTTGTCGGGTCCCACAGGGCCGATCTTGTCGGGCGAGGGTCTGGTCGGGTCCGCGCCATCGAGTCGATCTTGGCGTCCGGGGGTTCGTCGGGGTTCAGGGTTCCGTGAAGGAGGACTTGACGTTCCATGTCGGAGTACTTGTCGTTCTGAAAGAAGAACTTGGCGTCCAGGATCGGGTTCCTATCTTGTCGTCGACGGCGAACTTGAAGCTAGGGTCAACGGAAGATCTTGACACGGGGAACGGTTCTTGTTGGTGGTCCTTCAATTTCAGCATCGTCGCCTTCTGGTGTGTTGTCGTTCTTCGTGTGGCCCTCTACCATATCCTCCCGGTTGCCACTATGACTTCTCAAAAGAACACCAAGCCTTTATGTCGGGTCAAAATCAACCAAAGACAACAGTAATTGGGTTGACTAGTACCCAACAGAGAGCCTTGACGTCAAAGGGATCGGGTCAGGGACATCGAAGCGGGCGGAGGCCACGCAGGGCGAGGGTGGTCGTGGCGTCGGTCGAGGCGGCGGCGAGGGGGAACTCGACGGCGGACTAGAGCTCATGGCGGGGCTGCCGGTCCGGCCGAGGCGTGTGGCGGGCGATGGGGCTCGGCCGAGGAGGTGGTCTTGGGCGGCCGGTGGCAGACGGGAGGCGGACGGAGGAACAGGCGTCTGGGCTCGGCGGGCTTGGGGTCTTGGAGAGGAGGAGGCGTGAGGCGGGCACAGGAGGTTGAAGGGAGGCTCGAGGTCGGGCGATGGGGAGGACGCGGCCTTGGGCGTCATGGCGGCAGAAGCTTGGCGGGGAGGAAGAGAGTGGCGTCAGTGCGAGGAAGATGGGAGGAGGAGAGGGAGATGGCCACAGGCGGTGGCGTGGGGCCAGGCGGGCGGATGGTGGGGATCGGTGTGGAGGGAAGCGTCGTCTTGTGTGGGCATGGGAGGCGGTGGAGAGAGGACAAGGGAGAGAGGGACGAGCCTAGTGGCGGCACATGGTTGGGGTTGGGCGGGGTGACGTGGCCTAGGATAGGTGGGGGTGAGGTGGCGGAGGGGTGGGTAGGATAGGTTGGGTGAACTTAGGATTTAGAAGGCGGTTAGGTGGACCGTTTTAATTTACAGGTCGTCAATCGTGCCTGCTCGATTGCCCTACTAAAATAATTTAAATATTATTTGTCTTTAACTTTTGCAATCCGACATGACAAAACAAAATATTCGGACCGGTTTTCGGTGTTTGAATCAGATGGGGCGTTTATAAAACAAAGACAGGGTTTTCTGAAATAGTTTTATACAAGCACATGCAAGATGATGACGATGCACAAATGCAATGTGGCATGATGACATGAGCATGCGGTCATGATGATGCAAGGCACAAAAACATCGCGATTTTCTAGTAGTGGTTTTTGCGGGATGCCACAGAAGTGGAGAGGGAGGTGGAAACCGAGTTGGGGAGGAGTCCCTCCTCCACCGCCGGCCCACTTGGGATCCGAGTTGGGGAGGGATTCCCCTTCCCTTGGCCGGCGCCTCCCTCCTATAAGAGGAGGGGCAGAGCTCCCCTCCTAGCACACAAGATTGCCCCTCTAGACCTAGCCCTAGCCACCGCCCACCATAGCCGCCGCCTAGGGTTTCTCCCCTAGCCGCCGACTGTTGGAATTATGCCCTAGAGGCAATAATAAAGATGTTATTATTATAATTCTTGTTCATGATAAAGTTTATATTCCATGCTAGAATTGTATTAAGCGGAAACTTTAATACTTGTGTGGTTTGTAAACAACACCGTGTCCCTAGTACGCCTCTATGGACTAGCTCATTGATCAATGATGGTTAAGGTTTCCTAACCATAGACATGAGTTGTCAATTGATAATGAGGTCATATCATTGGGAGAATGATATGGTGGACAGACCCAAACTAAGCGAAGCAATTAGATCGTTTCATCGTGTTCATCTTTGAAGCTTTTCCTATGTCAAATATTGTATTCCTTAGACCATGAGATAATGCAACTCCACGGAAGAAAGCTTTGAGGTCATCAAGCGTCATCCTATGAGAGGGTGATCATAAAGGTGTCTCTCGGTGATCGGAAAATATCTGTTGGGTTGTATGTATCGAGATGGAATTTGTCCCTCCCAAGTCGGAGAGATATACTGCCCACTCGGTGTCGATATCAACACGCTTGCAAGCATGTGGTTAAGGAGTTAATCACAAAGTGATATCGGATTCTGAACGAGTAAAGTACTTCTTTGTGAGCGAGATTGAACTAGGTATGGCGATCAGCGATCGAATCTCGGGCAAGTAAAATATCGCGAGACGAAGGGAATATATATATGGGATTGATTGAATCACGGCATCGTGGTTCATCCGATATGATCATCGATGAATGTGTGGAGTCAATATGGGTGCCGGACCCGTTGATTATTGATAGAAGATCATATGCATATTCTCGAACCCGCGGTCACACATAACGTATCTCGGCTAGGATAGATTAGATAATTGGTTTATGAATTTTTGTTGAGTCTCGGATGGGATCCGGGATATCACGAGAGGTTAGGAATGGTCAGAATAAGATTCATATAAAGGCGGTCAGTTTTGGAGTTGAATTGTTAGTTAATCGGTCTTGTCTGGAAGCTTCTAGAACCTTCGGAAGGGGACCAACGTGGCCCCACCTTCCGGGGAGGGCATGGGTCTATGAGGGGTGTCCTGGCCGCATTGGGCTAGGGGCACAAGGCCCATAGGGCCCGATCCTAGATAAGTTTAAACTCGTTTAAACTAGAGATAGGATTTCTAGATAAGGGAGAGTTTAAATCGTTTAAACTAGAGATAGGATTTCTAGATAAGGGAAAGTTTAAATTGTTTAAACTGGAGATAGGCTTGGAGGAGGGGCAAGGCTGGCCGCCCCCCCTCTATATATAGAGGGGTGGTGCGCCCCCTCCCCCCACACACAACACACAACACACCTCCCTCCAAGCCCTAGTAGCCTGTGCCTTCTCTCCCTCCCATTTTGTAGGCGAAGCCTGCATTCTCCACCATATACACCACGCCGTCGTGTTGTAGATCCAATCTATCTCTCCACCATACTCGCTGGTCAGGAAGGAGGAGGCGTCAGTCTTTGCTGCGTGTGCATCTCACGGAGCACCGCCACTTGTGGTGCTAGATCGGATCGGATCGCGAGGAGGAGAAGCGGACTACATCACCCACGTTAGCGTTCATTGTCTGAATCTTGAAGGGTATGAAGATCTAATCCAATCTCTCTCGTTGTTTGCATCTCCTAGATTAGATCTTGGCTTTCCCTCTGTTCGCTCCGTAGAAAATTTTGATTTACTATGCCGCGAAACCCTTCACCGACTTGGGCACCTCCAAGCCCTAGCCGCCGGCCCTAGCATCCCCTCCTCGGCGTGTCTAAACCCTAGATCGTCGAGGGCTCTCTCATAGTCCACCATACTCGCTCCGGCTTAAGGCGAAGCCCTGCGAGATCTCCCCTCTACTTAGGTACCACCTTGTTGTCTTTGCGGAATCGCGAGGAAGTGCTACAACCTCTGCTTTCTTTGGAACAAGGAGAGGAAGGTCTTCGTCGAGTCCGGCGTGTGACCGATTGCGGGGCGCTACGGAGCCTTGGGAAGGATCGTCTACGCGATCTTGAGATCGGGAAGAGTACGACTACATCACCCACGAGAATCCGCTCTCGTTAAACACTTTGGAATCTTCGAGGGTGAGTTATTCCATCGACTCGTTGCTACAATCTAGTAGATAGATCTTGGCTTGTTTGTCTGTATGCGGTCGAATTTTTCTGTTTTCCATGCTACGAAACCCTACAGTTCGGATGATAACCTGAAGGTGGACTTCTAGTCATAGATGCAACTGGATGGCAGTCTATGTATACTGTTGTATTGCCCAATCAACCTCATAGGATCTTTCTGGCTAGTAATTGCATTATTATGCCTTGCTCAGTTCCTGTGAATTGTCCTGCTGTAATTTGTTTACCCTTCATGCCATATTTTTTATCTAAGAAGAGCACCTCTAGTGAACTACGGACCCCGGTCCAATCTTTACCATTGATACATCTTCCACTATTACTTGTTTACTTGCTGCAAACCATTACCTTTCACACCATACGTTTAATTCATTGTTACAGCAAACCGGTGAGCTTGACAACCTCACTGATTCGTTGGAGCAAAGTCTTGAGTTTGTGTTGTGCAGGTTTCTGTGTTGCTTGCAACACCTGTGTGACGTTTTCTTCCTCCTTCTGGTTCGATAACCTCGATCTCAACTGAGAGAAGACTTGCTGATGTGCTCTTCACACCTTGCTCTTGGGGTTCCCAACTCCAGGAAAGCTCCGCCACTTTAAATAAGGGTCCCTTGGCGTCGTTTTGCCCTAGGGCCCCTGAAATCCGTGGACCGGCTCTGATGGCGTTGTGGCCAACATGTCGGAGCCTCGCCTAGGGGTCGTGTTCGCCATCTAGATTTTGAATTCCTAACTAATTTGGATCCTGATAAATCCAAAAAACATTTGGATGTCTCTTGAAGGAGAAGGGTCTTTGAAAGGAGAAGACATCGATGTGCAAATGCAAGAAGGATGGCACTCACCCTCAATCTAGCGTCCGCAAGAAGAAATGTAGCAAGTGCAAAGGCATGCAGGGTGGTGTTCACGGAGAGGCGAGGGTGGCTTCACGACACATATCTCTTGGTTGCAAGCGTGGGCTTGTATGTTTCTGTTGCCTTTTCCAGTGTGTTATTCTCTAGTTGCAGTGGGCCGTTGGGGTTTCTTTGGTGATGTTGTGATCCAGGTGTTAAGGGTTTGTCGTGACTCGATGTTAGGTGTTTTTTGTCGGTATGCTTATGTGGTCTTGTGGCTGTTTGGTTCGGGAGTAGTCTATTTGTGTGACTGTGTTTGTTCGCCCGGTTTTTCATAAATTAACCGGAAGACCCTCTCCTACTACTTAATTAATGGACGCTCCGTTTAAAAAAACGAAAATACAACGCCGGTTTTCTCGAAAGAAAAGGAGTGAGCGCAGTGTCACCGCTCACTGCAAAACTGAAATGACGAGTAGTCTTCGTTCCTGAGACGGAAACGAGCTGGAAAATTCCTCCGGGACGACTTGCACTCCCTCTGTCATAGCCCAACTGCTCGACTGACGACTGTTGCTTCAGCCCCGAGGGCTTTAAGCTAAGTTGGGCCATTGTTAACGACGATGCTTCGTTTTCTACTTAGCAGCCTGTCTGGCTCCCACCTTTCTTCAAGAGGTGAGAGTGACCACTGACGACCAGTGACCACGCAGGCAGCCCCGCCCCTCCCGTCGCTCCCCCTTGCTGCTAGCCGCCTCTCCCTCCCCGCCCCACCAGCGTCGCTCCCCCTCGCCACCGGACTGCATCGCCGCTCCTCCCCCCACCTCCAGATCCGCCCTCCCCCCGACCTCCCTCCGCCACCCGCCACCCGCCACAGTCGTCGGGATCTTCGCCGTCGACCGGGAGGGAGGGAGAGGTCGATTCAATCCCCGGCGAGAGCAACGGCCGCGCGGATCGAGCCAGGCCTGAAAAACTCGGAGCGAGGCTGCCGCCAGTCCACCCCAGGTCGCAGCACGTGCCCACCATTTTGACCAACCGTGCTGCTATTTTTCCGCTTCTGTCCTGCCGAAAATCGCGCCTCGACCTCGCTCGCTCCTTCACACCGACTGCTCCTCCCCCGTCCGCCGTGCCCCCGGTGAGCATATCCGCCCCGATCCAAAACCCGTATCTCCGTAGCAGTTCTCATCCGATCTCTAACCGCCTGCTTCCCAAGTGACTTTGACCAGTTCCGTACCCATCTCCCGCCCGAGGAACCCTAGCCGGAGGGAGAGACCATGAGGGGGAAGAAAACTCTCAAGGACCTCAAGCTCGATGTGCCGGCGCAGGAGACGCCCGTCGACAAGTTCCTGTATGTCTCCTCGATCACTAATTGTCTGTTTTGTAACTTGTTTTCTTCCCAGTGAAGGTACGGATGGTTTGAGCTTTATGTCCTAAACACGTGAAATATTGTTTGCTTGGGCATAGGTAGATCGAGTTGTTCTCTGTGTTATATCTTTGATCTGCTGGTTTAGTTGTGAATTGTGGTGGACCTCGGTAGGTGTTGCTGAAGCATAGCTTTAATTAGTAAGTACTATTCAGTTCTTGGTAATTAATTTGAAGTTGATATGGTTCGAGTTACTGAGCTCACTCTGCGATTTGCATTTTAACTGAAGTATTTGAATCTACTGTTTAATTTGAAATTGTTATGGCTTGAGTTGCCGAGCTGGCTCTCTCAGTTTGTGTATGCCAAAGCTTGATTGGCTTAGATGATATTGTGCATTTATATTTTTATTAAGTTTGATTGAAATTGGTTTGGTTTGAGTGGTTCATATGTGACTCTGGAAGCTTTCATTTTGACTAAAGGATTCGAACCTTTTGTTTATTTGTAATTGGTATGGTATGAGTTGCTGAGCTGACTCTGCAGGTTGCATGCCGACTAAAGTATTCAAATATACTATTTAATTTGAAATTAGTATGGTTTGGTTTGCTGAGCTAACTCTGCAATCTTATATGTTGATGCAAGTATTCTAAGACACTGAAACTGAATTGATGATCAAACTTAAACAAAAAAAGAAGATCTGGAGCAGAAAATAGCATGCAAGCCACTCAAGCATCGAAGTAATCTGTAAACTGAATCGTTTTCTTTTCGTTGGTGGTCTTTTAGGACTGCGAGCGGTACATTCAAGGATGGTGAACTGCGACTTAATCAAAGAGGTTTGCAGCTTATCTCCGAGGAAAACGGCGATGAACATGTGAGTTCTTGGTTCAGTATTTACTATGCCTACTTTGTTTGTCTGTTAATCAGTCCCATTGTGTTTATGTTGTAATTGGTCCTTGGTATTCAATCAACAAGGGGAATTGCAGTGTGCGTGTGGCACTTATTCAGTGCACTTAGAGGGTCTGTTGCATTCAATCAACCAGGGGGAAGACAGAACACTCGATAATATTTGTGATTGAACTCGTACATGTACTACTGTAGAAACCTACGTGTCACCAGACAAAGTACAATACAGCAATAACACAATTGGACATGTTAACAGACAAAAATGTACTTGTTCGTAATTACTGAACCAGGAACTCACGTATCCATCTATGTTTTCCTCAGAGAAAAGCCACAAACCTCTTTGATTAAGTCTAAAAGACCTCCACCAATCAAAGACAACCATTTAGTTTACATCTTACTTCTAGTTTTGAAAAAAGTATCTCAAAAACACGTGTAGACTGTATACAAAAAAAGGAGCCCAGTAATGGCTCAAGCCTCTGATAGCATCAACATAAAGGAAATTAAAAATATGTTAAATAAAATGGACAGTTTAGGCCAAGGAATTGAGAACACCTACATAAATTCATCGATGGGCGTCTCCTGCGCCAACAGAATGAGCTTGAGTTCCTTGAGCGGTTTCTTCCCCCTCATGGTCTCGTCCTCTGCTTAGGGTTTCTTGTGTGGGAGATGGATATGTAATTGGACATGGCCCAAAGACTACTTGGGGTCATAGGTAGGAGACCTGGTGAACTGCTATGGAAATATGGAGTTTGTATCTGCTCAACGGAGGTGCAGCAGGAGCAGCCTCACATCAGCATGGAGGAGGGAGGCCTGGCCCACGGTTTTAGGTAAATGGAAGTGAAGAATGCTGTCACAGTTGAATGCTAGCATGTGTTCTGACTTATGCAGTCAGCTGTCAGCCTAATTTGCAGCACATGCTACTTTTATCGACCAAAGTTACTGACTTATGGACTGCCGTGGTGCAGAGGAACTCTTATAGTTCAGACTTGGTAGGCAGTTTATCCATAGTCATAACATACTTGCAAATTTCTCAATTTTAGTTTCATGATTATATTTGGATTGATGTGAATTTTGTATGCCCAGAATTGAAATTATGTACTATGTTGCTTGCTGTTGGTTACTAGATGTCACCAATTGAAGTTTTACAGTTAGTGGGACTAGAGTGTCTTGTCCCCAAAGGTTCTTATATTTAACTTGAACTCTAACAAGGATATATTGTTCTTCAGTTTGTGCCTGGTATCATTTGGATAGTATCAAGTTGTTTCTGAATTCTGATCGCATCCTGATCTATTTATTTTTCCCCAGCAATCCACAAACATGAAGGTGGAAGATGTACAGTTATCAATGGATGACCTCGAGATGATCCAGGTCATTGGTAAGGGAAGTGGTGGTGTCGTCCAACTAGTGCAGCACAAGTGGGTGGGGACATTTTATGCCTTGAAGGTAACAGTACACTAGGTTTATCTACTGGGCCACATGAATGCCTAAGATGGATGTCTTTCTTTCGAAGTTAGAGAATTGCAGTAGACTGCAAGTTTACTTCATTGTACTGCTGATATATTTTATGTTTGTTGACATGAAAATCAATCTGTTCATATCTGTTTGAACAGATTCACAACATGTTATGTGTTATTATAATAATCAGATTGTACATTTGTTTTGTTTTATCAGCTTTGTAATTGCATGCCAATTAATTTAATTAAATTCACAGAGATGCACATCATTTTAATGAATTGTAGCGAAAACATTTAGAACTGGCTGACCTTGACCTGCAAAATCTCTATGAAACACTATTTTTTAATGAAAACTGATGCTAATGAATGAGAATACATCAGATAATGATATTCAGGTGATTAAACAATTTCAAGCATTTTTTCGTGATCTGTTGTACTGCTGTGGCATTTTGTAGTTCGTATGATGTATCAGTTAATTGACTGCCGCAATTCCTTCACAGGGCATTCAAATGAACATTCAGGAGGCAGTTCGCAAGCAAATAGTGCAGGAGCTCAAAATAAATCAGGCAACACAGAGCCCACATATAGTTTCTTGCCATCAATCGTTTTACCACAATGGTGTAATATATCTTGTTCTGGAATACATGGACCGTGGATCTCTTGCAGACATAATTAAACAAGTTAAAACCATTCTGGAGCCATACCTCGCAGTACTTTGCAAGCAGGTATGCATATGCTCGGCCTATGGTTTCTGCTTCGACCTTTTTTATGCAGAATTGTCTTAAAATTTTCTCATATCTGTTGGAAGTTGAAGCAATTTGGCACATCTAACATCAATAATGTCTTTTAATAACTCAGGTTTTGGAGGGTCTATTATACCTTCACCATGATAGGCATGTGATTCACAGGGACATAAAGCCATCTAACTTGTTAGTTAACCATAAAGGTGAAGTAAAGATTACTGATTTTGGTGTAAGTGCAGTGCTAGCAAGTTCCATAGGTCAGCGTGATACATTTGTTGGCACCTACAACTACATGGCGGTATGTAAAAAATATCTACATTGTCTTCTGACTGGCTTATGGTCATAATGGTTATATGGGGCACATAAATCTGTTCTCATAGTTTTCTACTTTTCCTCCTTGTGCAGCCTGAGCGGATCAGTGGCAGCTCCTATGACTACAAGAGTGATGTATGGAGTTTGGGCTTAGTAATACTTGAATGTGCCATTGGCCGCTTCCCCTATATTCCTCCGGAAGGAGAAGGTTGGTTAAGCTTCTATGAACTATTAGAAGCAATCGTTGACCAGCCACCACCTTCTGCACCTGCAGATCAGTTCTCTCCAGAGTTCTGTTCATTCATCTCTTCATGGTATGTGAAACATTACTCTCTGAAAGTACACATGAATACTGCATTCCTGCTTGTTGTCTTCCTGCCAGTAAAAACTATCAGTTTATCAAACCATGTTTAAGTAGCTTGTTGGCCCTTGAAACTTTAAGCAGTTTAGCCAATGTGAAGTGTGAGCTATCGACTGTGTAACAACCCTGACCATCAGGTTTGATGGCAAAATGCACCTATTCATTTAAGTCAGCTATGACAATGACTAAATTGTTTCCTAGATTGGCAGTACCTTGACTGAGGTTGTGGCTAACACTAATACAAGTACTCCCTTCATCTTGAAACAGATGTCGAAGAATTGTCTAGATTTTCATGTATCTAGGCGCGTTTGTGTATAGGTGCATGCGAATCTAGACAAAACTCCGACATCTATTTCAAGGCGGAGGGAGTAGTAGATTTGTGCACATTCACTTTGGGTTTCTGTCTTCACCCAGTCCTCACATCATGTCTGGCCTGCAGCGATTGGCTGTGTCATCACATCTTCCATTCAAATATTGCTTTAGAACCTCCTTTGATTTACAGTCAACTCGGTTTACTGGCTGTATGTTTTATTGCTCTATATAAGTAATCTACACATCTTCAAGGAACATATGATCTCTGCCAGCTTATCTTGAGAGTTTCATGCCATAACTGTATAGCATACTGAAGGTTCATTCATATTGCTATATATTTGTGTGCAGCATACAAAAGGATCCGGCTGAACGGATGTCTGCTTCAGAACTCTTGGTCAGCATTCCCTTTCATTTTTTGTAATAAGCTTTTGTAGCACGCCCAACTGTGATGCATTGTGCTTAATTTTCGTCCATGTTGATGCAGAACCATCCTTTCATCAAGAAGTTTGAGGGTAAGGATCTGGACCTGAAGATCCTGGTGGAGACCCTGGAGCCACCCATGAACGTGCCGGAATAAGGTCTGTCACTTGGACGCGACAGAGGCGTCGGAGCGAGTTTGAGGGTCCGTCATTCTGACAGCTGTCTGTTTGTCCCGGACTGCATCATCTTCCCCCTCCCCTATATGTGAAGATGTATGTTCGAATTTGGCATAGTCGTCGGATCATTAATGTATGACTTAATGCCCTTTTGTTGTGTGTGTGTGTGTGTGTGTCTTGACATGAACGGATCTATGACTAGTTGAGCATGAGAATAGATGGAACCCCGTGATGTTTGCTTCCTTTCGTATCGTTGCATGCCTGCTTTATGTGGTTCATTCGTATAACCCCTTGCACCTTGTGTTTCGTGTGGTTTAACTCGAGGACTTTGGGATCACCAAACAGCGGTAGCCCTTTGGTTCTGTTATTGCTCGGGAGCTAAAAAAGATCTACTTCCTCCGTCCTGAAAAGGGATGTTATAGATTTGTCTAACTTAAACCGAAGCTTTGTTGTTTATTTTATCATGATCTTTGGCAAGTAATCATCCATGTTCTTTTATGGCAAGATAACGTATGCGGTTTATTTTGGTAGATGGCGCTGGGGAGGACGTGTTGATTGCGAAACCAGTACTGCTATGCTAGCGTAGTGTCGTAGTGTGGTGGCGCCGCTGGCAGGCAGGCAGGCATGCAGGACGGCGGCAGCCGAGATCCGGGACAGCCGCACGCTCGACGCGGCTGGTGACGGCCGTACAGCACGAGCCGCCTCTGCCCCTGCCGCGAGGGGCAACGGGCAAGGGGCAACGCCTTCCAATGATGACAGAAATAAATCCGGCGCCGCGAGTCCTGTGATCCTCTGGCTGGAGAGTGGACACTGGCACGTACGTACTACAGTGGACCACCCTGCCACGATCCAACCCCTGTCCCGCCACGCGTTTTAACTAGCGTGCGCACCGGAGCGGGCGAGCCCCGTGCCGTGCCGTGCCGATGATGAATCACAGCACAGCACCTCCACTCGTAAATCATCCGAACTGCAATTTTTCATCCGCTCGCGTTTCTAGGAACCAAGTTTTGCCCGATTTGATCCAAATTACATCTGGCGTTTTTATGCCGAATCCAAAGTGTTGGGTGTCGTTTGGAAACACCGGATAAAGTTGAATCGACGGGAAAAAAAACCTATGCTGATGGCCCGCCTAATCGGTCCGAGCGAAGGCAATTCATCCTTATCGCTCGGCCTCGCCTCCCGCGTAAGATCGCCAGGCAAACAGCCGCATATTTCGGTCGCACACACGACTACACAATCAACGAGCGCCGTGTTCTACCACCTTCGCCTCGTGAGGCTGAAGAAGGAGCCAGCAGAGTGGGCCTCGCCGGAGGCCGGGGACGGTTTCCTCCTCAAGATGGCGATGGAGGCATCGCTCAACGACGTCGTGCTGATGACAGGCCCCGCCGCGCGCGTGCGTCTGGTCCAGGACGAACCAGGAGAGGGAGAAGGTCGAGGCATCCATTGCCTGCAGCAGCAGACCGTGATCGTGGCCCATCCTCCTCCTCGACGACGAAGACGAGGGCGCGCCGCTCATCCTCCTCGACAACGACGCCATGATACCGGCCAGGGTAGCTCCCAACCGTCGAAGCCGCCAAGCGACGACAATGACCACTACACGAAATTCTACCGCCGCCTCGAACATGTTCTGGAACTAGTACAGTCGCCGCTTATTTTTCTTCAGTCTAGTGCAAAAGTCGAACTCGGTTCTATTTGCCGAATTTGACAAATTATGTACAAATTGGCCTATAATGTACTCCCTCCGACCCATATTAGTTGACTCAGATTTGTCTAGATTTGGATGAATCTAAACACTATTTAGTATATAGGTTCATCCAAATTTTGAAAATTCAAGTCAACTAATATGGTCTGAAGGGAGTAATACAATTGTCTAGTTTGCCGAATTTAAACAAAGTTTGGTTGAATTTCAAAATTTGAAATCGCAAACAATCCAGAAAACGCGAGTGGGAATTCAGTTGTTCACAGCCCAACAGCTACATCCATCAATCGGTTTGGGGTGCGAGCTTTGTTTCGGGTTCGGGCGTGCGCGCGTGTCCCGTCTGGCCGTCCTCCCCACCCCACCTCACCTCGGCCGGCCGCGACAAATTCGCATTTCCACCCCGCGCTTCGGCGGGGCCCAGGAGATAGACACCCCCATCGTCGTCGTCGTCGTCTCGATCCCGCCCCACCACCACCACCGTGCCCCGCGACCTTTTCCTCCCGTTCCCCCACACGCTCCGCCCCTGCCTGCTGCCTGCTGCCTGCTGCCTGCTCTGCTCCCGTCCCGACCCCGAAAGTCGCTTTTTGTTTTCGATTTTCCTTTCCTATTCCTAGGGTTTTTCCTCCTTTCCGGCCAGCCATGCCATGCCAGTGCTTGTCCCCCCCACATTGACTGACCCACCCGCAGACCCGCTCTCACTCCCCACTTCCGGACCTTCCGGCTCCCGATGGAGCACGACGACGAGGAGGCCCCGCAGGCGCTGCCCGAGCCGCCGGGCGCCGTCGCCGTCCTCCTCCTAGGGCGGTGCGGCCGCCACCCGGCCCAGCCCCTCGCCGGCGTCTGCTCCTCCTGCCTCACGGAGCGCCTCTCCTCCGTCGGCAGCCCCGCCCACCCGGAGATCGTCGAGGTCGACGACGCCACCCCCACCCGCGCCCACGCCGACCCAGACCACGAAGGCGAGGGATCCGTCTCCGGCGCCGACCACCAGGGCAAGCTGCGCAAGACGCTCATGCTGCTCTTCCAGATGGACGACTCCGACGGCGCCGCGCACCCGCCGCCCGAACCCAGGGATCCCCAACCGTCGTCTCAGGCGGAGGAGCCCCCAGGCGACGCCAAGTCGAAACGCGTCTCCTGGCTCAGGTCGATCCTGCCCAAGCGGGGGCTGCGGCGGGCCGGTAGGAACAAGGAGGAGGAGGAGCCCCCGCGGCCGTCCGTGGCCGGCGGCGGCGATGCGACGCCGCAGGTGGAGCGGAGGGCCAGCTTCCGCCGCTCCTGCGAGTGGATGGTCTGCCGGGAGCCGCCCAGCACCAGGGGCTCCTCCATGGACCCGCCCCGGCACTCGTGGGACGGCTCCATGGTGGGCAGGGCGCTCGCCTGCTCCTTCGCGTGCCTGGACGAGCCCTCCGACGGGGTTACGCGTGTCAGGCACAGTAATGCGGATGACGGGGTCACGCGTGTCAGGCACAGCAATGCGGATGAATCCGTCGTCGAGAACCGTAGGGGGGCTGCCGAGAGCAGGAATGGGGGAAATTCAGCTGATTTGGGTGGCGAAGCTGAAGCCAACACCAACGAGAGGCACAGCTTCAGGGCAAGGGGTGGCAATGGCGCCGGTCCGGAGATGTCGGTCTCGGGTGTCGGGCGGCGGAGGTCCAACCGGTGGAGCAGGGTGTGGGATCGGAGCATCACCAGCCCACTCAAGGAGTTCGTCAGGAAGGGAGAGCATGCTCTTGACCGCTCCTTCTCCGAGTCCAGGAAGGAGACCCGGAGGTGTAAAGACAGGGATCCAACAGACGCCGTTGACAGCGAGATTCAGCCTGGCCGCAACAATGGGTTAGTTTCAGGCAGGACCAGCCAAAGTTCAACCAGAAGCTCGCAGGCGGCACCCAATGGGGACGCGCAGAATTTCCGCACGGGCTGGCTTAAGAACAAGGAATCCAAGATCGGCAGGAGCAGGAGCGTGCATTACACTTCTCCTGGGAATCTCGACAACGGGATGCTGCGGTTTTACCTGACACCGATGAGGAGCAACAGAGGCGCAAACAGGGGGAGGAGGAGAAGTTCGCGCCTGTTCTCTAGAGGACTTTTTGGTTTCGTTTGAGCAGCTGAAGCTGAATACTACAGCCCATTGCCATGCCATGCGTTTTTAGAAGATGGCAGCAGCACAAGCAACTTCTCTTCAGAATCTACTCTTGGTTTCTTTGAATTGGCAACTTTGTAAGTTACTCAGCTACTACATTCTTTCTGTAGGAGTACATTGCTTAGCCCAGCTTAGACTCAAGAAGATTTAGTATAAGTTGCAGATTCGCTGCTCTGTTCTTTTAAGATAGTGCTTATAGATGGAATCTGGCTGGACGGAGCTGTGCAGATTAGTGTCATAGTGTAATTATTATTTACATTGATAATAATATTTGGTCCTAATACTTCTGTGTCTGAACAATCTGTCTCATCAGTACATAAGGATACACTCTGTTCTAAGCTTCTAACCTGTTGCCGCCTCATAAGCGCATAGCATATCCTTGGACAAGTTCACAAGCCACAGAATTTTCAGCTGCTGTGTTGCATCCTAAGGGCATAAATAACCACATACAGACCATATGCTACAATCTACACAGAGAAATAAACTGTGTATGGAAGTTCCTGTTCTGCAATAGTTTTCCTCTTTCCTATATTTGAAGACTGTTCTTGTTTGGACCGCCAATACATTATAGCCACTGGTCCTTGCCGTTAGTAGTTCTATATTTGAAGGCTGCACTGATGTGTGGTCCTTCTATCTCTACCGAAGTCATGAGAGTTTTCAGTGGTGGGGACCTTGTGCCAAATGATTCCACATGTAGCCCAACTTCAGTGTGTGTATTTCTACGCTTAACTTGTCTTCATAATGATAAAGTATAAACCACATTTGGAACAGTCTGAACAATAATAATACTGTTTACATTGATAATTATTATCTGGATCATAGTCTAATTATCATTTACATTGAGTCATTCATATTAATTTTTGTTCTAACTTTTCCGAGTCTGAACAATCGGTCTCAGTATATAAGGATGCGTACTGTTCTAAGCTTGTAACATGTTTCCGTCTCATAAGCATATCGTGCCTATCTATCTTTGGAGAAGTTCATAAGCCAGAGAATGACATACACCCCATTTGCTTTTGCATCTACACCAATAAGTTGGGTATGGGCAGTCCTGTTGAGAAACTCTCCCTCTTTAGGCTAGGTTTTTGCTTTTTCTTATATTTGATCATCCTGAAACTATGTGTGTTTGGATTGTAATACATTGTAAATTCATAACCACTGGTCCATGCCGTCCATTGCTGTACAAAATGGCATTGCAAGGTTGCACTGATTTATGGTCCTTCTATCTCACACAATAGAACTCTCGGTGGTGGGTGTCCTTGATTCCATATGTAGCGCAAACTCGGTTGTATTTCCGTAGGATAATGTACAAACTGCTTTGCACTTTTAAGTCTAGGAAACAGATATTTGAAGTTTTGGTTGTATATGTTCACTCTTTGCTAGAACAGACACGGCAGAGGCCATTTGTTGTGGATTTTTATCTATTCAAGCTCCTTGCTTTTGTAGCGCAACATCCAAATTATGATCCTTGGGAGTTCAGACTGTTGTACTGTTAAACATGACGAGTATAAAACATCTCAGATCTGTTGTCCCATTTGGCTATTTTTCATGATACTGCAAGCTGGTAAGCTTTCTATCGATGTTCTGAATAATTCTAAGTTTCTGACTGTAGAGAAGTACATATGAATGTTGTAATGGATATCAATCTTTTATTTCCAAGTTCAGTGTCTGTAAATGTGCCCAATTACTTGCTCTCTGTTACTGCAAAAGTGTGGTGTCCAAGTCCTCTAGGTACCTGGGAATATATGATGCAGACTGCAGCTACCGTATAACCTGATTGACATTTCAGTTTATTTTCAAGATTAAATGTTTCAGGTTGAAATGCTATATCTTCCCCAGCAAGCATGCTGCCCAGCTGGATCGATCTGTTGCTTGAGATCTCTACCGAAGTCATGAGAGTTCTCAATGGTGGGGACCTTGTGCCAAATGATTCCATATGTAGCCCAACTTCAGTGTGTGTATTTCCATGCTTAACTTGTCTTGATAAGGATAAAGTATAGGCCACATTTGCAACAGTCTGAACAATAATAATACTGTTTATGCTGATAATTATTATCTGGATCATAGTGTATTTATCGTTTACATTGAGTCATTTTGATATAAATATTTGTTCTAACTTTCCCTAGTCTGAACAATCTGTCTCGGTATATAAGGATGCATACTTGTTCTAAGCTTGTAACATGTTGCCACCTCATAAGCATATAGTGCCTATCTATCTTTGGAGAAGCTCGTAAGCCAGAGAATGACATACACCCCATTTTCTTTTGCGTCTGATCATTTCTGTATTTAGTTATATCTACACCAATAAGTTGGGTATGAGCGGTCATGTTGAGCAACTCTCCCTCTTTAGTTAGTTTTTCGCTTTCCTATATTTGATCATCCTGAAACTGTGTGTGTTCAGATTGTAATACATTGTAAATTCATAACCACTGGCCCATGTCGTCCGTTGCTCTACAAATGGTATTGCAAGGCTGTACTAATATGTGGCCCTTCTATCTCACACAATAGAACTCTCAGTGATGGTGTGTCCTTGATTCCATATGTAGCACAAACTCGGTGTATTTCCATGTTTAAGGACAAAGTACAAACTGATTTGAGCTTTTGAGTCTAGGAAACAGATATTTGAAGCTTTCTCGTATATGTTCACTCTTGCTAGAACAGATATATCACAGGAAATTTCTTGTGAATTTTTATCTATTGAAGCCCCTTGGTTTCGTAGCGCAACATCGAAATTATGATCCTTGGGAGTTCAGACTGTTGTACTGTTATACAGGATCAGTATAAAATATCACAGGTCTGTTGTCCCATTTGGTTAGTTGTGATGATACTTTATCTCTATCCATCATATGTGTTCAATCTGGTAAGCTTTCTATGGATGTTTTGAATAATTCTGAGTTTATGGCTTTAGAGGAGTGACTATGAATGTTGCAGTGGACCTGGATGAATCAACAGCTCGAGGTTTTGGTGGAATCAGAAGCATGTTTGTGAACCAGATTTCACTCTGGTAAGAGGTAAATGCTAAGAAGCCTTTGTGCCTGCGTGGAATTTGAGTCACTGATTGCCTTAGATCTGATTTCAATCTTTTACCCGAGTTAGGTGTCCGTAAAATGGTGCTCAATTACTTGCTCTCTGTAACTGCAAAAGTGTGTGTCCAAGTCCTCTAGGTGCCTGGGAATATATGATGCAGGCTGCAGCTATTGTATATAACCTGATTGACATTTCAGTTTATTTTCAAGATTAAATGTTTGAGGTTGAAATGCTATATCTTCCCCAGCAAGCATGCTGCCCAGCTGGATTGATCTGTTGCTTGAGACCTCTCTCCAGCACACGCTCTTATCAGTCGCCTCAGCACACCGGGTAGAGCTCACTGAAGGCATCCCTGTTGTCTGATGAATACCAATATTCAAGCCCTGGCTATTTTCAGTTGGATTTGGTCCTCTCGAGTGTCAGAATGAACTCAGAGGTATTGCTTGGCTTCTTGTCATGGATAAACTTAACACCAGAGACATTCTTTTATTAAACTGTGTCCTTGTTGATGATGGTCATTGCTGCATCATTTGTGACTCATTTCCTGTACACGGGAGACTTGTGAGCATCGCTTCTTTGGATGCTCTCTTAGTCCTGATATAATCGGTGCTGTCTCCGCTGCTAAGTCATCTGTTGCTAACCCTCTTTCATTAAATCCTTATTGCAGCAGCCTGGTGTAACTGGAAACAAAAGAACTGCAAGATGTTTAAGGAACTCCAACCCTAACACTTCTACGTGGCTTATTCTGTTCTCCAACGGGCTTTCACCCTCTCTGCCCAACTCCCTTGTACTCTCTATCACAGCTCTCCCTTCCTTTGTAAATATTTTGCTCCTTTTTAGTAAAATTTCACTGCTGGGGCCTCCCGTACAGTTTTCAAGTTTAGAAGAAAATAGTTGCATAGTCATTTTCTTGATAAATACGTAGTATAGTTAAAGATTTGTACAATGGCGTGACCTACTAATTCCAAGAAGCAACGTATCCTTTCATTTGTTTTTCCACTTGGTTAAGATACTTCGGTGGAGAGCTAATTAAGTATGTATATAAGTGCAAGATTCAGCTACGCATATGAGATCTTCAATATGAACAACTACTGAAGATGTACGTCGGGGAGGACACAAAGAGTAGTGTCGTACACATGTTAGGACAGGATTAGGGCTCATTACTTGACTGCACACTAAAAAGGTGAAAACATGTGCACACAGTGCTGGGATTTACCAAAGTTGGAGACTATTCAGAATACTGGGAGGGACTGGATATTGCCGTTGCTCAAAAAATTAGATGATGTGACCGGACTGATGGTGCTTATGATCTTATGGCGTATTTGGCATTGCCATAATGAGATTACCCATGAGAAAGTTCCACCACCCTTTGAAGTTTCAAAAAGGTCCTTATGTAGTTATGTCGAATTCTTACTAATGTTTAAGCAATGTCCACAGGCTGATGCTGTCAAAGGCAAAGGTGTTGTCAATCTTCAACCTGGAGCGAGACGGGATGATCAGCGTGTGGGAGCCAAAGAGAAACAAAAATGGACACCACCAGCAGTGGGCAGGGTGAAGCTAAATACTGATGGGAGCTTTATACAAAGCACTGGAGAAGCATGTGCGGGTATGATCCTAAGGATTCATCTCGGTGAGGTTTTATTTGTAGCATGTAGATCCTTACAGTCCTGCTCATCGGCACTTGAGGCGGAATTATCTGCTTGTGAGGAAGGGATTAAGCTTGCCCTCAATTGGTCGATGGAACCGATCACATTGGAGATGGATTGCTCGGTGGCATTAGCGATGATACAAGATAAAAAGATGGATAGCTCCAGGTTAGTACACCAAGTGCTAAGTATCCAAGAATGTTTAGAAGAAAGGGACATTCAGATTATGAAGATCGATCGGTCACAAAATGAAGCGAGTCACATCTTGGCAAACTTTGGTAGAAGCTCCAATAGAACTCAGTTTTGGATTGGTAATTGTCCAAATGTTGTTCAAAACTGTGTAAGCCTCAAATGTAAAACTGTCATGTTTTAATGAAGTCATTTTCAATCGCAAAAAAAGAAGTCATGAGTAGCATAGAGGGAAGATCGACGGGACATGATTTTGTTTTGATGAGCTTGGATTGAGGAACAATGGCCTTTGCAAGATGGAAATATCTGTAAGCTTTGGCCCACATTTTGCAATAGGTTGTCCTTTAGCATGTTGAGAAAGTTAAAGAGGTAAAGTACGCTTGTGAATATTAACTCACCACGTTCCTGGTATGAACAGTTCCCCAAGGGCAGTGTAAGTTGGTGAATAGTGAGAGGTTAGCTCAAGTTATAAACTCACTCTCAAGGTGTTGGAGGAGGGCATAGTATTCACTAGATCTCACATCCTTCAAAAGTCACGGTTAAGATCATGCTACCGAGGTTCTTCACTGCACTGGCCTTTGCAAGATGGAAATATCTGTAAGCTTTGGCCCACATTTTGCAATAGGTTGTCCTTTAGCAAGTTAAAGAGGTAAAGTACGCTTGTGAATATTAACTCACCACGTTCCTGGTAACGACCACTGCCTCAACCACTGCCTGAGTGAACCCAACCTCCTCCACAATACGCCTCTCTTCCAGTAACGACCACCATGTCGGCGTGAGCTAAACCACCGGGTAGTCCCACCATTGACGTTCCTTCAGCGTTGAATCCTCCAACAATCTAAATTTCATCTTGGTTTCTTCTTTGGTTAATTTCTCCCACGAGAGGATTGCATGGATGCCTGTCTTATGAAGATTCATGAGTGATATATGTAGGCACTAGGTCAGAACGAGTATTGTGTGTGGTGTTTGTGTAGATTAGATTTTGTGCATATATTACATATAAGTGTGAGTTACATGTAATTTAGATGAATGGTTCATAGTGAGAAAATATGATCTTTGCATAATGAGAGTTGTCCATGTAATTGTTGACATGCATGGCATGTCCTATTATTTAACCGAGACTACATTTCTTTGATATTTAGTGGGATATTCAACTTCCATAAATATTTGCGTAGGAATCTAGTGTGTCCATTAATGAGGTCAGCATACATAGATTTTACCGAAATTTTTCCATTAGCTGTTAATTTCCAATCAAAATCATTAGGCTCATTGTTTAAAGATACCCTCATCAATTTTTGGTATAAATATATCCATGATAACCACTTATTGGTAAAACCAATATTTAAGGGAGTCGTTGACAACACATTTGCAACCGTAACATGTTTATGTTGCACAATGTTATATAATGAAGGGTATTGTTGAGCTAGCGGTGTTAAGCCTAACCAAGTATCTTTCCTAAATATAATCGTACTACCCTCGCCAATTTAAAAAGTTATCTGCTAAAGAAATCTTCTTTAACTATCATGAGTCCTTTCCAAAATGGTGATTCCGTTGGTTTACTGGTAACTTGGGCTAACAATTTTTGAGACATATGCTTGTTATGTAACAGCTCCCGTAACACGCCCTCTTTATTAAATAGTTTAAACGACCATCTGCGTAGACATCTGTTTTTAATATCGAGAACTTTGATTCCTAGTCCCTCTTAGTCTTTTGGTCTACAAATCATATTCCATTTATTTAACTGGTATTTACGTTCATCATCCTCACTTTACCAAAAATGGTGATATGTACGTACAAGTCAATAGGCTTTTGTACCAATTTAGGTACTTCTAAGAAATACAATCTAAACATTGGTAAACTATGCAAAAAAGAATTAATCAGAACAAGACGCTCTTTATATGGTAACATCTTGCCTGCCTAGCAGTCGAGCTCTCCTTCGAAGCGGCTCTCAACTAGGAACCATTATTCTTAAGTTTTCTGTAATTGATAGATACTCCAAGGTACAAAAAATGAAGGGTCTGTTTGGATTCCGGCTAGGTACCGACCAAAATTTTTGGCGTTGTCCGTGTAGGGTTCGCATCATAGAAAACAAAAATTTTCCTACGATGTGAACTATAAACCAAGATCTATCTACTAGATACAAACAACGGGCGGATGTATATCCATAGAGAACATACCCTTGAAGACCGACAAAGCTTAACGAGTTCAACTCGTGGTTGATGTAGACGATCTCTTGCCGATCTCAAGATCGAGAGAAAGTCCTAGCGCCGCAAATCAGCAGCGCATCCGTGATCGCACACACGTTCGAGGCACCGAGCAACCTCCGCCTCCTCGCTTCAGCGATGCAGCGGAAGCACAACTCTTTCTTGCCGAATAGCCACCGGGAACATGTATCTCGCTAGTCCGATATCATGGGGGATAAATTCTAGAGGGGGAGAGAGATCCTTCACGAGGAGGTGTGTGAGACAAGTGAGGAGGGGGCCTTTATAGGAGGAGGGGGGCACCCAAGGGGTGGCACGCCATGGGGCTGCCCTCCCTCCTTCATTCATGTGGGTGGACACTCCACTCACAAAATGCCCTTTAAATCCCTCCACTCAAAAGTCCACTCAAATTCCCATTAAATTTCCACCAAATTTAATGCAAACTCTCATTAAATAAAACTCTTTTATTTTATTCAGAATTTTGTCAATTACTTTAATGACAAACATTCACAAATAACCCTTGCTAGAATTCTATTTTACATGCATAACCACTTTATGCAATTTCACCAAAACTTTTTTTATCTAGTGAAATAAATTCGCGCTTGTTCATTCTTTCGCATGAAACATTTGCTCCAATTGGATGTCGGTGTCTCTTAAGTGTGTCACCCTACGGTTCGTGAATAATGCGGACATGATCGAGACCCTCTCGGATCAATAATCGAAGCGGATCTGAGACCCATACCGACTCACACATTCAACGATGACTTTCTTGTGATCGCGGAACCTTTTACGCTAGTATCTTAATCCCTTTGTTTCACGATATATTACATGTCCGAGATTCGATCATCGGTATCTCCATACCTAGTTTGATCTCGTTCGACATGCACTCTTGTCGTTCCTGTGATATAACATTCTAGTGATCAAATCACTTGCTTGCAAGCTAATCAATGTGATATCACCGAGAGGGCCCAGAGTATATCTATCCGTCATCGGGATGAACAAATTCCACTCTCGATCCATGAGCCTCAACATAACACTTTATTAGTTCTAAATCCATCTTTATAATCACCCTGTTACGGTGTGACATTTGATGTTATCAAGAAACTCTTCTGGTGTTAATGATTGACATGATCTCATGGTCTAAGGATTAGGATCACTTTGTAAGTTGTTATAGCAATATAAACTCAATGACTTTGATCGTAATGCTATACTTAGGATGAATGTTCATCACACCATTACACTAATGTTGTGATCCCGTTATTAACAACATCCAATGTCCATGATCAGGAAACCTTGATCATCTTGTTAATCAACGAGCTAGTTTATGAGAGAGGCATAACTAGGAAATTTCTGTTTGTTTATTAAACACACATGTATTAACGTTTCCGTATTAATACAATTATAGCATGCAAAATAAATATCTATCATATACTTGGAATACACATAATAAACACTTTATTATTGCCTCTCAGGGCATATTCCCTTCAGTATCCCACTTGCACTAGAGACAATAATCTAGTTACATAGTGATAAATCTAACACCCATTGAGTTCTGGTGTTGATCATGTTTTGCTCTAGGGAGAGTTTTAGTCAACGGATCTGCTACATTGAGATCCGTATGTACTTTAAAAATCTTTATATCTCCATCCTTGACATGCTCGCGGATGGAGTGAAACCGGCGCTTAATATGCTTGGAATGCTTGTGAGACCTTGGCTCTTTGGCATTGGCAATGGCACCATTGTTGTCACAATAGATCACCATTGGGTCCAACGCGTTTGCCACCACTCCTAGTTCGGATATGAACTCCTTCATCCAAACTGCTTCCTGAGCCGCTTCTGAAGCAACAACATATTCGGCCTCCATTGTTGATACCGCTACCACAGGTTGTTTGGAGCTCCTCCAACTAACCGCTCCACCATTCATGAGAAATACGTATCCAGATTGAGACTTAGAGTCATTCGGATCGGTGTCAAAGCTAGCGTCGACATAACACTTAGCATTTAGCTCTTCTTCACCTCAGATACAAGAAACATATCCTTAGTTCTTCGTAAGTACTTAAGGATATTCTTGACCGCTATCCAGATGTTCAACACGATCCGATTGGTACCTACTAGTCAAACTAATAGCATGTGCCACATCCGTCTTGTACATAGCATGGCGTACATTATAGAGCCTATGGTGAAGCATAGGGACTTTGTCCATTATCTCTTTCTTCCGCCGAAGCCGGACTTTGAGTCTTACTCAATGTCTTGCCTTGCAACATAGGTAAGAACCCCTTCTTACTTCCGTCCATTTTAAACTTCTTTAAAATCTTATCAAGGTATGTACTTTGTGATAGCCCTATTAGGCGCCTAGATCTATCTCTATAGATCTTTATGCCTAATATGTATGACGCTTCACCTAGGTCCTTCATTGAAAATTTGCTGTTTAGATAACTTTTAACACTGTTTAAAAGATCTATATCATTTCCGATCAATAATATGTCATCCACATATAATATCAGAAATGCCACATTGCTCCCACTCACTTTCTTGTAAATACAAGCTTCTCCATAAGTTTGGACAAATCCAAACTCTTTGATCACCTCATCAAATCAGAGATTCCAACTTCGTGATGCTTGCTTCAATCCATAGATGGATTGCTGAAGCTTGCACACCTTGTTAGCATCCTTAGGATCGACAAAACCCCTTGGTTGTATCATATACAACTCTTCTTCAATATTACCATTGAGAAACGCGGTTTTGACATCCATCTGCCATATCTCATAATCGAAATATGCAACAATTGCTAACATAATCCTAACTGACTTTAGCATCGCTACGGGAGAGAAAGTCTCATCGTAGTCAACTCCTTGAATTTGTCGAAACCCCTTTGCGACAAGTCGAGCTTTATAGACGATCACATTACCATCAGCATCAGTTTTCCTTTTGAAAATCCATTTGTTCTCCACGGCCTTTCGGTCGTGAGGTAATTCCACCAAGTTCCAAACTTGATTTTCATACATGGATTCCATCTCGGATTTCATGGCTTCTAACCATTTGTTGGAATCCGGGCTCATCATCGCTTATTCATACGTCGCATCATTTTCATCAACCATGAAATTCATGACAGGATTTCCGTCTGGAGAGCTCGCTGCGTCTGTTTGACTTGCGAGGTTCTAGTACTCTCTTCGAGTTTCATGATCATTATCATTAGTTCCTCTTCAACAGTGTGGAGCCAACTCCGAACAACTTCCGCGCTACTCGCCATACTTTGAAGAGAAGGTTCCACAACCTCTTCGAGTTCTACCTTCCGACTACTCACACCTTTCACGAGAAACTCTTTCTCTAGAAAGGATCCATTCTGGCAACAAAAACCTTGCCCTCGGATTCATGATAGAAGGAATACCCAATAGTTTCTTTAGGGTATCCTATGAAGACGCATTTTTCCGCTTTGGGTTCGAGTTTATCCGGTTGAAGTTTCTTCACATAAACATCGCATCCCCAAACTTTAAGAAATGACTTAGGTTTGTTTCCAAACCACAATTCATACGGTCTTTTCAACGGATTTAGATGGTGCCCGATTTAAAGTGAATGCAGCAGCTTCTAGTGCATAACCCCAAATGACAATGACAAGTCCGTCAGAGACATCATAGATCGAACCATATCTAATAAAGTACGACACGACGTTCGACACACCATTTCATTGTGGTGTTCCGGCAGGTGTGAGTTGTGAAACAATTCCACACTCTTTCATGTGATTGCTAAACTCATAACTTAGATACTCACCTCCACGGTCAGTAGAAATTTGATCTTTCTATTACGATGATTTTCCACTTCATTCTGAAATTCCTTAAACTTTTCAAAGGTTTCAGACTTGTGTTTCATCAAGTAGATATAACCGTATCTACTCAAATCATCCGTGAAAGTAACAAAATAACGATATCCACCTCACAAACACACTCATTGGACCACATACATTAGAATATATGATTTCCAATAAATGCCGCCGCCCATTGAACCGAAAACGACGTTCTAGTCATCTTGCCCATAAGGCATGGCTCACATGTATCAAATGATTCATAATCAAGTGATTCCAAAAGTCCATCCGAATGGAGCTTCTTCATGCTTAACGCCAATATGACCTAGAAGGCAATGCCACATATATGCGATATATCATCATTAAGTTTAATCCTTTTAGCATCAACATTATGAATATGTGTAACATTATCATCGAGATCTAATAGAAATAAACCATTCATCATCGGTGCATGACCATAAAAGATTTCATTCATATAAATGGAACAACCATTGTTCTCGATTTAAATGAATAACCACTTCGCATCAAACACGATCCGGATACAATGTTCATGCTCGGTGCACCGATAACATTTATTCAAGTTTATAACTAATCCGATGGCAAGTGGAGAGGCAGCATTCACGGGCAATCACATCAACGCTTGATCCATTGCCGACACGCATCTTGACCTCACCCCTTGCTAGCGGTCGCTTGTTCCGATTCGAAAGTTACAAATATTAGCAATGAACGTTATCAAATACCTAGGTGCTACGAGCACTAGTCAAGTACACATCAATAACATGTATATCATATATACCTTTGTTTGCCTTGCCGGCCTTCTTGTCCGCCAGATACTTGGGGCAGTTTGCTTCGATGGGATCCCCTTACAATAGTAGCACTTGAATCGACTTAGGTCCAACTCGGGTTTCTTTTCAGCGGCAACAGGCTTGCCGCCTTACTTCCTTCCGCTTTTCCTTCTTGTCTTTCTTGAAACCAGTGTTCCTATTGATCATCAACACTTGATGTTCCTTTTGATCTCTACTGCTTTTTAAGCATTGTGAGCTCGGGAGAGACTTCTTCATGCCTTGCATATTATAGTTCATCACGAAGCTCTTATAGCTAGGTGGCGAGATCAGACACGATGGATGCCTAAGTCAATGGGAATCGATATTCCCAAGGACATAAGCTTATCGGCGTAACCCGACATCTTGAGTACATGCTCACTAACGGAGTGCTCTTCCATCATGCACTAAAGAACTTTTACGAGCGTTGTAGCTCTCTACAAGACATGTGTGTCGAAAATCATTTTCAACTCACCCATTGTATCAAATGCATTGCCATTTTGACGCTTTGAAGTTCGGCTCTAGCCCATACAATATGCCGCATTGAACTAAGTTGTGGTCCTCCCACGAGTCGATAGACATTCTTCTCCTCGTCGGGGCATCATCAAAAGGTGGGGGCTAACGGCTTCTAGCACATATTGCTTTTTGTGCGTGAGAGGAGAATCCTCAAATTCATGGCCCATTCGGTAAAGTTGCTACCGTTCGTTGCTAGTTTCTCTTTCTCCATGAACACATTGAAATTAAAAGTAGGTGGTGCCATCTACAACAGAATTTGTAAAGTTTAGACTAAGTGTATGATAGATTGAGTTCAACTAATCTATATTACGAATGAACTCTCACTCAAAAACGATATCCCTCGTGCCTTTTTGATGATTACATGAACCAAATCCACTACACCAAGTCCGATCATCACGTGAGTCGGTATAGCTTCAAAGGCGAGCATCAAATGGGCATCATATCAACTATATGACTCATGCTTAACCTTTCGGTCCGTGTTCCGAGGCCATGTCTCTACATGCTAGGCTCGCCAAGTTAGAACCTTAGTATTCGCGTGTGTAACTGTTTTACACCCGAAATATGGTCGTGGATCCAAGAACACCCGATCATCACGTGATGTCTTGGAGCGACGAAAACATAATCGATGCATACTAAAGGAAGAACACATTCTTATCTTGATATTTAAATGAGGGATCATCTTATTATGCTAACAAAGCGCTAAACAAGCAATATAAGATGCTATCAAACATCATATGCTTATTAGTGAAATTATATGGTTCCCGCAGATGATCTCTATCATGTGCATCGTGGTATGATCACTATCATACCTATATGTGTAAATCCAAGGTCTATGGATTTTACACGCTATGTGCGTTGTAAGAGTATCATCTCATACTTCTACTTACAGCACTACCATATCATAACACTAGCCCAGCAACAATCTAAACTAGACGCCTCTAATTTATCCATTGCAAGTTTTACGTGGCTTAGGGCTTTCGAGATAGAATCGTTCTTACCTACGAACATGAACCACAACGAGGATAATCAAATTGTTGACAACTCGCTTGCAAAATAGATATTGACTATAGTAGGAGAGACAGACACCCGCTAGCCACTTATGCAAACTAGTTGCATGTCAAGCGTGGAACAGGTCTCATGTGCGAGGACATGTAAAGTTTGTCGGGCCTTCATCCCACTATGCCACCAATATCCAAAATTACAATAAAGGAGCAACAACATGATCATCATCGCCCACATACTCATATGTGTACTACCCGTGTAAAGTATCTACGCATAGATCCGGCTCTGATACCACTGTAGGGTTCGCAACATAGAAAACAAAAATTTTCTTACGATGTGAACTATAAACCAAGATCTATCTACTAGATACAAACAACGGGAGGATGTATATCCGTAGAGAACATACCCTTGAAGACCGATAAAGCTTAACGAGTTCAACTCGTGGTTGATGTAGACGATCTCTTGCCGATCTCAAGATCGAGAGGAAGTCCTAGCGCCGCAAATCAGCAGCGCATCCGTGATCGCACACACGTTCGAGGCACCGAGCAACCTCCGCCTCCTCGCTCCAGCGATGCAGCGGAAGCACAACTCTTTCTTGCCAAATAGCCACCGGGAACATGTATCTCGCTAGTCCGAGACCATGGGGGATAAATTCTAGAGGGGGAGAGAGATCCTTCACGAGGAGGTGTGTGTGAGACAAGTGAGGAGGGCTCCTTTTATAGGAGGAGGGGCAACCAAGGGGTGGCCGCCATGGGGCTGCCCCTCCTCCTTCATTCATGTGGGTGGACACTCCACTCACAAAATGCCCTTTAAAATCCCTCCACTCAAAAGTCCACTCAAATTCCCATTAAATTTCCACCAAATTTAATGCAAACTCTCATTAAATAAAACTCTTTTATTTTATTCAGAATTTTGTCAATTACTTTAATGACAAACATTCACAAATAACCCCTTGCTAGAATTCTATTTCACATGCATAACCACTTTATGCAATTTCACGAAAACTGTTTGGTATCTAGTGAAATAAATTCCTGCGCTTGTTCATTCTTTCGGCATGAAACATTTGCTCCAATTGGATGTCGGTGTCTCTTAAGTGTGTCACCCTACGGTTCGTGAATAATGCGGACATGATCGAGACCCCTCGGATCAATAATCGAAGCGGGATCGAGACCCATCGACTCCCACACATTCAACGATGACTTTCTTGTGATCGTCGGAACCTTTTACGCTAGTATCTTAATCCCTTTGTTTCACGATATATTACATGTCCGAGATTCGATCATCGGTATCTCCATACCTAGTTTGATCTCGTTACCGACATGCACTCTTTTCTCGTTCCTGTGATATAACATTCTAGTGATCAAATCACTTGCTTGCAAGCTAATCAATGTGATATCACCGAGAGGGCCCAGAGTATATCTATCCGTCATCGGGATGAACAAATTCCACTCTCGATCCATGAGCCTCAACATAACACTTTATTAGTTCTGAATCCATCTTTATAATCACCCTGTTACGGTGTGACATTTGATGTTATCAAGAAACTCTTCTGGTGTTAATGATTGACATGATCTCATGGTCTAAGGATTAGGATCACTTCGTAAGTTGTTATAGCAATATAAACTCAATAACTTTGATCGTAATGCTATACTTCGGATGAATGTTCATCACAACATTACACTAATGTTGTGATCCCGTTATTAACAACGTCCAATGTCCATGATTAGGAAACCTTGATCATCTTGTTAATCAACGAGCTAGTTTATGAGAGAGGCATAACTAGGAACTTTCTGTTTGTTTATTAAACACACATGTATTAACGTTTCCGTATTAATACAATTATAGCATGCAAAATAAACATCTATCATATACTTGGAATACACATAATAAACACTTTATTATTGCCTCACAGGGCATATTCCCTTCAGTCCGGAGGCGCTCAGTTTGGTTAGCGGCCGAAATTTCGAATCTACGCCAAATATTTGGCCTCTTCGTTCAGTTTCTCCGCCAACTACTTGGTGAGCCTGTGGCGGTGAAAACGTCCGCCAAAATATTGGCGTGCCCCGATTTGGCAGGGCTCGTGTTGGCAAAATCCAAACAACCCGGAAGAGACCTAGAATCACAAGCAAAGAGTTGTTTGTACTTATCTTTCTCCTCCTTAGACTTTTCAAAACAGAAAATCTCGTTTTTGTGAAAATTAATCTTTAGACCGGATAATTTTTCGAAAACACATAAATAAGCTTCATATTGATATCCTTATGAAGCCCGTGTTCCATAAATATAATCGTATCATTAGCATATTGCAGAATTGAAAGTCCTTCAAGAAGATGTGGGATTTGTTCTCCAATTTGGCTAACCTCTTTTGCTCATGCAATTAAAATGGCCAACAAATTCGTACAATCTTTTATTTCCAAGTTATATGCCAGTAAATTTCCCCAATTGGTACTCTATACACGCAAATTTGACATGCATGTAGGCAGTTCTTATTGTCCAAAGGAGCGCTATGGATGGGAGAACGCCTTGTGAGCCGATGAGTTTTGCGAAAGCGACAATTGTTTCTAGCGTGGCACGTCGTCCGGGAACATCCCCTTCCATCCACTAGGCTCTAACATTGCCGTTTTCAACCAACAAAGTCGAAGAAGAGCATTGAGGCAGTCTATCTTCACATTGTTAAAGAAACTTCTATACAATTTATAGAGCTCTGCATTGGTACTTTGAAAAGAAAATTAGAGCAATGAAGAGGCAAGTTGAAAAGAAAATTAGAGCTCTGCATTTCATCGTATTTTCCAGAAACTAATACATTTAATGTCCAAAGAAGCAAGCACTGATATACAAGAAAACGTAGAGGAGTCAGGTTAACAAGATTGCATATGCATCAGTTTCATGTTTATGTTGCCTAGTAATTGTAGTATTGTTAGTTGTCTGAACTCAGTGATACCTTGTACATGAACAATAAATTTTATTGTGTTAATATTTGATTGCTCCCTAAAAATTAAGAGTTTTCTCCTACAAGAAAATATGGATATTAGCGCCCCATTTGGTAAAAGTGTGTGATACCATGTTTCTAGAACAAAGAAATGTCAACACAGAATTAACTCCTAACAACACAAAACAAAAAAGGCAGCTCTTTCACCTAGAGTTGATAAGCTTACTAGAAACTTGTTTCAATTTTTGTGTCAACAATTTTATTACATAATATTATTTTTCTAGATAAATACAAGAATAGTTAAAGGTTCATAATATTTCATGACCAGTGAGTTGTTTAAGAGCAATGTAACCTTCCATTTTTTCCACTTTGATATCATAATTCAGTGTGGAGCTAATTAAGCATTGATGTGCATACATCTAATTTTTTTCAATAATGGGTAATACACTAACAAGTTGATACCATGTACACCAGGCCTCTGCAACAACACGATATCAAGATCATATTTGAAATATCGAGGATGCACGTAGCTAAATGTGTGATGTTCAAGACAAGTAGCTATGGAAGATGTGATTGAAGGCTCATGACTTGATTGTACACTGAAAACATATGCATCATAAGTCATGACCTACGATAAAAGGAAGATCCGTGAAACATGATTTCATTTTGATGAGCTTGGAATGACAAAGTCCAAATGGTCTTTGCAAGATCATATATAAACTTTGGCCCACATTTTGAAATAGGATTTCCTTAGCACGTAAGGGAAGTTAAGATATAATGGTAGTGTGCATGTGACCATTTACTTCGCCATGCCACCAGGCTGAACAATTTTCCAAGGGCAGTGTAAGTTGGTGAATGGTGCAATGTTGGGTCAAGTTATAAACTACCCGCTCGAGGTGTGAGAGGAGAGCATCGTGCCCCGAGGCATCAAAGAACACAACTCACTTGATCTAAAAGTGAAGGAAGAAACACTTAGATTTAGCATTCATTAATCTCACAGTCCCGCCTACTTTACAGTTAAGCTACTTATGTGATCAAGCCACTGGAGTTGTTCAATGTACTAGATTGTGGGATTAGGAGGTATTGGGAAATGATACTATAGGGTATCTCAGCTTCATGGCTAATTTGGTTGCAAGGGGAATATATTCTAGGATTCTAAACCCACGAGGGGGGATCCTGTCATATGGGATCACTCACACCGTGGGGGAGATATCCCCACCTCAGTTTGGATGTAAGGGGGAGGACAGGAAACCATCAGAATATGCTAGAGGGGAAATCATGATTAGGAAAATGCCACATTGATTTTTATTGAAACCATAATGATTGAAAACCATGGAAACAATATATGTTTTCCGTAAGAAAGTCATAAAAAATTGAATGAATTTGATTATTTTATATTTCATATAGTACATAGAAAAAATAATTCAAAAATATTCAATAAAAAATAGGAAACATGATACTCTGTATACACGAATAATTGTTAGAAAAATCATGAAAATTGAAAAAAGATGCAAACTACTCTCTCCATCTCGAATTAGATGTCGGAGTTTTATCTAAATTTTGCATGTACCTATACACTAAAAATATCTAAATACATCCGAATCTAGGCATATCTCCAACATCTAATTCAAGAGGAAGGGAGTGCCACATTTGGGGTTAGGGTTTCAAAAAATTACCAGTCTTCAATTTTTCGCAAAAAACTGCCATTTCATGCTCTAGTTCTAGCAGGAAGCTCTGATCACTCAACTTAGGTCATTCGTTACTCTTCCGGACAAGACGGGCCCATTGTATGTGCTAAGGTGGCATGCGGTAGACAGTCCAGTCAAGGGAGACAAAGTTAGAGGGATATAATTTTTGGGTGTTTTTCTAAAAGGGCCCACATGTCATATTTTTATTTGTTTCCCTCTAATCTTTTCTATCTTTTTTCCACAGCATCTAGCTAGAGAACGGATGCGCTCCGTGGCCGTCTCCTACTAGCCACGCCTCATCCATGTTGCCTACTACCTCATGTCGATGGTGGTGCACTAGCTAGGTGGAGGGACCTATTGGCAATGCCGAGTTTGGCGGAGTGCGATGGCCTGGTCGGAGGGACATGACCTCATTGGCGACGCCTTATTCAGGCAGCAACTAACACGTGATACCCTCCTCTCGTGCAACTACTACGCTTGAAATGTGAGCTAGGCGGCGAGATGTTGTCACTTTCCCATTGCTTGACATGCAAGAGCATGCCGGCCGGTTCACTGTGCTCCACACATTGACCGACTCGACGGTCTTGTCCGCCAACCATGACATGCCGTTGGGGCCCTCCGGACTGGTCCAGTTCTCCGTGATATTGACCGGTGTAGCCCCTCCTTCCATTACGACGAGATCAACCGATGGAGCCCCTTCCCTACCGCACGCTTGGCCGGCGGAGACCCTCCCCTCCCTATCGCGAGCTCGGCCAACGAAGCTCTTGCCTTGTTGTGCGCACGTTGGTGGCTCTGTGTCCTTCCCTTGCCTTGCGAAAGGCCATCATTTCCCTACTATGGGGTGGGAGGCTATAGGTTAGGGATGATAGGTGGGGTTCGCCTGGCAGGGAGATAAAAGAGAGGAGATCGGAGTGACAAGTGGGGTTCTCAAAGTTTAACAAAAAGACCCAGATATATTACCCCTCTAAATTTTGTCTCCCTGGATTATCTACCGCATGCTACCTCTACCTCCTCACTGACAATGGTCCCATCTTGTCAGAAACAACATCAAACAACCTAAGTTGAGCGATGAGAGCTTCCTGTTGGAATTAGAGCATGAAGTGGTAGTGTTGCAAAAAAAATCATGAGTGATATATGTAGGCACTAGGTAAGAATGAGTATTGTGTGGTGTTTGTCTAGATTAATTTTGTGCATATTAAGGCTACGTGTGAATTGCTTGTAATTTAGATGAACGGTTGTTGTGATCTTTGCATACCAAGAGTTGTCCATATTATTGTTGACATGGCATGTTTTATTATTTTCTATATAAATACAGGAATGGTTAAAGATTCATAAGATGCCATGATCAATAGGTCCTACTCCCTCGGTCCGCAAGTAAGTCTCTAGCTTCTGTCTAAGTCAAATTTTATTAAATTTGATCAATCTTATAGTTAAATATAACAGCATATATTACATAACATTGTTATATTATGAAATTAAATTTGAAAACAAATCTAATGGTACCAATTTAGTGTCTAACTATTGCTATATTTTTCTTTAAAGTTTAGTTAAACTTTACTAAATTTGACTTAGTACAAGAATAGAAGTACACGTATTCGCGGATGGAGGGAGTAAGAAGCGGTAACTTCCATGGATGCTTCGGGAGAGCTAATTAACTAAGCAATTAGTGCATACATCTAGCTTCTTAGAAATTATTGGTCGTGACATGACTCAAGTTCACACCCCAGCTGCACACGGATAGTTGGCCTCCGATACCTAGCCTCGGGCTGTATAGCAACTACGACAGATGTGACTAAAGTCTCTCCGTTTTAGTAGTCATGAACAAGATGTGTACATATTTTTTAAAAAAATCCTTAACCAGTGATCAATGAATATATAGAGAGATTATTTTCCCTCAAAAAAAATATAGAAAGATTATTTGTTATAAAATTGGTATCTTTAGATAACCTAACAAATTAAGACGATTGTTGATCAATTCATTCAATCAAAATTTGTCTTAAAATGCATGTGCACCTTATTCATAGGAACGATAGTGGTACTTGATTGTAAACCGAAAGCATATACACCAGAAGTCATGACCTAGATAAAGGGAAGATCGCCGAAACACGATACCGTTTTGATGAGCTTGGAATGAGGAAATACAAATTGCATTTGCAATCAATGATCTTTGGCCTACATTTTGAAATAGACCGTCCTTAGCTCATACGGGAAGTTAATGGAAAATGAAGACTTTACATGTCAACATTTACTTCACCATGTTGCTGGCCTGAACGGTTTTCCAAGGACGTATAAATTACCCGCATGAGGTGTTGTGGGAGACTGGGAGGCTATAGTGCCTCGAGGCATCAAGGAACACAACTCACTTGGTATATGAAATGAAGGAAAGAAAGGAACACTTGTATGTCGTGGCATTCACTAAATCTCACATCCTCGTCAAAGTTACAGTCAACCTATTTATATGATCAGTCCAAAGTTATTCAGTGTAGTAGATTATAGGATTATGAGGCACCAGGAAATGGTACAATACCGTTTTCTTCTTTAGCAGAAAAAGTTCACCCAGCTGCACGCTGATAGGGCTGTACAGTAGTGCCCATCTGTGCCTAAACTCGACCACGTATCTCTACGTGCTAGGATCACCGTGCCGGCGTGAGCTGCACCAACGGCCTGCCCGACCAATGACCGGATCATCTTGTGCTTGATTTCTCTCTATATGTATATTGTGCGCCACGTAGTTGCATGTCAATGTAATGTTGATAAAGTTGTTTCGTTGAAGAAAAACAGTTCTTTAGATGTTATTCTTATTTTCTATCCTTTAGAGGAATTGTGTAAATATCTTGTGTCAACCGTGCTTAATATCTACAAACTTTGGTCCACATTTTAAAAAGAGTGAATTCCACCCTTTACCATTTAATTATGCATTTGTGACACTAATTACCTAGTCGAGTGAAAATTGTTCTAGATTACCCTTTTCGAAGCTTTAGACCTCCATTTTTTATGGAGCAATGCTAATACATACGACACAGCTGTACGATTGCTTTTGTACGATACCACGCATCGGAGCAATGCTGGGCCACATGTCAGAATTTGAACCATGCATGTCAAAGTTGGGCCACGGTCCTATCGTACAGGGATCGTAACAAAATTGTCGTACGCAGAGTCTTTTCCTTTTTTATGCTTGTTCATTGGAAAAGATGTTAGATGATGATCGGGATCCGAAAATATGAGGACAACAATGAGGAATGGAACATATGTATAAGAAAATCCTAACCATTATCGTCGATGATGCTCTCCTATAGACATATTTGTTGTGGCACATGTTGCAACATGCCGGTCCTATCTAACAAAAAAAAGAAAAATGCTAAACTTAGGTGAAACCGTGTTCAACGTCTCCTAGATAGGATATATTGGTAGGAGTTCCACTAAATGGAGTAATATGTGTTACAAATGCACAACTGCATGTTAAAAGTAGAATTCACTCTTTTAAAAGTAGACATGTGCTTAGCACCTAAACAAAAGTTGAGATACATGCGGACATTTACTGCACCATGTTCCTGGTTCGAATGGTTCTCAGGAGCAATGTAAGTTGAAGAATAATGACTAGTCAGAGATAGAGCTATAACTTTCCTCATGAGGTGCTAGAGGAGGGCTTTGTGGAGGAGGCCGTGGCATGGTGGAAGAGAAAGAGGGTGTCGTCCCCTGGGGGAGAATGATAGCGGCGGCAATGGAGAGGAAGATGATAGAGAAGAGGTGGGTGACTGTTTATCCTCTGTTCCAAAATAATCGTGGGGAACCACTTTGACCAAAGGCCGGTGTGCCACAATTAAGGAGCAAAAAAAAATGAAAACCTCTCAAGTTACATAGAGAGAAAGAAGACGTGTCAACCATCCATTGGCTAAAATTAGAGGATCTACAATAGCAGGGGCCTTGACAGTTTTCTAAATCTTCCGGCCTTAATATATAGTAAGTACTTCAAGGAATCAAGTTATTCAACCCATTAGAGATAAAAATTGATGGAACAAACCCTCGTATGATAATGCCACCAAAGTACGTCACTAGCTTGGTCATGCGACCAATCTGGCACTTGCTACATTGTAGTGCACTTCATTGTTCCAGTTATGGGAGACATGATCGAAGGTTCATTAGTTGATTGTACACAGAAAGCATATGCATCATAAGTCATGACCAACGATAAAGGCAAGATGTGCGAAACATGATTTTGTTTTGATGAGCTTGGAATGAGGAAGAACAAATGGCTTTTGTAAATTTGTCTATGAACTTTGGTCCACATTTTGAAATAGGTAGTCCTCAGCACGTGGGGGAAGTTAGGAGATAATGGTAGTGTGCATGTGACCATTTACTTCACCATGGTGTCAGACAGTTTCCCAAAGCAGTGTCAGTTGGTGAATGGTGAAATGTCGGGTTAAGTTATAATCTACTCACTTGAGCTGTTGGAGGAGAGCATCACGCCCCGAGATATCAAACAATACAACTCACCTTATCTAAAAGTGAAAGAAAGAAACACTTAGATATAGCATCCACCAGCTACTTATATGAAAAAGCCATAAAGTTGTTCAATGCACTAGATTCTAGGATTAGGAGTCATGGAGAAATGATACTATATAGTATCCCGCTTCATGGCTAATTTGCTTGTAAGGGTAAGATATTTGAGGGTTCTAAACCCACCAGGGGAAATTTCCTAGCATAAGGGATCCCCTCCCACCATGGGTGAGATATTCACCTTAGTTTAGATCTCAACATGGCGGAGAGGAAACCATCAGAATATGTAGGGGTTCGTAGCATGGAAAACAAAAATTTTCTATCGCATACAAACAAACAAGCCAAGATCTATCTACTAGATTGTAGCAACGAGTCGATGGAATAACTTACCCTCGAAGATTCCAAAGTGTTTAACGAGAGCGGATTCTCGTGGGTGATGTAGTCGTACTCTTTCCGATCTCAAGATCGCGTGCGATCCTTCCGCGCCACGTTAAGCGGCGCTCCATGATCGGTCATGCGTTGTACTCGTGAAGACCTTCCTCTCCCTTGTTCCAGTGATGGAGGTTGTAGCTCTCCTCGCGATTCCGGCAGACAGTGGCGTGGTACCGAAGTAGAGGGAGATCATGAGGCTTCGCCTTAAGCGGTGCAGTATGGTGGAGCTTATGAGAGAGGCTATTAGTGGTCTAGTAATTAGACACACCAATTAGAAGGCTCTAAACCAATTAGAAGGCTCTAAACCGCTGGCTAAAGCAATTAGAAGCTCTAAACCAAAACGGCTCTAAACCGGAGATCTAGAGGTGAAACTTGTGTGTCTAGGAGGGGAGCCCTGCCCCTCCTTTTATAGGTGGGGAGGCGCGGCCAGGGGAGAGTCCCTCCCTAAGTCGGCCTTGGGTGGAGCGCCGGCTTGGGGAGGAGACTCCTCCCTCAAGTCGGTTTCCAACACCTCTTTCTTGTTTCCCACAGTTTCTTGTTTTGGCAGTTTGACTTTCAAACTGGACATTTGACTTTTCTGTTTTAGGATTCAATTTAATCCTTTATTTGGGACAGCAAGAACACTTAGTACATGATGCAATCATTCCAATAAGTAATGACACATTCATGTACCCTCCCCGAGTCTTGGGACAATCCGGAACCTTCGAACATTCGATGAAAACACCGGAATCATTCCCGAACTCCGAAACGGGACTTTCCTTATATGAATCTTATTCTCCGGACCATTCCGGATCACCTCGTGATATCCCGGATCCCATCCGAGACTCCGAACAACATTCGGTCTCTTTCTCATAATATCATAACTACTCAAACAACGTCGAATCCTTAAGTGTGTCTCCCTACGGTTCGTGAATTATGCGGACATGATCGAGACACTTCTCCGAACAATAACCAATAGAGGAATCGAAATTCATATGGCTCCCACATATTTCTACGATTACTTTGCGATCGAATGAACCACTTACATACGATACCAATTTCCCTTTGTCTCACGATATGTTACTTATCCGAGGTTATGATCATCGGTATCTCTGTATACCTAGTTCAACCTCGTTCGATAAGTACTCTTTTCTCGTTCCGTGATATGTGATCCCTTGTGACCAAGTCACATGCTTGCAAGCTAATTGGATGACATTCCACCGAGAGGGCCCAGAGTATATCTATCCGTCATGTGGATGGACAAATCCACTCTTGATCCATGTGTTTCAACCAATACTTTCCGAACACTTAATGCCACCTTTATAGCCACCCGATTACGGTGTGGTGTTTGATGTCATCAAAGCATCCATCCGTAAAGGTGATATGCATGATCTCATGGTCGAAGGAATTAGGTTACTATGTATCAGAAAGCATATAGCAATTGAACTATTGAAATGACTTGATCTTTATGCTACGCTTATCTATAGGAGTATGTCCACCATATCATTCTCCTAACGATATGATCTTGTTGTTGATAACCTCTAAATGTTCCTGATAGAAACCACAATCATTAATCAACCAACAAGCTAGTGAAGTATAGAGGCTATACTAGGGACTTCAAATTAAGTTTACAAATCACACAAGTATTAATGGTTTCCTTGTTAATACTATTATAGCATGAATGTAAACATTTATCATAAACACAAAGATATAATAATAACTACATTTATTATTGCCTCTAGGGCATATCTCCAACAGTCTCCCACTTGCACTAGAGTCATCTAATCTAGATTACATGGTAATATATCGAACACCCATGGCAGTTTGGTGTTGGTCATGTTTTGCCCTCGGGAGTGGTTTAGTCAACGGATCCGCCACATTCAGATCTGTGTGTACTTTGCAAATCTTTATATCCCCATCCTAGATATGTTCTCGAATAGCGTGAAAACGCAGCTTGATATGCTTCAGCTTCTTGTGTGACCTTGGTTCTTGCGCATTGGCTATGGCGCCCATGTTATCACAAGAGATAGACATTGGGTCCAGCACTTGGAACCACACCCAGCTCAGTAATGAACTCTTTCATCCATATCTCTTCTTGTGAAGCCTCCGAGCAGCCATGTATTCCGATTCAGTTGAAGATCTCGCCACAACGCTTTGCTTTGCACTCCTCCAGCTAATCGCTGCACCATTCAAAATAAATACGATCCGGATTGTGATTTAGAATCATCGGATCGGTGTTCCAACTAGCATCGGTGTAACCATTAACAACGAGTGTTCATCACCTCCATAAGAAAGAACCATATCCTTAGTTCTTCTCAAGTACTTAAGGATGTTTTTGACCATTGTCAATGATCCACTCTGGATCACTTTGATATCTGCTAGTTAAACTAACGATATGCAATGTCGGGTCTAGTACATAGCATGTCATACATTAGAGATCCTATGGCTGAGGCATGGAGTCTTACTCATCCTTTCTCTATCTTCTGCCGATGTCGGACTTTGAGTTTTACTCAAGGTCGTATTAGCAACATGGGCAAGAACCCTTTCTTGCTTTCTTCCATTCCAAATCTCTTTAGAACTTTGTCCAAATATGTACTGTGACAATGATATTTGGCGTTTTGATCTATCTCTATAAATCTTTATGCCTAATATGTAAGCTGCTTCGCCAAGATCCTTCATTGAAAAACTATTATTCAAATATTCCTTGACACTATTAAGAAGGTCTACATCATTCCCAATCAACAATATGTCATCCACATTCAGATTAAGAATGCTCTGAGCTCTCACTCACTTTCTTGTAAATACAAGCTTCTCCATAAGTTTGTATAAAACCAAAACTTTTGATTACCTTATCAAAAGCGTTGATTCCAACTTCGGGATGCTGCTTCAATCCATAGATGGACCGTTGAAGTTTGCATACCTTGTTAGCATCTTTAGGATCGACAAAACCTTTGGGTTGCATCATATACAACTCTTCATCAATGTCTCCATTGAGGAATGCTTTTTGACATCCATCCGCCATATCTCATAATCATAATATGCAGCGATTGCTAACATAATCCTCACAGACTTTAGCTTCGGTGAGAAAGTCTCATCGTAGTCAACTCCTTGAATTTGTCGAAACCCTTTTGCGACAAGTCGAGCTTTATAAACGATAACATTACCATCGACATCTGCTTTCTTCTTGAAAATCCATTTGTTCTCGACAGCCTTCCGCCATCGGTAAGTCCACCAAAGTCCATACTTGGTTTTCGTACATGGATCCAATCTCGGATTTCATGGCGTCTTGCCATTTATTGGAATCTGGGCTCATCATCGCTTCCTCATATGTCTCGGGGTCATCGGTGTTGTCCACCACCATGACATTCATAACGGAATCATACCAATCGGGAGTGGTACGAGTTCTCGTTGACCTCAGGGCTCAGAGCAAATTCAACCAAGTTTCATGATCATCATCATTAGCTTCCTCTCTTATTGGTGCAGCACCACAGAATTTCTTCGGTCTTTGCGCTACTCGCAATTCGAGAGAAGGTTCGACAACCTCGTCGAGTTCTACTTTCCTTCGTCACTTCTTTGAGAGAAATTCCTTCTCTAGAAAGGATCCATTCTTAACAACGAATGTTTTGCCTTGGATCTATGATAGAAGGTATACCCAATAGTTTCCTTGGTATCCTATGAAGACGCATTTTTCGCTTTGGGTTCAAGCTTGTCCATTTGTAACTTCTTTACATAGGCTTCGCATCCCCAAACTTTAAGGAGCGACAATTTAGGTTTCTTCCCAAACCATAATTCATACGGTGTCGTTTCAGCGGATTTAGACGGTGCCCTATTTAAAGTGAATGCGGCTGTTTCTAATGCATAACCCCAAAATGATAGCGGTAAATCATAAGTGACATCATAGAACGAACCATATCTAAGAGAGTTCGATTCTGACGTTCGGACACACCATTCTGTTGTGGTGTTCGGCGGTGTCAATTGAAAGTATTCGCACTTCTTTAAATGCTCGCCAAACTCGTAACTTAGATATTCACCTCCACAATCGAGCGTAGAAATTTAATCTTCTTGTTACGTTGATTCTCTACCTCACTTTGAAACTCCTTAAACTTCTCGAAAGTTTGGACTTATGTTTCATGAAATAGATATACCCATATCTACTCAAGTCATCCGTGAAGGTAAGAACATAACGATAACCACCGGCGATGCTACACTCATTGGACCACACACATCGGTATGTATGATTTCCAATAAGTCCGTAGCTCGCTCCATCATACCGAAAATGGAGTCTTAGTCATTTTTCCCATCGGACATGCTTCGCATCTTTCAAGTGATTCAAAATCAAGTGATTCAAGAAGTCCATCGAATGGAGTTTCTTCATACGTTTCACTCCGATGTGACCAAGGCAGCGATTGCCACATATAGGTCGAATTATCGCTGATTTCAAGCGTTTAGCCTCAATGTTGTTGATATGTGTATTTCCACTATCGAGATTCAATAAGAATAGACCATCTATCAAAGGTGCATGTGCATAAAACATATTACTCATATAAATAGAACATCCATTATTCTCGATTTAAACAAGTAACCGTCTCGCTTAATAAACAAGATCCGATATAATGTTCATGCTCAACGCAGCACCAAATAACAATTATTTAAGTATAAAACTAATCCGATGGTAGATGAAGGGTAGCGTGCGACCGCGATCACATCAACCTTTGATCCGTTTCCCAGCGCCGTCACCTCGTTCTTCGCTAGCTTCCGTTTATTCTGCGCTGTTTGAGTTACAAATATGAGCAACCGAACCGATATCAAATACCGAGCACTACTACGGTACTAGTGAGATACACATCAATAACATGTATATCGGATATACCTTTCTTCTTGATGTTGCCGTTCTTCAAATCCGCCAAGTACTTTGGGCAATTCCGCTTCGAGGACCTTCTCCCTTGCGGTAAAAACACTCGATGTCGGGCTTAGGTCCAGCAGTCTTCTTTCGGCGTGGTAGCTTTCTTACCACCCTTCTTGAAGTGTCCTTTGCTTAGACTTGCCTTTCTTGAATTTGGTGGTCTTATTGACCAACAACACTTGGTGTTCTTTCTTGATCTCCACTGCAGATTTCAACATGGCAAAGAGTTACGGCGTCTTGTTCATGTTACGCATGTTGTAGTTCATCACAAAGTTCTTGTAACTTGGTGGTAGTGATTGGAGGACACGGTAAATCCCCAAAGCATTAGGAATCACTATACCCAAGCTTTGAAGTTTGTTTGCGTGCCTGCACATCTTAAGCACATGCTCCTTGTGGAGCTGCCCTCTTCCATCTTGCAGTTAAAGAACTTTTGAAGCCTCATAGCTTTCAATTGCCGCATGAGTCTCAAAATCAATTTGAGATCCTCGACAATATCATATGGGTCCGACTCTTCAAACCTTTTACAAGCTCGATTCTAAACCATACAAGATAGCACACTGAACTATGGATCTTGATTCTTAGGCGAGGTAAACATTCTTTACTTCATCGGAAGCATTGGCTGCAGTGGGTCACCAGTGCATCCAAAGACATAGGTCAAATTACCACCTGTGAGGACAATCCTCAAATTGCGGAACCAATCCATGAAGTTGCTTCCATTGTTTTTCAACTTTTCTTTCTCTAGGAACGCATTAAAATTGATGGTAGGGCTGCCATTGATCTACAACATATTTGCAATAGTTTAGACTAAGTTTATGACAAATTGAGTTCAAATTAATAATAAAATTAAACTAGGTGAACTCCACTCAAAACAATATCCCTCACATTGTTTTAGTGATCACACGAACCAAATCCACCATATCAACACCGATCATCACGAGAGTTGACATAGTTTCAATGGCGAACAATCGACATGTTCATCACATCTACTATATGATTCATGCTTTACCTTTCGGTGATCCGTGTTCGAGACCATGTCAGTACATGCTAGGCTCGTCAAGATCAAACCTTAGTTTCGCATGAGCAAATCTCTTGCTCACTCACGTTGTATACACTTGCGAATCTAACACACGATCATCACGTGGTGCTTGAAACAACAAGCTTTAGCAATCTGCTAACTAAGGGTGAACACTTTATGATTTGAAATTGATGTGCATGAGGGATCATATTATAATGCTACCGTCGTCTACTAAGCAATACAAGATGCATAAAGGATTAACATCACATGCAATTCAATATATATGTGATATGATATGGCCTTTCTTCTTTGTGCCTTGATCTCCATCTTCAAGCACGAACATGATCTCCATCATCACCGGCATTGCATCAAGGTCAATGACGCTTCTCCATGGTTGTCGTCCACGGCTTCAACTATTACAACTACTTTGAATAGAACGCGGGTCTTAACATAAATTAAAGACAACCATATGGCTCACGCGGTTGCCGACTTAAATAAGGAACATTGCATACATCAAATATAATCACAATCATGGCCATATCACATCACGCACACCCTGCAAAACAAAGTTAGGCGCCTCTACTTTCTTTGCATATTTTACGTGGTTTGGGGCTTTCAATAAGTGTCGTTCTAACTTACGAACAAGAACCACAACATTGATACTAGCATTGTTGATCACCCGTTGTAAATTGGATCTTAACTATGCTAGGAGAAAGCAGGCACATAAAGCCACTTATGCAATACAAGTTGCATGTCAAGCGTGGAGCAAGTCTCATGAACGATGTCATGTAAGGTTAGCCGGGCTTCATCCCAACATACCGCAAGATGCAAAGTACACAAGAAGCAATCGACAATAAAAGCATCAACGCCCACAATGACCATTGTGTTCTACTCGTCTATGATCTACATATAGACACGGCTCGATACCCTTTGTAGGGTTCGTAGCATGGAAAACAAAAATTTTCTATCGCATACAAACAAACAAGCCAAGATCTATCTACTAGATTGTAGCAACGAGTCGATGGAATAACTTACCCTCGAAGATTCCAAAGTGTTTAACGAGGCGGATTCTCGTGGGTGATGTAGTCGTACTCTTCCGATCTCAAGATCGCGTGAGACGATCCTTCCGGCTATACGTTCGCAGCGCTCCATGATCGGTCACACGTTCGATTTTCGAAGACCTTCCTCTCCTTGTTCCAAAGCAGCGGAGGTTGTAGCTCTCTCCTCGCGATTCCGCAGACTGGCGTGGTACGGAAGTAGAGGGAGATCAGAGGCTCGCCTTAAGCCAAAGCGTAGTATGGTGGAGCTTATGAGAGAGGCTATTAGTGGTCTAGTAATTAGACACACCAATTAGAAGGCTCTAAACCAATTAGAAGGCTCTAAACCGCTGGCTAAAGCAATTAGAAGCTCTAAACCAAAAGCTCTAAACCGAGATCTAGAGGTGAAACTTGTGTGTCTAGGAGGAGCCTGCCCTCCTTTATAGGTGGGAGGCGCGGCCAGGGAGGAGTCCCTCCCCAAGTCGGCCTTGGGTGGCCGCTTGGGGAGGAGACTCCTCCTCAAGTCGTTTCAACACCTCTTTCTTGTTTCCCAGTTTCTTGTTTTGGTTTGACTTTCAATGGACATTTGACTTTTCTGTTTTAGGATTCAATTTAATCCTTTATTTGGGACAGCAAGAACACTTAGTACATGATGCAATCATTCCAATAAGTAATGACATTCATGTACCCTCCCCGAGTGCTTGGGACAATCCGAACCTTCCGTAACATTCGATGAAAACACGGAATCATTCCCGAACTCCGAAACGGGACTTTCCTTATATGAATATTATTCTCGGACCATTCCGGATCACCTCGTGATATCCGGATCCCATCGAGACTCGAACAACATTCGGTCTCTTTCTCATAATACCATAACTACTCAAACAACGTCGAATCCTTAAGTGTGTCTCCCTACGGTTCGTGAATTATGCGGACATGATCGAGACACTTCTCGAACAATAACCAATAGAGGAATCTGGAAATTCATATGGCTCCCACATATTTCTCGATTACTTTGATCGAATGAACCACTTACATACGATACCAATTTCCCTTTGTCTCACGATATGTTACTTATCCGAGGTTATGATCGTCGGTATCTCTGCATACCTAGTTCAACCTCGTTCTTGATAAGTACTCTTTCTCGTTCGTGATATGTGATCCCTTGTGACCAAGTCACATGCTTGCAAGCTAATTGGATGACATTCCGAGAGGGCCCAGAGTATATCTATCCGTCATGTGGATGGACAAATCCACTCTTGATCCATGTGTTTCACCAATACTTTCCGAACACTTAATGCCACCTTTATAGCCACCCGATTACGGTGTGGTGTTTGATGTCATCAAAGCATCCATCCGTAAAGGTGATATGCATGATCTCATGGTCGAAGGAATTAGGTTACTATGTATCGAAAGCATATAGCAATTGAACTATTGAAATGACTTGATCTTTATGCTACGCTTATCTATAGGAGTATGTCCACCATATCATTCTCCTAACGATATGATCTTGTTGTTGATAACATCTCAATGTTCATGATAGGGAAACCACAATCATTAATCAACCAACAAGCTAGTGAAGTATAGAGGCTATACTAGGGACTTCAAATTAAGTTTACAAATCACACAAGTATTAATGGTTTCCTTGTTAATACTATTATAGCATGAATGTAAACATTTATCATAAACACAAAGATATAATAATAACTACATTTATTATTGCCTCTAGTGCATATCTCCAACAGAATATGCTAGAGAGGAAATCACGGTCAGGAAAATGCGAGGATGATTTTTATGAGAAATCATAATGTTTGAAAACCATGGAAATGATCTCTTTTTTGTAAGAAATGCATAACATTTTGTATGAATTTGATAATTTATATTTTCATCTAGTAGACAAGAAGTAGGAAAAATGATAATCCGTATACACAGATAATGATTAGTAAAATCATGAAATTGAGTAAATTGCAAAAATATACCACATTTGGGGTTAGGGTTTTAAAAAATTACCCGTCTTCAATTTTTAGGAAAAAGATTACTTCACGCTCAGGAAGCTCTCATTGCTCAACTTAGATCGTTTGATACTCTTTCTGATAAGACGGGCCCATTGTCAGTGTTGGGTGGCATGCGGTAGATAGTCTAGGGAGACAAACGTTAGAGGGATATAATTTCTGGGTGTTTTGTATTTTGAAGGGCCCACCCATTAAATTTTATTTGTTTCCCTCACTTCTTTTCTATTATTTTCTATCTTTTTTCCACCGCATCTAGCATTGACTAATCCGACTGGAGCCCGAACGCACATCCGCAACCATCTCCTTCTAGTCACGCCTCACTTCAATGTTTCCTACTGCATACATCGACGGTGCTACTTTAGCAAGGCGGAGGGATCTCACAGCGATGCCGAGCTGGGCGGAACACGATGGGAGGCTGGATATGACCTCATTGGCATGACTTCTTTAGGCAACAGATGGTGTGGAATACCCTCATCTCGCGTGGCTATTATGGCTAGAACACACGACGGGAGGCGGTGTCGTCACTTTCCCGTTGCTTGACAGGGAGGTGAGAGCATTCCCGGTTTACCATGCTCCAGCGCGTCCACCGGATTGCCGGTCTTGTCCGCCAACGATGACGCACCATTGGGGCCCTCTGGGCATGTCTAGTTCTTCATGAGATCGATCGATAGAGCCCCTCGTTTCCCTAAGGGGAGATCGACCGACAGAGCCCAAAGTTCCCCTACGGAAAGATCAGCCACGGAGCCCCTCCCATGCAGCGCGCTTGGCTGGCGGATCCCCTCCCTAGCCGCACAGTTGGCCAGGGGAGCCCTTTCCCTCCCTGCCACAAGCTCGACCAATGGAGCCCTTGCCTTGTTGCATCCACAGGCGGCGACTCCACATCTTTCCCCTACCTTGTCGTTGCCGCCTTGCCATGGGGTGGGTGGCTATAGGTTAGGGATGACATGTGGGGTCCGCTTGGCAGGGAAACAAAAGAGAGGAGAGTGGACCGATAAGTGGGGTCCTCAAAGTTTTACAAAAGGACCCAAAATATATTACCCCTCTAAAGTTTATCTTCCTGGACTGTTTACCACATGCCATCTTAGCACTACCAATGGTCCCCTCTTGTCAGAAACAACATCAAGCGACCTAAGTTGAGTAATGAGAGCTTCCTATCGGAATTAGAGTGTGAAGTGTTAGTGTTGCAAAAAAATTGAAGAATGGTAGTAATTTGAAACCCTAACCCTGAATGTGGTATTTTTTTTTTGCAATTTTCTCCAAAAAATTAAAATCATACCTCTAATACATCCAAAATGTATCTACTTTTACAAATACTATGTTGAATGTTTTACTCTAGAATCTCACCAAACTTGAAGTAAAACTGCTGAATCTAACGCATTTTGTAGCAAAATTCTTCTTTCTGTATTTTTTACGTAGGAAATTAATCTAGAGACATGCAAGTTTTTGATCGGACAAGGACTTTGGGCATTGGAAACTCACGAGAGGGGCCACAGGGCCCCAAAGAGCATTGGTGGCGCGGCCTAGGGGGGGGGGTCTGCCCTACCTAGGCCTAATTGGGCCTCGAGCTTCGTCTCAGCTCCTCCTTTCACATACCCCTTATAAAGATGAAAACCTACCCCGCCAGAGAGAGGGAGCTTTCGCAAAATAGAGTGCATCCACTACCACGATCTTTGTTTTAGGGGTAAGATTGATCCTGCTCTCCACGCCAGAGAGCGGGATTTCGATGCCTTCTTCACCACCATCATCACCAACGTCATCTCCATCAACCATCGGATCACTCTCCATCACCACGAGTGAGTAATTCTCTATAGGAAATAGCTTTCCTCTTTCCTATATCTGTTCTTCTTTGGACCGTTAATCGCCGGTCCTTGTCGTCGCTCTACATTTGAAGGTTGCACTGATGTGTGGGTCCTTCTATCTCTACCAAAGTCCTAACAGTTCTCAATGGTGGGGACCTTGTGCCAAATGATTCCACATGTGGCCCAACTTTAGTGTGTGTATTTTCATGCTTAACTTGTCTAGATAAGTATAAAGTATAAACCACATTTGCAACAGTCTGAGCAATATTACATGGATAGTTATTATCCGGATCATAGTGGAATTATCATTTACATTGAGTCATTGATATTAATATTTCTCCTAACTTTCCCAAGTCTGAACTATCTATCTCAATATATAAGGATGCTTAATGTTCTAAGCTTGTCACATGTTGCCGCCTCATAAGCATATAACACCTATCTATCTTTGGAGAAGTCCATAAGCCAGAGAATTACATACACCCCATTTTCTTTTGCGTGTGACCATTTCTGTATTTGGTTTCATCTACTCCCTCCGTTTCAAAATATAAGATGTTTTAGGTTTATGAAGAAAATGAATCTAGACTTCTTTTAGTGTGTAGATTCATTCCAAACCTGAGTGAACCTTCATACTAAAAGAAGTCTAGATACATTTGCTTCACAAAGCTAAAACATCTTATATTTTGAAACGGAGAGGAGTACACTAGTAAGTTGGGTATGAGCGGTCTTGTTGAGCACCTCTCCCTCTTTAGTCATGTTTTTGCTTTCCTATGTTTGATCATCCAGGAACTGTTTGTGTTTCGATTGTAATACATTGTAAATTCATAACCACCGATCCATGCTGCCATGCCATTGCTGCACAAAATGGCATTTCAAGGTTGCACTTATTTATGGTCCTTCTTGTTGAGAAATAGAGCAATTTACCAAGCGAATTATCCATAATAAACGCTAGATAAAACATGACTAGAATAATGGGTAATATACTAATCATGTTAAATAGCGAATACAAAATAAGGCATATAGCCACACAAACTACAAGACATAAAACTCTGGATAGAATCAGAACAAGATTGAGACAGAAGTTGTACACGATAAAGAAAGGTATAGAACCGGTGTTGGAACCGTCATTGGTCATGTCGTCGAGGAAGAGTCTGATGTCGGGAAGAAGTCCTCGTCGGGAAGACGTCGGTATATCTGTGAGGGAGTCCGTGACGACGCCAGATCATGGTCGCGATAGCGCTCCCAAAACCTTATCGCCCTTCTCCGTCTGGGACTCGAGCGGGGTCTCGGAGGCCCTCTTGTCGGCCATGCACGCCGCAAGACGGATGGGAAGATGGAAAGCGCAAGGTTGGAACTCGAGGCAAGGGATGTGTAAGCACACCGAGGAGGCGCGACCTCTCTCTCTTATAGGCGCAGAGGAGAAGGCGACGCAGTGCGAAGATGAAACGGCAGCACATTTAACTCGTATTAAACGTCCATTTAAAGCAAACGTTTCACCTTCGTATAAGTCGATGCTTTCGTATAAGTCGATGCTCCAGGAGCCGATAGCAATGTATCTCAAAGAGCCGATGCATCGGCTTTCCCAAAATTGTTGATATACCATTCATGCGTGGCAAAATAAAGCTCGGCTCGAGATTCCATAACCATGGCAAGGCCTTGATTTGGCGAGGCGAGGCGAGGCGTGGCGTGGCGAGCGAGGAGGAGGAGAAGCGCGCGTGTGGAACTCTCTCCTTCTCCTTCTCCTTCTCATCCTCTTACCAAGTGGTAGAAGAGCTCACCTTATAAGCTGGTCCAACTTCCACTCAACTAGCAATGTGGGACTAAACATTTGTCCCACCTCTTGCCTTGCATGAATGGGCCACATGGGCCTCTAGGATTTTCAGGAATTATTGAAATAGAAAATGGGCTAGAATATTTGGGCTAAAATTCCAACAATCCCCACTGGATCCCGAGGAGGCATGTAATCGCCTTTGGTTCCAAAACACTGTTTATATACGGTACTTTAGTGGAGACCTAAGTTGAACTTCCACCTAGAATTCTATGCTACACTAGATTGCGACTTATACGATGGACTATGCCTTGAACTGCAAGTTTGCTGCAATCTAGCTTCACAAGTCTTGACCGATCTTTGGGCTACGTGGACTTCCATGGGTGGAGCTTATACGTCATACTCCATGACCTTTCATGAGTTTATTAGAGAGCACCACTCTCATAGATGCGACGCTTTTAACGTCAGGACTCATATAGGCGTGTTCTTCAAAAGATGTTCTGCAGGACAACATCTTTGCTTAGGATAAGCCACTTAGAACACATTAAGATAATAAATCAACCTGCCATGCAGAATATGAAAGTATTGCATCTTTATGGAGTGGTATTTATTAAAGTAGGGATACTTTTCTCTCAGCTAACCAACAGCTTGTTTCCCAATTCTAATTCATGGGATCTCCGATCACATAGAGTGGTTTACCACTGTGGAAAGCTCAAATTGTGGGTCTCATACCCATCTCCTTCGATGCATTTTCTATCACGTTGCGTGATAGACCCTTTGTGAAGGGATCTGCCAAGTTTTTAGATGTTTGGATATAATCCAATGCAATAACTCCGGAGTTTCTCATTTTTCTGACAGATTTCAATCTCCTCTTCACATGTCTTGAGGACTTCATATTATCCTTAGAACTGTTCACCTTAATAATCACAGTTTGATTATCACAATTCATTGGAATTGCGGGTATAGGTTTTTCAACCACAGGTAAGTCCATCAAGAGTTCGAAGCCACTCGCTTCAACAAGGCCGTGTCCAAGATCTTGTGAGTTGCTTCCATAGTTGACCTCGTTAAGATGGTGCCTTGCAAGACTTCCAAGAAACAAGCCACCAACAAGTGTGAATACATATCCACTGGTGGCCTTTATCTCATCAGCATCAGATATCCAATTTGAATCACTATAACCCTCTAGTACCCTTGGATACCCGGTATAGTGTATGCCATAGCTCGCAGTGCCTTTTAGATATCGCATAACTCTCTCAAGAGCATGCCAGTGATCATCTCCTGGATTTGAGACAAATCGACTGAGTTTGCTTACAGCAAAGGCGATGTCAGGTCTCGTGGCACTAGCTAAATACATAAGCGAGCCAATAATTTGAGAGTATCTTAGTTGGTCTCTAGCATTTCCTCGATTCTTTCGAAGCAACACACTAGGATCATACGGTGTAGGAGAAAATTGACGTCGCTATACCCAAAACGACTCAAGATCTTTTCCACATAGTGGGCAAGCAATGTAATCCCACCATCATCATCTCTCAAAAGCTTGATGTTCAGATAACATCACTACTCCCAGATCCTTCATCTCAAAGGAACGAGATAAGAAATCTTTGACCTCCTTAATTGCATTAAGGTTGGTTCAAATCGATATGTCATCAACATACAAACAAAGGATGACTCCTCACCCCCACCATGGCGATAGTATACGCACTTGTAAACCGTTTACAACAAAGCCTGCGGTTAAGGTTTTATCAAATTTTTCATGCCCTTTGCTTAGGTGCTTGTTTGAGACCATACAAAGACTTGATAGCTTGCACACTTTTCTTTCTTGACCATTTACTACAAAACCATCTGGTTGATCCATATAGATTTCCTCATCCAACTCTCCATTTAGGAAAGCCGTCTTAACGTCCATTTGATGAGCGAGAAGACCGTGTGAGGCAGCCCGGAGAAAGTAGTACTCGAATGGTGGTCAACCTTTCTGGTGAGTAAGTGTCAAAGAAGTCTTCACCTTCCTTTTGGGTATAACCCTTGGCTACAAGCCTTGCCTTGTACTTCTCAATAGTACCATCGGCCTTAGTTTCTTCTTGAACACCCATTTACATCCTCAGGTTTGCACCCATAAGGACGATCGGTGATCTCCCATGTTTCATTAGCTAAGATGGAATTCATCTCACTATGAACAACTTCCTTCCGAAGAGTCGACATCGGAGATGCATAAGCTTCAAATGGAAGTGGAGTGTCATCTACAAGGTACACAATGAAATCATCACCAAAAGACTTTGCAGTCCTTTGTCTCTTGCTCCTTTTAGAAATTTCATTTTCATCCTCCTTAGGACTTTCGTAGTGTTCAATCGAATGATAGGTTCAGAGAATATAGCAAATTCTGATTAGATGAACTAGGTATCTCCGGATTTGATGAGTTAGATTTATCCTTCATTGGAAATATATCCTCAAAGAAAGTCGCGTCAGTCGACTCCATGATTGTACCGACATGAATGTCAGGTACTTCAGATTTTACTATCAAGAATCTATAACCAATTCTATGGAAAGCATAGCCCAGAAAAACACAATCAATGGTTTTTGGTCCAAGCTTGCGCTTCTTGGGAATTGGTACATTAACCTTGCCAAACAACCCCAATGCGTAAGTAAGAGAGTTTTAGTCTTTTCTTTTCCCATTCTTGAATGGAGTAATTTCTTTGTTCTTTGTGGGAACTCGGTTTAGGACATGACACGCGGTCAATAATGCCTCCCCACCATTCCTTAGAAAGACCCGATGTGTCTAACATGGCGTTAACCAAATCTGTTAGAGTACGGTTCTTTCTTTCGCTACTCCATTTGACTGGGTGAGTAGGAGGCGTCCTCTCATGAATTATACCATGTTCACAAAAGAATCAAATTCGTTGGAAAAATACTCTCCACCACGATCGACCTAAGCCTCTTAATCTTTCGATCAAGTTGATTTTCTGCCTCGGCTTTATAGATTTTGAAGAAACTCAAAGCCTCATCTTTTGATTTGAAGATACACATGACAATATCTCGTAGAGTCATCGATCAAAGTCATGAAATATTTCTTTCCACCTTTTGTCAATACACCATTCATCTCACAAAGATCGAATGTATGAGCTCTAGTGGTGTTAAATTTCTCACTTCTGCGATGTATGTGACTTGCGAGGTTGTTTAGCTTGCACGCAGACTTGGCACTTAGATCCCTTAACAGTTGAGAAATCAGGATTAAATTCATTTTGGCTAGTCGCGTCATACAACCAAAATTAATATGACAAAGGCGAGAGTGCGGACATTTGATTCAAAATTTGTGTAAATATGATTAACAACTTTATTACAAATGTCAGCGGAGATAAGCGGAACAAGCCTCCGCATTCATAGCCTTTACCAGTAAAGGTTCCATACTTCGAAATTACAAATTTATTGGACTCAAATACAATCTTGTAGCCATCTCGACACAGAAGAGATCCGCTAACAAGATTTTTATTAATTGAGGGAACATGATGCACGTTCTTCAGGCGCATACAGTCTTTCCCAGTGAACTTCGGATCGACCGTACCAACACCATGAATGAAGCATGCGAGCCGTTCCCCATCGACGGTTTGAGTCCCTCGACTGATATGAAGAAAACATGGAAATATCGTAATGCATATGTACATTAGCGCCGTGTCAATCCACCAATCAGGAGAATGACATAATGAAAGAACAATAGGTAATATACCATACCCAACATCTTTCATCTCAACGTCGCCCATGACAACATTAGCATTAGCGATCTTGCTGCTCTTCCCATGTTGGCGTTTGTCAAAGCGGTTGGGACAAGCGAGAGCCCAATGATTAGGATCACCGCACACATGACAAGCACCTTTCCTCTTATCAGTCTTCTTCTTGAAAGGTAGACTGTGAGGCCTTGTTCTTTCCATCGAACTTTCCTTTGTCATCAAACTTGCCTTTGTTCTTGAACTTGTAAGGCTGGAAGTTCCTTTTACTGCAGGTTGGCATTAGAACCTCCTCGGTACCTCGAGCGTGTGTCTTTTGCTCTCGCCTTCTCTTCCACATCAAGAGTCCCAATGAGATCCTTCACGGAGAACTCTTGTCTCTTGTGCTTCGTAGAAGTAGAAAAATTCCTCCATGACTGGGAAGTTTGGCAATGATGCCTCCGGCAACAAACTTGTCCATTAACACACAAGTGAAGTGCTCAAGCTCCCGGCAAGTGATCAGATCTCATGAGCCTGCTCCACAATGGAGCGGTCATCAATCATCTTGTAGTCATAGAATTGTTCCATGACATACAGTTCCGCCAAAGATCGAGACTCCAAATTTTCTCTCGGCGCATCCCACATATCTTTTCCATTGCTGAATGACAGATATGAATCGACAATATTGTCGCCAAGGATACCGATCAAGGCAGCCTTGAAAGTAGTATCAAGTTTTTGAACGCCTCTTCTGGCGGGATTAAGTTCCTCAGTGCGCCATAGATGGCGTTATAGCGACTCATGGTCGAAACGAGACCGCTCTACCATACCACCGCTTGTAATTCACACCTTCAAACACGTGGCTTCATAGAAGCAACAAAGCCACTTGGGGCAAATTGCACAAATAAGGTTTTGGATTGTTGAGAAATAGAGCAATTTACCAGCGAATTATCCATAATAACGCTAGATAAAACATGACTAGAATAATGGGTAATATACTAATCATGTTAAATAGCGAATACAAAATAAGGCATATAGCCACACAAACTACAAGACATAAAACTCGGATAGAATCGTAACAAGATTGAGATGAAGTTGTACAGCGATGTGAAGTAGAACCGCCGGTGTTGGAACCGTCATTGGTCATGTCGAGGAAGAGAGGTCGATGTCGGGAAGAAGTCCTCGTCGGGGAAGACGCGTCGGTATCTGTGAGGGAGTCCGTGACGGCCTTGATGGTCGCGCTGATAGCGCTCCCAAAACCTTATCGCCCTTCTCCGTCTGGGACTCAAGCGGGGTCTCGGAGGCCTCTTGTCGGCTCGCGGTGCGCCGCAAGACGGATGGGGAAGATAGTAGCGATGCTCGAACTCGAGGCAAGGGATGTGTAACAAACACACGAGAGGGAGGCGCTCTCTCTCTTATAGGCGCAGAGGAGAAAGGCAGTGCGAAGATGAAAGCAGCACATTTAACTCGATAACGTCCATTTAAAGCAAACGTTTCACCTTCAGATAAGTCGATGCTTTTCGATAAGTCGATGCTCAGAGCCGATAGCAATGTATCTCAAAGAGCCGATGCATCGGCTTTCCCAAATTGTTGATATACCATTCATGCGTGGCAAAATAAAGCTCGGCTCGTGAGATTCCCGCAACCATGTGTAGCTGGCCGTGACGAGGCGAGGCGTGGCGTGGCGAGCGAGGAGGAGGAGAAGCGCGCGTGTGGAACTCTCTCCTTCTCCTTCTCATCCGTTTACCAAGTGGTAGAAGAGCTCACCTTATAAGCTGGTCCAACTTCCACTCAACTAGCAATGTGGGACTAAACATTTGTCCCACCTCTTGCCTTGCATGAATGGGCCACATGGGCCTCTAGGATTTTCAGGAATTATTGAAATAGAAAATGGGCTAGAATATTTGGGCCAAAATTCCAACACTTCTATCTCACATATTACACTACTAGAAAAAGCTTATCTATGGCGCACAATTTTTGGAATTTTGTGGCGCATATGGGATACAACACTGTTACCTCACCACTAAATTTGATTTTTGTGGCACATATTGTATCAAATTTCTGTGACGCATATTAGCAATATGCGCCACAGATTTTTTTCAAATTCCAAAAAAAGCGGACCAGATCTCAAATTTATGTGGCGCATATTGCCAATATGCGCCACAGATGTTTTTTAAAATTTCAAAAAAGATGACCAGATATAGGCCGGGGGTGGTGGTGCTGGCCGGAGGAGGGGGTCGATGGAGGAGGAGGAGGCCGCCAGAGGAGGAGGATGAGGAGGAGGTTGTCAGAAGAGGAGGAGGCCACCGAAGGTGGTGGCTAGATGTGAAGGAAAAGGTTGTCGGAGATGGTGGTGGAGGAGAAGGTCACCAGGATGGTGGAGGTGGAGGTGGAGGAGGTAGAGGAGGAGGAGGCCATGGACAAAGGTGGAGGAGGGAGGAGAAGGAGAGGAAGGGGAAGAGAAGGAGAGAAGAGAAGAAGTGGAGGAGAGGAGAGAAGGAGAAAAGAAAGAGGAGAGAAGGATAAAAGAGAGGGAGAAGGGGCGCCCGTGGGATTCAAAATTCGAATCCCGACTAACAATATGCGCCATAGAATTGTCTCCTCCTTTTTATTTTTTTTGCAGAAAAAATCTTCCTTTTAAAACAACTTTTTACTCTTTTCGAATTTTAGGAACCTGTAAAATCCAGAACAACCTTCAGTGGTTGAATTCGGATGGGAAATTTCGAGACGATCGTTTTGATAGGTCAAACATTTTTTCCAACATTGTATGCAAAAGTTATGGCCGTTTTACCGTGTCATGACCTTTTTTGCAAAATACATCGAAATTTATATTTTTTAATTTCCCCTACAACTATACCCCAAAATATAACTATATCTCAAAGAAATTATTTTTGAATTTTTTATCATTTTCTTTTACTTTTTACAAAACTTAAAAGGCGGGTCCATAGGGGGGTTTCTGTTTTCCACTTCATGTGGCATATGCGCCACAAAATTGTCTCCCCTCTTATATTAGTTGGTTCTAGGTTCCATCAAATTTCTATGGCACATATGTGTATATGCGCCATAGAAATATGTGTTTCTGTGGCGCACGGAAAAATATGTGTTACGGAAATACACTTTTCTATGGCGCATATGGGTTCCATGCGCCATAGAATTGTCATTTTTTCCGTGACATTTGTGTCTATATACGCCGCAAAATTAATTCTATGGAGCATGCCCTTTTATATGCGTCATAGAAAGCCTTTGTACCTATAGCTAGTTTCCGAGTAGTGGTAGATCTCTCGGTGTTGGGGTGTCCTTGATTGCATATTTAGCGCAAACTCATTGTATTTCTGTGTTTAAGGATAAAGTACAAACTCCTTTGCCCTTACAAGTCTAGGAAACAGATATTTGAAGCCTTGTTGTATATGTTCACTCTTGCTAGAACAGATATGTCACAGGCAATTTGTTGTGCACTTGTAGCTATAGAAGCTCCATGCTTTTGTAGCGCAACATGTAACACATGATGAGTATAAAATATCACAGTTCTGTCGTCCCATTTGGTTTATTTGTGATGATACTATATCTCTATCCATTATATGTGTTCAGTCTGGTAGGCTTTCTATCGATGTATTGAATAATTCTGTGTTTCTGACTTTAGAAGAGTACATATGAATGTTATTCTGGACCTGGATGAATCGACAGCTCAAGGTTTTGGTGGAATTAGAGGCCTGTTTGTGAACCAGATTTCACTCTGGTAAGTGGTAAATGCTAAGAATCCTTTGTGCCTACGTGAAATTTGAGTTAGTGTTTGCCTTAGATCTGATTTCGATCTTTTACCCAAGTTAGGTGTCCGTAAAATGGTGCCCAATTACTTTCTCTCTGTAACTGCAAAAGTGTGTGTCCAAGTCCTCTAGGTGCCTGGGAATATATGATGCATGTTGCAGCTATTGTATATAACCTGATTGACATTTCAGTTTATTTTCAAGATTAAATGTTTGAGGTTGAAATGCTATATCTTCCCTAGCAAGCATGCTGCCCAGTTGGATTGATCTGTTGCTTGATACCTCTCCAGCACACGCTCTTATCAGTCGCCTCAGCACACCGGGTAGAGCCCATTGAACGCATCCGATGGTGGAAAAAGGGGCTCTAGTCCCGGGCCGCAACGGGCTCTAGTCCCGGTTTTGGGCCCGGGACTGCGAAAACGGGACTAGAGGCCCCCCCCTCTAGTCACGGCTCGCACGGCCATGACGATAATAGCCACGTGGTGTTTCAGGCCAGGCGGAACCCTCTAGTCCCGGGCTGTAACACCACCCAGGACTAAAAGGTTTTCTGCCGCGGCAGAGAAACACCACATTTCTCTGTCGCGGCAGAGATTATGTATTTCCTTTTTTTTTTGCCATTTTGTTCCTTTTTCGTTTTGTGTTTCACTATAACAAACATATATTTCAGTAGACATATTATACGGTACTACATACACACTACACGTCGATGCATTTATATAAGATCGATCCCTTGCAAGCATACATATAATCAATCATATTAAAAGGAAGAAATGTTTTGAAAATTACATGGTCATTGATGAATATATATATCATATGAGCTACATGGAGATGACTAAGGCAAATCGAGTTCCACGTCATCCGCATAATGCTCTCCATGTACATCAAGGACTTCCTTCATCATAAATCCCGCCAGCTCCCCTTGAATTGCTCTTATGCTACGGTTCCGCTCTAGTGTCTCCGCAAATCATAAATATAATGTGAGTCAACTTTCGCTCCTTTGGTCGACTCATGGATGTACTCATGACAGTATCCACATAAATGAGTTCCTGGGCTCTTTGTAAACTCTTCGCCATTTTATAAGTTAGCTCCTCTTTGAATGGACCTGGTATTTTCTGCCTGAACCGTGTCCAAAACCTGCTCGGCAAAGAAAATGAACAAAGGAGTTATTAGTTACTTGATATCATGAAATGAATGAAAGAGGACGATATAATGCGATAATGATTGAAATTACTTATGGAGCATTGCTTTCATGTCGCTCCACTTCTCTTGGTCCCAACTTAATGAGTCGTGGACTTCAACTAGGGACTTGTCAACTTGAATGTTTAGCAAGATCCAGTGGAATCTGCGGACATTTACATAAGCATACATGCATAGCCCATCCAGTAAGCAAAAATAAAATGTGTACAAGATATAAACACTCACTTGAAGTTGTAAGGAAATAGTATTTCCTTAACAAAATTATGCTCGGTTAAGAACCTGGACATGTCTTCCTTCACGTCTTTGGGGTGATTCTTTAACGTATATTCATTAATTATATATGGGTCAATGAACCCAACGTCGTATCTTCTAGCTCTTTTGCGTTCAAGCATCTTCATTCTGCGGAATATAATATCATCATATAAAAGGATATATAGTTAGGATAATATATTAAATGCAATGAACGAGCTAAAGCTACAAACTTAATTATAGAAATAAATAACTTACAGACAGTAGCAACCAATGATAGATTTGTCGAGGGCTACGGTTGTATAACCTAACAGTTCGGTCATTTAAACTCAGACGAGTATGGTTTGAAGTGATGCTCCTTTCTAACATCCACGGAAACCAATCTTTATGATGCTTTTTACGCTTGCGACATGTACCATTCATGCCGATTTTGCATATGTGTGGATAGACGCTTGAGCTCCTCATTCGACTAGAGGCTGCCCTTGGACATCTTGTCGCATTTCTCCACCTTTGGCGTATCTTCATAGCCTAAATATTGACCAAGAGACATATTTGCTTCGTTAGCAAGTTCTTTGGCCTCCGATGTTGATTCCCATAAGTGCATCATTATTACGGGCTCTAGGGTCCATTATTTGCATGTCCATATCTATTTCAGCTCAAGGCCTTGTTGAGGTCTGAAATGACTTTGAGCGGAGACCGATTGATTCTTACGTGCTTAGCTGGGCAACTTGCTTCCGCTTTTGCACTTGTGATTTTTTCTTCCGTGCTTGCTTAATAATCTCCGGTCATAGTCGATTCCAGATTCATCGATATCTGGGATGGTTGCTCAAGAAAGGACTTAGCCCACTTTTTGTTTTTCGTTATATGCCTTTGGCTTAGGCTTTTTGGGTGCAAATGCGCCTTAACTTGGGCAGCCACATCGCGTTAGTTTCCTCGTCGGTCTTGTCATAAGGTCTCTTTGGAAGAGCCGGCGGATATCGACTATCTTCGTGTTTGACCTTTCTTCGATGTGGTAGCGGGGTCGAACTTCCGTTTCTTGACGAGGTAGTAGTATTGCACGGAGGCGGAGATCGAGTTGATGTACTCTGCTGCGCGGCGATCGTCAATGGGGTGGACTTGGAGGTTGGCGATAATCGGGTTAGGGTGGACTTGGAGGTTGGCGATAATCGGGTTGGGGTGGACTTGGAGGTTGACGATATTCGATGCGGGTGGATTTGGATTCCTTGGAGTCGGTGGCCTTGGCGCCGAAACTTGATATACTTCTTATTCCATAGAATGATGTTGCGCTTGACATCTCCTAGTTTCAAGGCCTTCAGCGTAGCAATTTCAATCTCTAGGTCCGCAAAATCCTCCACTATGTCATCCACCGTGACACGAGCATAGCCTAGTGGAATCGGAGTGAATGGTGGAGTGCTCGAGACAAGGTAAAGCAAAGGCCGATCGCCACCTTGAAGGACAGGTTGTTCATTGGGTGATGTAGCTCACATCGCCATCTCTCGACATCATCCACGGGGTAGTGAGGAGCTGGTGCATCATCCAACGTGCTTGATCATCAAGACGGACCTCCGTGGAAGACACGCCGCTTCTCCGTTGGCTAAGATCCAGCAGGATCATCGATCGGGTGAGTTAGCGATGGCGGCCTTTGGCTAATTTCATGCATGAGGTTCTTGGTCAGCTAGGTCTGCTCTACCGGAGATCCGTTCGCCTCCGGTCCTTCTTTTCTCGGCGACTTCAGAATCGGCATCGTCTGGAGAAACCCTTTCTTCCACGAGACACGGCGCCTTTGCCTCATGTTCGTCCTCCTTTTCAGATTCCCTAGACGTCGGCTCGTTCTCTCTCTCGGGAAGGAACAATCCCAATTGAGCATCGTTCATTGCTTGAATAAGGTCTTGGGAGGGTTTTAGAATTTTATCATGAAATAATGTCTTCCCTATTTCTGGGTACAAGGATCCCCCGTGCCCGTACCACCAGTGCTTTGATCTCTCGGGCCATCCATCTGTACCAGGAGTGATGCCTCTAGCCCTCATATCCTTCTCCATAGTTTCCCACTTAGGGATGGCACTCTTGTAGCCACCTGTCCCCATTTTATGATGGTATTTCTTGTTGGCAGCATTTAACGCGTTCTTTGTAGACTTTGCCTTTGCTTTATCAGATTGCTTGTACTGTACAAAATCGGGCCACTGTTCTCTCAACTTCTCGTTTAATCTTGTGAAGTCTGGAGTTTTCTTTTTTGCGACATATTTCGCGTATAAATTTTTCTTGTGGTTCCGGTACAGTTCAGCCATCTTGCTTAGTGCCCACTCCTTGACTTTCGCTCTATTTTCAAGCCCAACCGGCCTTGGGGTAATACCATCTACCTCAAATTCATCAAACTCTGGAGGTAGTATGAAATGCGCTATGAGATTCTGCCAAAGGTCATCTTTGGCATCATCGGTGACATAGCTGTTGGATTCTTCACCGGGTTTCTTTGACTTATTCCATTCTTGGGTGGTGATCGGCAGGTTGTCCCTAACTAGCACCCCGCATTGATTTATAAACATCCTCCGGTGCTTCTCTGGAGCAATCGGTTCACCATCATCAGCTATTTCTTCGATGGTGAACCTCTGATTATCATCCAAATTTTTGTTCGTCCCTCGTTTCGTTCGAGCTGTCGATTGCTTCGATCCAGTGGGCTAAAAGAAGAAGAGAGAGTGATTAATATATATCTAGATCAGTTAATCAATAGAGGTAACACGAGATTTTATATATATATATGTGTGTACCTCGCCGGATCCTGTCGAGGCGCCATCATTATTGTTGTCATTTGTTTGCCCTTCGTCCATCTGGTCTTCCCCTTGGTTTTCCTCTAGTCCATCACCGGATGGATTCAGATATGAGGATATCTCTTCCTCGAGAAAAATATCTTCGGTCGTGCCCGTAATAAGAGGAATTTCACCTCTTATCATGCCCTGAAGAAAACCTTCACCGATGCGACCAGGATCTTCGGATGGATCCATGACTTAATTATCTATAACAAAAAGAGAGTTAAACAGGTTAGAAAAAACAATAATTCTAATAACTAAAACAATATAATCCTAATTATAATAACTTAAACAAAAAAATAACCCTAATTCTAATCTTAATAAATAAAACAAAAAAATCACTAAACAATAATACTAATTATGGTAAAACAATATAATCATAGCTAATAACTAAAACAAAAAATAACCCTAGCTAATTATAATTAAAATAACCCTAGCTAACAATATAATCCTAATCCTAGCTAATTATAATTAAAACAATAATTAAAAAATAACCCTAGCTATTTAAAATTAAAACAATAACCCTAGCTAATTATAATTAAAACAATAATTAAAAAATAATCCTAGCTAACAATTTAAAAAATATACTACTGATTAAAAAATATACTACACTAAATATAAAAACCTAAATATACTACTAATTAAAAAACCTAAATATACTACAAAAACCTAAATATACTACTAATTAAAAAAATATAATTAATACTACACTAACTATACTAACTACACTAACTACTAACTAATTAATACTAGACTAAATAACCACCTCCCATGAGAGCAATGGCGGCGGAGGAAGCTGACACGACGGCGCAAGACGGGCTCGGCGAGGTTCTTGATGCGCGCATGCGGGATGGCGACACTATGGTGACACGGCAAAGCGCTGACTGCGGTCTGTGAATGGGAGACAAGAACTGCCGTGCGGGAATCGGGCAACACTTCCCGTGTTCTCTGCGTCGGCGCCTCGTCTTCGTCGTTTGCTAAGTCAAGGGCACAACTGTACCAAGAGTATATAAAGGACCCCTTTAGTCAGGCTAAGCCACGACTAAAGACCCTTTTTACCGCTTTTGCACGCACTCACCCTTTAGTCGGGTCCAAAGCCGACCCCATCGCTTGTTTTGTTAAATTTTCTTTTTTAATTCAAAACTAATATAAAAACTTTGAAAAATCATATCTTTTATTGTAATAATCCAAATAAAACAAATAATATGTCTATTATTACCAGAAAAATATAAAGAATTTTAATATAATATCCATTTATCTGTTTGCATCATTTATAAATTATTTCATTCGTAAATTTTCTTTTTTAATTCAAAACTAATATAAAAACTTTGAAAAATCATATCTTTTATTGTAATAATCCAAATAAAACAAATAATATGTCTATTATTATCAGAAAAATATAAGGAATTTTAATATAATATCCATTTATTTGTTTGCATCATTTATAAATTATTTCATTTGTAAATTTTCTTTTTTAATTCATAACTAATATAAAAACTTTGAAAAATCATATCTTTTATTGTAATAATCCAAATAAAACAAATAATATGTCTATTATTATCAGAAAAATATAAAGAATTTTAGTATCATATCCATTTATCTGTTTGCATCATTTCTAATTTATTTCATTTGTAAATTTTCTTTTTTAATTCAAAACTAATATAAAAACTTTGAAAAATCATATCTTTTATTGTAATAATCCAAATAAAACAAATAATATGTCTATTATTATCAGAAAAATAAAAAGAATTTTAATATAATTTCCATTTATCTGTTTGCATCATTTATAAATTATTTCATTTGTAAATTTTCTTTTTTAATTCAAAACTAATATAAAAACTTTGAAATATCATATCTTTTATTGTAATAATCCAAATAAAACAAATAATATGTCTATTATTATCAGAAAAATATAAAGAATTTTAATATAATATCCATTTATCTGTTTGCATCATTTATAAATTTTCTTTTTTAATTCAGAACTAATATAAAAACTTTGGAAAATCATATCTTTTATTGTAATAATCCAAATAAAACAAATAATATGTCTATTATTATCAGAAAAATATAAAGAATCTTAATATAATATCCATTTATCTGTTTGCATCATTTATAAATTATTTCATTTGTAAATTTTCTTTTTTAATTCAAAACTAATATAAAAACTTTGAAAAATCATATCTTTTATTGTAATAATCCAAATAAAACAAATAATATGTCTATTATTATCAGAAAAATATAATTTTTTTTAATATAATATCCATTTATCTGTTTGCATCATTTATAAATTATTTCATTTGTAAATTTTCTTTTTTAATTCAAAACTAATATAAAAACTTTGAAAAATCATATCTTTTATTGTAATAATCCAAATAAAACAAATAATATGTCTATTATTATCAGAAAAATATAAAGAATTTTAATATAATATCCATTTATCTGTTTGCCTCATTTATAAATTATTTCATTTGTAAATTTTCTTTTTTAATTCAAAACTAATATAAAAACTTTGAAAAATCATATCTTTTATTGTAATAATCCAAATAAAACAAATAATATGTCTATTTTTATCAGAAAAATATAAAGAATTTTAATATAATATCCATTGATCTATTTGCATCATTTATAAATTATTTCATTTGTAAATTTTCTTTTTTAATTCAAAACTAATATAAAAACTCTGAAAAATCATATCTTTTATTGTAATAATCCAAATAAAACAAATAATATGTCTATTATTATCCGAAAAATATAAAGAATTTTAATATAATATCCATTTATCTGTTTGCATCATTTATAAATTATTTCATTTGTAAATTTTCTTTTTTAATTCAAAACTAATATAAAAACTTTGAAAAATCATATATTTTATTGTAATAATCCAAATAAAACAAATAATATGTCTATTATTATCAGAAAAATATAAAGAATTTTAATATAATATCCATTTATCTGTTTGCATCATTTATAAATTTTCTTTTTTAATTCAAAACTAATATAAAAACTTTGGAAAATCATATCTTTTATTGTAATAATCCAAATAAAACAAATAATATGTCTATTATTATCAGAAAAATATAAAGAATCTTAATATAATATCCATTTATCTGTTTGCATCATTTATAAATTATTATATTTGTAAATTTTCCTTTTTAATTCAAAACTAATATAAAAACTTTGGAAAATCATATCTTTTATTGTAATAATCCAAATAAAACAAATAATATGTCTATTATTATCATAAAAATATAATGAATCTTAATATAATATCCATTTATCTGTTTGCATAATTTATAAATTATTTCATTTGTAAAATTTCTTTTTTTAATTCAAATCAAATATAAAAACTTTGAAAAATCATATATTTTATTGTAATAATCCAGATAAAACAAATAATATGTCTATTATTATCAGAACAATATAATGAATCTTAATATAATATCCATTTAGTCCCGGATGTAGTCACAAATCGGGACTAAAGATATTTTCCGCCATCTCCCACCTCTTCCTTCCAAGTTTTCCCGCCCTTTCCTTTCTACGAGTGCTTTTAGTCCCGGATGTAGTCACTAACCGGGACTAAAGATATTTCCCGCCATTTTCCAAAGCTTCACGCCAAGTTTTCTCGCCCTTTCCCTCTATATTTAGGGTGATCGTGCCATGGCTATCCACACATCCACACCTTCCTCTCTTAGAACAATGGACACGCCTCGGGCCATTCGACCTCGAGGAGACCGAGGCGCCTCCAACTACCCTTGTCCTCCAGCTACCGGGTGGATCTTTGGCGTTGAGGGTTCTGTCCCTCCTATCCTCAAGGTTCCGCACGCCAGCGGCCATCACAAACCACTTCTACCACGAGCTCACGCCGGAAGCGGATGGATCCCTAGTGGGATCCGAACCACGCCCACAGAATGCCTTCTTCGCTAATAGGCGAAAGGGAGCTCGCCAGCACGAGGGTGATGGCCCGCCGGTGAACCACAACGGTAAATGCATGGTGGGCAAACCGTACTATCATCGGAGTGATGCGCTACATCGTCGGGGGAGACCATCCTCGCCTACGGTGCCCATGAGTCCACCCGCCACAGGCCCCACACCGTCGGCAGATGGCGACATCGCCTTCAGAGACCCTCCCGCTTGCCGTGAATCCGAGGTGGAATGGCCCCTGGTATATGCCATGGATGGGCCGAGGATCCCTGAGTGGCGGTGGCGATGATGACGATGACGATGAAGAACCTGAAGCTGCGTACTATAGGACTAGGCATGATTATGACTAAAGGGGGCGGCTTTAGTCCTGAGTGTTAGCTAGTCCCGGTTTTTAATATTAATAAATGTCCTGAGTGTTACCTAATAAATAGAGGGAAATGCCTATATAAAGAGAGGGTTCATCTTTAGTCCCGGTTGGATAAACCAACCGCGATCAAGGATTATGACGGGCGAGCAACACTAATAATAGGGGTGAGTGTCGACATTATGTCGTGCGGCTTGTACCTTGTCCCGGATGGTGTCACCAACCGGTACTAAAGATGAACCTTTAGTCCCGGTTGGAGACACCAACCGGGACTAAAGATGAGTCAGCACTAATAATAGGGGTGAGTGCCGACATTATGTCGTGAGTGTCGACATTATGCCGAGCTGCTTGTACTATAAATAGGTATCCTTGTGAGTCCAGTCCTCCAGCCAGTTTGAGGCATCTCCAAGATGGTTTTAGATAGCAGAGACACCACTACGGCCAGTTTCAGGGAGATGCCAACGGAGCCCAGTCCTCCGGCATCTCCGAGAAATTGGTCATAGAGGCACTCCCTAATATGTGAAATTAGTTAGCTCCTAGGCGTATTGATCTAGTTAGAGAAGTTACAAGATGCAAGATGGTTTTCGAGAGCAGGGACACCACTCCCTAAAATGTTACAATTATTACATATCATTTCTTCGCTTGTGTTCCTTTCTGATCCTGTCGTATCCATGGAGCATATTCATTCATTAACATGATGGTTGGGTCATCCTTCACCGCGAAGGGCGGAATTTCATGGAACTTATCACAATCTTCTGACATGTCTGTCTTGTCCTCCACTCCCACGATGTTTCTTTTTCCTGAAAGAACTATGTGGCGCTTTGGCTCATCGTCTGATGTATTCTTTTTCTTATTTTTTCGTTTTCTAGGTTTGGTAGACATGTCCTTCACATAGAAAACCTGGGCCACATCATTGGCTAGGACGAATGGTTCGTCTAAGTACCCAAGATTGTTGAGATCCAACGATGTCATTCCGTATTTCTTGTCTACCTCCACCCTCCTCCCGTCACTTGACCCATTTGCACAAACAAGGGACCTTAAAAGTAGGTCCATAGTCAAGTTCCTATATCTCCTCTATGTAACCATAATATGTGGTCTTTGACCCATTGTTGTCTGTTGCATCAAAGCGGACACCACTGTTTTGGTTGGTGCTCTTTTTTATCTTGGGCTATCGTGTAAAATGTATACCCATTTATCTCGTACCCTTGGAAAGTCGATATAGTCGAAGATGGTGACCTAGACAACAAGTATAGCTGATCTCCAAGAGTGTTGTTTTTGATGATATGTTGCAACCAACCGCCAAAACTCTTCATGTGTTCATCTCTAATCCAAGATTCATGCTTTCTAGGGTTGTTGGAGCGTAAGATTTTCTTGTGTTCCTCGATATATGGGGCTGCCAAGATAGAATTCTGTAGAACGGTGTAATGTGCTTCGGTGTAAGAATGTTCGTCTCTACATATTATTAATTTCCTTCCTAGAGTACCCTTTCCACTCAGTCTCCCCTCATACCGCGATTGAGGAAGACCAATCGGCTTAAGGTCAGGAACGAACTCAACACAAAATTCAATGACCTCCGCTGTTCCATAGCCCTTGGAGATGCTTCCTTCTGGCCTAGCACTACATTTAACATATTTCTTTAAGATTCCCATGAACCTCTCAAAGGAAACATATTGTGTAGAAATACAGGACCGAGAATGGAAATCTCTTCGACTAGGTGAACCAAGTGCGTCATAATATTAAAGAAGGATGGTGGGAACACCAACTCAAAACTGACAAGACATTGGACCACATCATTACAGAAGTGGTAGATCTTCGTGATTGATTATCTTCGAGGATTGCATTGAGAAATGCACATAGCTTCACAATGGGTACTCAAACATTATCTTGTAGAAGCCCCTCAATGCAATCGGAAGCATTTGCGTCATAATCACGTGGCGATCATGAGACTTTAGGTTTTGGAACTTTTTACGCCATATTTATTATCCCTTTATATTTGACGAGAGACAGACCTTAATACCGCTTAGGCATTCAAAAATATTTCCTTCTCTTGTTTGGTAAGGCGTAGATGGCATGACCTTGAAACCATTCGGATGCAAGCCATCTGGTCTTTCATACGTTGATGGTCCTTCGTTTTCGTGTATCTTTGTCCGCCCATACACGCCCAAGAAGCCTAGAACGTTCATGCAAAGATTCTTCGTCACATGCATCACATCGATTGCGAGCGGAGCTCTAAATTTCCAATATGGTAGCTCCCAAAATATAGATTTCTTCTTCCACATGGGTGCGTGTCCTTCAGCGTCTTCTAACAGATTTTCCTCCGTGACCCTTTCCAAAGGTTACCAGTTGATCCAAATCTTTGACCATATCAAATATATCAAACCAAGACGCACCTTAGGCTTCGTCTAGTGACATGCGACGTTGAAATGCTTGCCTTTCTTTCTTAAGGATGCTTGGCCAAAAGAAATCGACGATGCTCATTGTATACATTCTTCTTACAATGTTCAAATATATACTTGCGTCATCTAAACAGTGTGTGCATGCATTGTATCCCTTGTTTGGTATCACGAAGGTTACTAAGAGCAGGCCAATCATTGATTGTTACGAAAAGCAATGCTCGGAGGTTAAATTCTTCCTGCTTGTGCTCATCCCACAAGCGTATCCCGGGTTCGTGCCACAATTGTAAAAGTTCTTCCACTAATGGCCTTAGGTACACATCAATGTCGTTGCCGGGTTGCTTCGGATCTTGGATCAACACTGGCATCATAATGAACTTCCGCTTCATGCACGAACAAGGAGGAAGGTTATAGATGCATAGAGTCACGGGCCAGGTGATGTGACTGGAGCTCTGCTCCCCAAAGGGATTCATGCCATCTGTACTTAGACCAAACCTTAAACTCCTTGCGTCATCTGCAAAGTCCGGGTACTTATTTTTTCTCCATTGCGACCCATCAGCGGGGTGTCTCAACATCCCGTCTGACTTACGTTCCTCTTTATGCCATCGCAACAACTTGGCGTGCTCTTTGTTTCTGAATAAGCGTTTCAACTGTGGTATTATAGGAGCATACAACATCACCTTCGCAGAACCCTCTTAGGGGCTCGCCTCAACGCGTCACCGTGGTCATCTCGTCTAATCTTATACCAAGTGAAGTGCATACCGGCATGCATCTAAATTCCCATACTCCTCACCGCAGAGAGGATGCAGTCATTAGGGCATGCATGTATCTTCGAACCTCTAAACCTAGAGGGCGACAACCTTTTTTAACAGTATGTCTTCGGGCAATACATTATCTTTTGAAGCATATTCTTCATCATTTTCAGCAACTTTTCAAATGAGGAGTCGGTATAGCACACTCGGCCTTCCATCGCAGCAATTCGGTGTCTTGCCCACTTTTCGCACCATTTTACAATTTGGGTACAACAACTTTTGTGATCCTCTAGCATGTGATTGAACTTCTCCCTATCCTTTTCGGTTTCACAATCTCTTCGTGCATCGGCAATGGTCCGACCAAGATCATCATGAGTTCATCATGTGTCTCTTCTTCATCCTCCCTTCGCATCCCCATGGAAGTATCTCCGCACTCGGAAACCATGATAGTTGTCATCCTCCTCCTCTTGTTCATTGTCTTCCATTATAACCCCTCTCTCTCCGTGCTTGGTGCAACAATTATAATCGGGCATGAAGCGGACTTTAACAGTGGTGTGAAGGGTTTTTAGTCGAGTAATCCTTCCGATTCCTACATCCATTACATGGACATAATACAAAACCATTGTGCTTGTTTGCATCAACACGGATGAATTCATGCACATTAATGAACTCGCCAGAAAGGCCGGTCAGACTTACATCCATTCCCGGACCATCTGCATTATAGTAAAAGTATATCAAAAATCATTACACAACATGATAAAATTATTACAAGTTATATTGAGAGCTCCTAGAGCATTAATTTTGAATTTTGAAAAATTTACATGCACCAATTTGTGAATTGGAGAAAACAATCAACATGATAAATATGGAGTTTTTTATTATTGTTCCATCAGTGAAAACCTCATTCCATTCTAAGCTCTGAAACTCTAAAATTACACATTTCAATTTTTTAGTAACTATGTGCCTAATCAAAATTTGTTACACATATATATCAAAATACTTCTAGCTACTTCTAGAGCATGCATGCATTTTATCCATATCTCTATACTTCTAGAGCATTATATAGAGCTAAAGTAGCAATAAGAGATGAAAGAATGAAGTTGTAACCTTTTAAAGCTTTGGATTTAGGTGTTGCAAACTAAATCTTGAGAAAAAAATGGCATGAACTCTCTTGCTTTCTTTGAGAAAAATGGCCACCATATGTTTTAGGGAAGCTGGCCAGGGAGCTATATATATAGTGATGGACAATTAGTCCCGGGCCGTGATACGACCCGGGACTAATAGTCCCCGAAAAGAGCTGTTGCCCCGCTCCAGCTTACGGACCGGGACTAATGCTCTGGTCCGACCCGGGACTAATGCTTATGGCCATTTCTAGCCGTTGGAGGCCTCACGGACCGGGACTAGTGCTAACACTAGTCGCGGTTCATGACGGGCCGGGACTGCTGGGCTTCCAGTGATCGAACCAAAGATGGTTTTTCCAGTAGTGATCCCTGTTGTCTGATGAATACCAACATTCAAGTCCTAGCTATTTTCAGTTGGATTTGGTCCTCCGAGTATCAGAATGAACTCAGAGGTCTTGCTTGGCTTCTTGACCTAACACCAGATACATTCTATTATGAAACTTTGTCCTTGTTGATGATGGTCATTGCTGCATCATTTGTGACTCATTTCCTGTACCCTGGAGACTTTGGATGCTCTCTCAGTCTTGATATCATCGGTGCTGTCTCCGCTGCTAAGTCATTTGTTGCTAACCCTCTTATCATTAAATCCTTGTTGCGGCAGCCTGGTGTAACTGGAAACAAAAGAACGGCAAGATGTTTGAGAACTCCAACCCTAACACTTTTACATGGCTTATTCTGTTCAAAAAATTAATGTACTCTATCACAGGCTTTCCCCCCTCTCTGGCCAACTCCCCTGTACTCTATCACAGCTCTCCCTTCTTCCTTTGTAAATATTTTGCTCCTTTTTAGTAAAATTTTAGTGCTGGGGCCTCCCGTACAGGTTTCAAGTCCAGAAAAAAAGTTGCAGTCTTTCTTGATAAATACATAGAAAAGTTAAGATACTTCGGTGGAGAGCTAATTAAGTATGTACGCGCAAGATTCAGCTACGCAGATGAGATCTTCAATATGAACAACTACAGGAGATGTACGTCGAGGAGGACACAGAGAAGAAAGAGTCGTACACATGTTAGGACAGGATGGAGAGTTCATTACTTGACTGTACACTGAAAAGGTGAAAACATATGGAAGATCGCTGAAACATGATTTTGTTTTGATGAGCTTGGATTGAGAAAAACAAATAAAATGGCATTTGCAATATCTGTAACCTTTGGGCCACATTTTGAAATAGGTTTTTGTCCCTTAGCACGTAGGGAAAGTTAAGAGATAACGTGAGAGAGTGCGCAGTGTAGACATTTACTTCACCATGTTCCCGGACTGAACATTTTCCCAAGGGCAGTGTAAATTGATGAATAATGAGAGGTCAGATCAAGTTATAAACTCCCTCTTGAGGTATTGGAGGAGAGCATAGTGCCCAAGGCCATCAAGAAATGCAACCCAGATAACAAGTGAAGAAAAAGAAGCACTTATATATTGCAGTATTCACTAGATTTCACATCCTTCCGAAGTGACGGTCGAGATCATGCTACCGAAGTTCCTCACTATACTAGAATGTAGGATTAGGATGCGCTGGGAAACAATACAATACAGAAACGGGAGAAAAATGTTCACCCAGCAACCCGATGTTTGGCCGCAGACCACTGTATAGTAACGAGCATGAAACAGGTGTCCACCGGCATCAGCCACTGCCTGAACCCTACCTCCTTCGAAGTATATATCTCTGCCGGCAAGGACCACCATGTCGGTCGTGAGCTACACCGGCGGGTAGCACCACCAATGACATCCATTCCTCATCGAATCCTTCAGCAAGCTCAATTTCATATTGATTAGCTTTCTCCTTGGTTATTTTTTCTCACGAGAGAATTGTATGAATGCTTGTCTTATGAAGATTCATGAGTGATATATGTAGGCACTAGGTCAGATAGAGTAATCTCGCATACAAGTGGAGTCCGCAATTGACGCGAGATTTGAAATTTCGCGGTGCCGCTGACAGCGCTTGTCGTGGCAGTTGTTTCTCTCTGCTCTAATTCCGTAGCGACAGTCGGGCTCTTTGTTCGAGGTGGCCTGGCTAGGGTTTGAGTTGTTCTGCGTGCGTACTCCGCGCGGTGGTGTCGTGTGGTAATACCATCCCCCCATGAGATGAGGATGTAGTCCATGTAGCAATGGTCGGCATCAGCTAGATCGGTCTGTTGCTTGTCAGCTCTCCCACACGCTCTTATCAGTCCTCACTCCTCAGGACACCAAGTAGAGCTCAATGAAGGTATAATACGCGCTGACTGACCTGAACACATCCCTGTTGTCTGATGAATACCAACATTTAAGCCCTGGCTATTTTCAGTTGGATTTGGTCCTCTGGAGTGTCAGAATAAACTCAGAGGCCTTGCTTGGCTTCTTGTCATGGATAGATTTGTTGGGAATAAGCTACGTCTGCGGTGTCGATCGACGTTCGTGCCCGTGGCCGTGGCGGGTGTGTGCTTGCATGTCTAGGTCTAGTTGCATTGTCTTTGTTTAGGTCCAGTCGGGGTGCTGGTGATGCCATGTTCAGGTTAGATTGTGTCGGTCGGCATTGTAGCTGAGTCTTCGCTTGTATGGCGCGACGGAGACGGGATGCTACAAGACGGATACTCCTTGGTCTCGCATATGAGCGAGTGGGTCACGATAAACAGATCGCTAGGCGTACATGCGCGTGGTGATCATGCTGCGCGTGGACTGCGTTGCTGAGGGCTATAAAGTTGGCATGTAATCAGTTTGTTAGGGTGTGGTGTGTGTCCAGATATAACAAGAAAATCTTAGCTGTTTGGGCCGCGGGAGGCCAAAAAAATATCCCATGTCCATTGTTGTGATCGTGAGAGTTCAAAGGTAGGATAAGGGGTTGTGTGTTAGCTCCGTCAAGGCTTAACACCAGAGACATTCTTTTATTAAGCTGTGTCCTTGTTGATGATGGCCATTGCTGCATCATTTGTGACTCATTTCCTGTACACCGTAGACTTGTGAGCATCCCTTCTTTGGATGCTCTCTTAGTCCTGATACCATCGGTGCTATCTCCGCTGCTAAGTCATCTATTGCTAACCATGTTTTCATTAAATCCTTATTACGGCAGTCTGGTGTAACTAGGAACAAAAGAACAACAAGATGTTTGAGAACTCCAACCCTAACAGGCTTATTCTGTTCAAAAAATGAATGTACTCTCTATCACATGCTTTCACCCTCTCTGGCCAACTCCCTTGTACTATCTATATCATAGCTTTCCCTTCTTCAGGAGAGCCGATTAACTAAGCATTTAGTGTATATATCTAGGTGGGTGTAATCTTTAAGACGGATAGCTATGAGAGACGTGACTGAGGTTCATCCAGCTACACACCGATAGTTGGCCTTCGATAGGTAGCCTCAGGCTGTACATCAGCTACGAGAGAAGTGATTGGAGTCTCTCTATTTCAACGAACAAGACGCGTACGATATTTAAAAAAATGTCTTTGACCAAAGATTAATCAATGTATATAAATATTATTTATACGAAATTGTGGTATCATACTCCCTCCTTGCCAAAATGTAGTGCATAAGATTATTCATAAGAATAATGTGGTACTTTTTTTTCAGGTAACAATGGTGGTTCTTGATTGAACACTGAAAGCATATACACCATAAGTCATGACCAACGATAAAGAGAAGATTGCTGAAACACGATTCTGTTTTAATGAGATTCAAATGAGGAAATACAAGTTGCATTTGCAATCCGTGAGCTTTGGACCTACATTTTGAAATAGACCTTCCTTAGCCCATACAGGAAGTTAAGAGGAAATGTAGAATTTGCATGTGAACATTATTTACTTTTACCATGTTCCCGGTCCGAACGGGTTTCCATGGGCGGTGTAAGTTGGTGAACTGAGAAATGTCAGATTAAGTTATAAATTATCCATGTGAGTTGTTGGAGGAGAGCATATATAGTGTCTTGAGGCATCAAGGAAGGCAGCTCACTTGATATAAGAAGTGAACGAAATAAATAGTTCTATATGTAGCATTCACTAAATATCATATCCTCGCCAAAGTTATAGTCAGGCTACCTATCGTGATCATGCCAAAGTTGTACAATGTATTCCCTCCGATCCATAATAAATGTCGCTCACTTAGTACAAAGTTTGTACTATTTTAATACAAAATGAGCGACTCTTATTATAGACCGGTGGGAGTAGTAGATTGTAGGATTATGAGGCACCAAGAAATAATACAATACTGTTTTTTGTTTTCTCCTTTGAGAGGAAAAGGTTCTGCACGCTGATAGGTATGATTGGGTTGTACAGTAGTGTCCATGCGACATCTCTCCATCTGTGGTGACCACAGCCCGAACTCGACCACCTCTACAGCTCGTATCTCCATCTGCTAGGACCACCATGCCGACGTAACATGCATCAATGGCCTTTTGCTGCACCAACGGCCTTCCTTCCGCGTCGAATCATCTTGTGCCTGATTTATCTCCATATGTAAGTTATGCACAATTAGTTTCATGGCAATGTAATGTTGGTAAAGTTGTTTCGTTGAGGAAAAACCAACGCATTTATCCCATGGTATTTTAGAAGTTATTCTTATTTTTCTGATTTTTAGAGGAATTGTATGAATATCTTGCGGCAACCGTGCTTAGTATGTACAAATTTTGGTCTGCATTTAAAATGAGTGTTTCACTTTTTACCCTTTAGTTATGCATTTCTGACAGTAATTACCCAGTCGAGTGAAATTCGTGTGGATTACACTTTTCGAAGCTTTTTAGACCTCCGTTTTCTGATGTTCATACATTGGAAAAGATGTGAGGTGATGGTCGGGGTTCAAATATATCAGGACAACAACAAGGAATGGAACATATGGATAAGGAAATCCTGACCATTATGTTGATGATGGTCTTAGATATATACACATATTGTTGCGCCACATGTTGTAACATGTCGATCCTATCTAATAAAAAAAAGCAAAATGCTAAACTTAGGTGAAACCGTGTTAAAGGTTTCCTAGATAGGATATTTCGGTAGGAATAACACTAAATGGGGGTAATATGTTTCACAAATGTACAACTGCAGGTTAAAAGTGGAATTCACTCTTTAAAAAAGTAGACCATGTGCTTAGCACCTAAACAAAAGTTGAGATACATATGAGCATTTGCTTCACCATGTTCCTCGTACAAACAGTTCTTAAGAGCACTGCAAGTTGATGAATAATAACTGATCAAAGATAGAGCAGCTATAACTTTCCTCGTGAGGTGCCAGAAGAGAGTCTATTGCTTCAAGGAATCAAGAAATTTACCCACTAGAGATAAAATTTGATGGAACAAACCCTTATGATAATGCCACCAAAGTCCGGCACCGGCTTGGGGTCATGCGGTCAATGTGGCACTTGCTACATTGTAGTGCACTTCATTGTTGTAGTTATGAGAGACGTAATTGAAGGTTCATTAGTTGATTGTACATTGAAAGCACACGCACCAAAAGTCATGACCTATGATAATGGGAACATGTGAGAAACATGATTTCATTTTAAAGATCTTGGAATGAGGAAATACAAATGGTCTTTGCAAGATTGTGTGTGAACTTTGGCCCACATTTTGAAATAGGCTATCTTTTTTTTGGCAAAAAAGGTCCTTAGCACGTACGGGAAGTTAAGAGATAACGATAGAGTGTGCATGTGACCATTTACTTCACATAAGCACTAGAAGTCATGACCTACTAAAGGGAAAGATAACATGATTTCATTATGATGAGCTTGGAATAAGGAAATACAAATGGTCTATGCAAGATCTTCTATGATCTTTGGCCCACATTTTGAAATAGGTTGTCCTTAGCATATACGGGAAGTTAAGATATATGGTAGGGTGTGCGTCTGACTATTTACTTCACCATGCTACCAGTCTGAACAGTATCCCAATGGTAGTTTAAGTTGGTGAATGGTGAAATGACAGGCCAAGCTATAAACTACCCACTCGAGGGTGTTGGAGAAGAGGACACACATGAAAGAATGCAACTCACCTGATCTTGATCTAAATGTGAAGGAAAGAAGCACTTAGATTTAGCATTCACTAAATCTTAGCCTCGCCAAATGTACGGTTAACCTACTTATGTGATCATGCCACTCAAGTTGTTCAATGTAGATTGTAGGATTAGGAGGCACTAGGAGACGGCATGATACTGTGATTCGACTTCTAAGGAAAAAATTCACCTAGGTGCACACCGGTGGGTAACCTCGGTGGACTCCTCCTCCTCCACCACCTGCAGTGACCATTATCTTAACCAAAATACCTCTACTGTTTGTCTCTCTACCGGCCACCGTGCTCACATGAGCTGAACCAACAACCTACCCGACCGATGACCTCCCTTCCACGCTGGACCATCAATGACCTAAATTTTAGCTTGGATTTTCTATTTATGTAAGTTGTGTGCTAATTTGTTGCATGTTAATGTAATGCTTATACAGATTTTTCATTAAAGAAAAAACCACGCATATATGCGGCTCTCGGTGGTAATTAGGGCCTAGTTTTTTAATCTACCGAACAACTTAGAGTTGAAGATAGCTTAAACAAAAATGACTAGATGTTAAGACGTTTTCCATGGCAGCTACCATCTCTAATTCCTTCATGATGGGGAGAAGCGGTACCATAGCTTCCCCATCTTCAACAAATTGATGTTTGATGTTGCCTCTATTTCTCAGGAAATACATCCCCGAACCCTACCGAACTTAGGGGCATATGCCCCGTTTAAAAAGGAAGCATTTCAAGATGCCAAAAGAATTTCAAAGAAAAGTTGCAGGCATACATTTCCACAAATGATGTGTGTAGTAGTAAGTTTCGTGAAAAAAGTGTCATTTTTTGCCCGTGTAAAAATACAAAAAAACCCATAATTGTTTTCAACATTGAAAATTTGTCTCTTTTGCGGAGATTATATGCATGAAATTTTTCCGCAATTTTGTTGCCAACACATATTTTGCATAGATGTATGCATCACATTTTGTTTTCAAATTTTTTAACTCTTAACAGGCATTTAAAATATGTATTTTAAAAGCAGAGGTAGGAGCAGGAACGTCAGGGGGTGGAGCCAGAATTTGACCTTATGGGGCCGGGCGAAGAAATCGATTACATGGAAGATAAAACATAGGTATGTAAAAAGGTTATTTTGTTAGCGGTGTTTACGTAAGGCTAAAAACAGTTAAATAAAGATAGATTTAATACTAAAACTTTAAAAACATCACTAAGGCGCGACGGGTTCATGAATAAGACGCGGGGAGTCAAGTTAGTGTGTTATGAAATCCGAAAAATCAATTGCCTCATAAGAAAATATGGAGACCAATATTCAAATTAGTAGGTTGTAAACCGTACTCACCATACTCACTATCATATAAAATTGTACTCCCTCCGTCTCAAAATAGATGTCGCAAACTTTTCTAAAATTGGGTGTATCTAGACACTATTTAGTATCTAGATTCATACAAATTTTAGACAAACTTCCGATATTATTTTGATACGGAGGGAATACTAATAAGATGTAACGGTAACTTGTGTATGTTGATGTAGCTTTATAACTAAGTGCTTTATCAAGAAATAAGATTCATACATCCATGGATGTATGGTTTGTTGGACTCAATTGTCCAACCCCACACCGTGGCGGGCGATCGACATGATCAACAGCGAGCTAGAGCGATTAACACAACGACAGTCCTAGCGGACGGCGAGCGCCAGATTACTAACAAAACACCGAGTTCAATCAAAATATACTATGATACGATCGATAGATGGATTGTTGGTGTAGGAAAAAAGACCATACAACTTATAGAACATAATGACCTAAACTTGGGGCAAATGGACATTTGTTTAGTTGGGTTTGCAAAGATTGCCGCTCACAAGTTTGTACCAAGGAGTTAAGACTAATCACGTGCATCGGTGTATATTATAAAATATGCTTCTACTTTTACTGGCATGATACATTGAGGGGGGAGGGGGAGGGCGAATGGTTGGGGTGTCTAGCCCCTGCCCGCCCTGGCTCCGCCCCTGGGGAGCGTGCATTACACTTCTCCTGTACACTGAATAAGTAAAAACATATGCACTGGAAGTCATGATTTGCATAGAGAGAAGATCGCCAGAACATGATTCTGCTTTAATGAGCTTGGATTGAGAAAAACAAAACAAATGGCCTCTACAAGATGGAAATATCAATAAACTTTGGCCCACATTTTGCAATAGGTTGTCCCTTAGCACGTACCGAAAGTTAAGAAGCAATGTGAGAGAGTGTGCATGAAGATTTACTTCACCATGTTCCCGGTCTGAATAGTTCCCTAGGAGCAGCGTAAGTTGGTGAAAAGTGGGAGGTCATCTCAAGTTATAAACTCCATGTCGAGGTGTTGTACAAGAGCATAGTATTCACTAGATCTCACATCCTTCAGAAGTCAAGGTTAAGATCATGCTACCAAAGTTCTTCACTGTACTAGATTGTAGGACTAGGATGCGCCGGGAAACAATACAATAGAGGCTTATAGCTTCAGAGAAAAATGTTCGCCCAGCTGTCGGCTGCTTTGCATCAGGGCACAATACAGTAGTGGGCATGAAAAAAGTGTCCACCAGCATCAACCACTGCGTGAGCTAAACCACCAGGTAGTCCCACCAATGACGTCCCTTCATTGTTGAGTCCTCCAACAATCTAAATATCATCTTGGTTTTTTCTTTGGTTAATTTCTCTCATGAGAGGATTGCATGGATTCTTGTCTTATGAATATCCGTGAGTGATATATGTAGATGCTAGATTAGAATGAATATGGTGTGGTGTTTGTCTAGATTAGATTTTGTGCATATTAAGGCTAAGTGTCAGTTGCTTGCATATTTAGATGAATGGTCGATAGAGGAAAAATATGCTCTCTGTATACTGACAATTGTCCATATTATTGTTGACATGGCATGTTTTATTATTTTCTATATAAATACAAGAAATGTTAAAGATTCATAAGATGTCATGACCAATAGCTTCTAAGAAGCAGTGTAACATTCCATTCTTTTCGCACTTTCACTTCATGGAGAACTAATTAATTAAGAATTTAGTGCATACATCCAGCTTTTTAGAACTTATTGGTCATGGCATGTCTGAAGTTCACCCAGCTACACACCGATAGCTGGCCTCCGATAGGTATCCCCGGTCTGTACAACAGCTACGAGAGAAGTGACTGAAGTTTCTCCATTTCAACGAATAACAAGCATAGGATATTTAAAAAATTGTCTTTGACCATATTAATCAATCTATATAAATATTATTTTTATAAAATTGGTATCATTAGATAATATTTTTCAATATAAATCTAACAATATCAATTATGCAACGAATAATTAAGATATTATTATTTAATTCATTCGATCAATTTTTTTTCTTAAAATGTGTGTGTGCGCCTTATTCATAGGAACGAAGACGGTATTTGATTGCATATACACCAGAAGTCATGACCTATAATAAAGGGAAAGATCGCTGATACATGATTCTGTTTTGACGAGCTTGGAATGAGGAAATACAAATTTCCTCATTTTGAAATTTGGCCTAAATTTTGAAATAGACTATCCTTAGATCATACAGGAAGTTAAGAGAAAATGAAGACTTTGCATGTGAACATTTACTTCACCATGTTGCCAGTCTGAACGGTTTCTAAGGGCGGTGTAAGTTGGTGAATGGAGAAATGTCAGATCAAGTTGTAAATTACCCACATGAGTTGTTGTAGGAGAGCATAATGCCCTGAGGCATCAAAGAACGCCGTATCATTCACTAAATCTCAAAGTTATAGTCAAGCTACTTACGTGATCATGCCAAAGTTATTCAATGTACGCCAAAGTTATTCAATATACTAGCAGATTGTAGGATTACGAGGCACCAGGAAATGATACAATATTGTTTCCTGGTTTTAGAGGAAAAGGTTCACCTAGCTGCACGTGTATAGGTATCCTTGGGTTGTACGGTACCGCCCACGCTACGTCTCTCCACCCGTGGTGACCATTCCATGAACTCAACCACCTCTACAACTCGTATCTCTACCTGCTAGGACAACCTCTACGTCTTGCCTGATCAATGACCTCCCTTCGGCATCAGATCACCATGTTCTTGATTTATCTCTATATATAAGTTGTGTGCAGTTAGTTGAATGGCAATGTAATGTTGGTAAAGTTGTTTCGTTAAGGAAAAAAATGTGTTTATCCCACAATTTTTTTAGAAGTTATTCTTTTGTTCTGATTTTTAAGAGGAATTGTATGAATATCTTGTGGTAACCGTGCTTAGTATCTACAAACTCTGGTCCGCAATTTGAAAATAGTGGATTCCACTTTTTATCCTGTAGTTACGCATTTGTGACACTAATTACCGAGTCGAGTGAAATTCGTCTAGATTACCCTTTTGGAAACATTAGACCTCCATTTTATAATGTGTGTCCATTATTGGAAAAGATGTGGGGTGATGACCGGGGTTTGAACATATCAGGACAACACGAGGAATGGAACATATGGATAGGAAAATCCTGACCATTGTTGTTGATGATGATCTCCGATATATACACATATTGTTGTGCCACATGTTCAAACATGTCGGTCCTATCTAACAAAGAGACAAGCAAAATGCTAAACTTAGGTATAACCGTGTACAAGGTCTCCTAGATAGGATATTTCGGTAGGAGTTCCACTAAATGGTATAATACGTGACACAAATGCACAAATGTAGGTTATAAGTGGAATTCACTCTTTAAAAAAAACAGAACATGTGCTTAGCACCTAAACAAGAGTTAAAATACATGCAGACATTTACTTTACCATGTTCTAGGCCCTAACAGTTCTCAAGAGCAATGTAAGTTGATGAATAATGACTGGTTAGAGATAGAGATAATAACTTCCCTCATGAGGTGCTAGAGGAGTGCCTAGTGCTGCAAGGAATCAAGTAATTCAACCCACTAGAGATAATTATTGATGGAACAAACCCTTGTATATGATAATGCCACCAAGGTCTGGCACTAGCTTGGTCATGCGACCAATGTGACACTTGATACATTTGTAGTGCACTTCATTGTTCCGTTTATGGGATATGTGATTGAAGGTTCATTTGTTTATTATACATTGAAAGCATATGCACCAAAGTCATGACCTACGATAAAGAGGAGATGTGTGAAACATGATTCCATTTTAATGAGCTTGTAATGAGGAAATGCAAATGGTATTTGCAAGATCGTGTATGAACTTTCACCCACATTTTGAAATAGGTTGTCCTTAGCACGCAAGGGAAGTTAAGAGATAATGGTAGAGTGTGCATGTGACCATTTACTTCACATATGCACTAGAAGTCATGACCTACTAAAGGTAAGATCTGTGAAATATGATTTCGTTTTGATGAGCTTGGAATAAAGAAATACAAATGGTATTTGCAAGATCGTCTATGAATTTTGGCCATATTTTCAAATAGGCCGTCCTTAGCACATGTGGAAGTTAAGAGATAATGGTAGTGTGCATGTGACCATTTACTTCACCAAGTTGCCAGTCTGAACAGTTTCCCAAGGGCAGTGAAGCTGGTGAATGGCGAAATGCCATGCCAAGTTATAAACTACCCGCTCGAGGGTGTTTGAGAAGAGCATCGTGCCTAGAGGGATCACATGAAAGAAGGCAACTCACCTGATCTAAATGTGAAGAAAAGAAACACTTAGGTTTAGCATTCACTAAATCTCAATATCGCCAAAGGTATGGTTAAGCTACTTATTATGTTATCATGCCACCGGAGTTGTTTAATGTACTAGTAGATTGTAGGATTAGGAGGCACTGGGAGACTATACGATACTGTGGTTCGACTTCTAAGAAAAAAGTTCACCCAGGTGCACACCTGTGGATAGCCTAGGTGGAATCCTCCTCCACCACCACCTGCAATATCCATTTCTGAACCAAAACACCTCTATTGCTTGTCTCTCTACCAGCTAGGACCAATGATCCCCCTTCCACGTTAGACCATCAATGACCTAAATTTCACCTTGATTTTTCTATTTCTGTAAGTTGTGTGATAATTTGTTGCATGTCAATGTAATGCTTGTAAAGCTCTTTCATTGAAGAAAAACGCACACATATATGCGGTTCACAATGGTCATTAGGCTACTCATAGTAAGAGTAATTTGTCTAGTAACATAAAAGAACATGCAATGCCACATATGCATTTAGGTGACATGACATGTCATTAATTGAAAAAATTCTCATGGTAACTAGCTATGTTACCATAACATTACACACCCCAAGACATAATGAGTTTATACACTAATATGAAGACTGCTATGATACTATTTTTATGACACCATACACTATGAAGGTAGTAACATCGAGTAGTATCATATGCATGCCACTACTCTATGTTACTCTCCACTATGCTAGTTTTTTTATCAACTGAACAACTTAGAGGCAGAAATAAGTTTAAACAAAAAAAAACTAGACGTTAAGACGTTTTCCATGGCAGCTAGCTCCTCTAATTCCTTCACAGTAGGGAGAAACGGTACCCAGCTTCCTGCAACTTCCCCGTCTTCAACAATTTTAGGCAATAGACGTTATTCTGTTTCACTCTGATATTAGCATTTATACCATCATTTTTTAAGAGGTTATTCTTTTTTGCGGGGTTTTAGAGGTTATCATATGAATATTACGGTAACACTGCTTAGTATGTGCAAACTTTGGCCCACATTTTAAAAAATAGACCATGTGCTTAGCACCTAAAGAAAGTAAGATATATGTGAACATTTTCTTCACCATCTTCTTGGTCTGAACAATATATAGGAGCAATTTAGGTTGGTGAACTATGACATGTCTAATAGAGTTATGACTGCCCACATGAGGTGCTAGAAAAGAGCCTAGTGCTTCAAGGAATCGAGTAATTTAACCCACATGAAATAAAAAGTGAAGGAAATAAACACTTGTATGATAATGCTAGAGAAATTCGGCACTAGCTTGGTCATTCAACCGAAATGTTGCACTTGTTACATTCTAGTGTACTTCATTGTCCAAGATTATAGGATTTGGAGGTGGTGCAAAATAATGTAATACCGATGAAGAAGCAATAACTTTCCCCCAAGTGGTGACTCGGGTTTATATCCAACACGGTAGGAAGAGAGTGAACCTCTACTCCACCAAACAATATGTAATAGAACTAACTATGCAGATGCCAAGGTCTCATCGTCCTTTTCGAGAGAGAAAATCTAATAGAACTATTTTCCACCGCCATAGTTGCTCCATTGATTTGGGAGTCCGAGCTGCGCTGCCCTCATAGTTTCGCTTAGTATTGATGTAGCACCACCGAGGTGCTTTTCGGACATGTGATTTGATATTTTTGAGGTGTTCCAGATGATGCCTAGGTCTAGATTTTCGTAGAGCAGGATTCTCGGCCGTTGTTACATGGGCATAAGAGTATCTCTAGCATATATAGCATATCGGCCTGTCTATAAATTTTTGGACCGATATGCGATATCGAGGTTAAAAAGTGGCCCTTTTAGATAGCGTAAACTGCTTTAAAAAAAATACCGTAAACTGTCAATTTTTTTGGACCGATATGTTGATAGTTGTCGCTAGCTGATCGTTTTTTCCTTTTGAAGGGGGTCGCTGATTTTTTTTGTTGGATCGCTCGTCGCTCGGACGCTGGCTCACTGATAGTTAATCGCGCGCTGGGCCTGGCCCATCTAGTCAAAGGACGTGGGCGAGGCGTGGCTTCATATCGCTTGAAGCGACACATAAGTTGGGTGCTACAGTTACTTTACTGGTTTGTGCATCCCACGCACATTCTTCGTGGGCTCGTGTGGCCTGTCTAGCAATGGCCGCCGCTCGTGCTAGGGTTTGCTCCCACCCGTAAAATCTTTCCCGCCATTTGGGCTCCCCAGTTCCCGCCACTTCCCCGCTCAATCCCCAATCGCCCAATCCCCAATTTCCATCCGCACCACCCCACCCTCTGCTCTCTTTCCGCCCAAACCCAAAGCATCGCCCGGCCGACGCGCATCCGCTCCCCGACGACCGAACCCACCCGAGCTCGCTCACTCACTCAGAGCGGCGATGGACGAGGAGATCCGCACGGAGTTCGAGAGCAGCGGATTCACCATCGGCGGCGCCGGTCCCGGCGACAGCGCCCAGATCCTCTCCACGTGTACGCAAGCGCTTCTCCTTTCTCCGCTTCTCATCTTCTCCAGTCAGTTGGCACTGGCCCAGTTGCTCACGCGCGTGGAGTTCGTTTCTTTTGTGATTCGCAGTGCTGACCTACTGCATCAACTTCAAGATGAGTGCGGCGGATCTCGTCTCCAACTGGGAGGTCTACTACCTCAACAGGTCAGTTCGTATCCCGATAAACCGCACAATTTTGTAGTTTCATCCACCTAGATCCATCTAAATGTAGCAGAGATGCGTCGCTTCCGGGGGAAAGAGACCAACTGTGGGAAATAGATTTTTAAAACTGGAGCGGGAATACATCTGCGTGTTCTTAAAACAGGTGGAGAATGGCAAATTTCTTGTCATTAAATTCTATCCCGTCATATTCAAGACTCTTCCTGCATGGTAATTTTGAACAAATGCAGTCCAAAGAACAGAAGGCGACTTCAGTTTGTGCGGAAATAAAGTTCCAGGCTTGTGACTTCAAGATTTAAGCTTGCTTTTGTCAAACACTAGGCATCTTTAAGAGGAAACAAAAATCACATATAATAGCTCTATGCTGTTTAGAACCCAGCTATAAATTAGTAAAACGAATGCTAACTTCTTTCACAGCTGAAATTAAGCCAATCTTGGTGACCACAAGAGTAAATATGTATATATTTTTGGTTTTAACTTGGATAGATTATTTAATTTTGCACATCACTTCTCCCCTCCATTTGTGTGGATGTAACTCTGTTCTGTTAAACATTTGAAGAACAATCATGACATGCATGTCCTTATATGGGGGAAAATATTGAAGTGTAATAATGGTTTAGAGGAGCCTGAATTTACCGATACGTGGAAATGTGGAACAGTTTGCACAGATCTTATGAAAATTTAGAGCAGTATCAGTTAAGCTGACTGCTTTTCCCGAACCTTTTTCTTGTTATTGTTTTTCACCTTTTTCATTAGCTGGAGCTGAAGCTGCATCTATATTTGTATATCAATGGTCATCATCTACCATTAAGCTTTGCTGGATTATTGTTGAGGTGTTAAATCTTATCTATATTTAGGCAGTGAAAATGGTTGAGATCTTGTGCCTCATGTTGAATTACTAACCTGATGCACTAATACTCTGGCCAAAGTTCATAATACCAGTTCTGTATGATTTAATTTTCTGAGCTCTTTTATCTTAGAAATCATACTTGTTGCAAAGTACAGCTCTGGAAAGAAACTATTTTTTTGTTCTTTATTATATGATACATCCTAAGGAAACTGAAGCAACTGATTATGCAGGCAATTGGATGGGTTGAAGCTTGAAAGCTCATACCTGGATGGTTTCTCATCACACCTTCAAAATGAAGTAAAAGAGAAACTTATAAAAGAAGAAACAGAGCTTCACATTTACTCCAGTAACGATGTTGACATGTTAGTTCCAAATCCCAGCTTTGTTGACGCGGACTTGGTCTACTTCACTTTTCACAGTAGTGTATTTTCGTTTCTGTTTTAATGAAAAGCATAATGTAGAAGTAACTGTTGCAGGCTCTTGAGCAGTACACACACAGATGAAGAGGGATTCCTTGACACACCAAGTACTAAACATGAAAAGCCACATGGAGAGTCATCTAACTCCGAGATAACTCCTCTGACAACCGAAAGGCCATCATCCAGCAGAGCGGCTAAAACAAATGCTGATCGTATTACACCTTTCGCACAGCGAGTAAGTAAATTTACTCAGCATTATGTCCTGAATGCTGATGATGTGGCTAGCATTCCAAGTAAACATGAGACTGAAACCTCAGAAGATGAATTAATTAAAAGAATCCGGCCAAGTCAAAGATGTACCTTGCAAGTTCAACGCTCAAAACCTGAACCAGGTTGCAGGTTCATGTATGACAGGATGGAAGATCGGGTAAGTGTGATACTTATTTGTCTGTTGGTTTTGTCTTGAACTGCTTGTTTCATTATATTATGTTTCCAGTTTAATTACCTGGAGGATCGGATAAGAAGGTCAGCAAGCTTGTTTTCTGCAACTGGGCTTTATAGAGAACCAGTAGATGCTACTCTTGCTTCAGAGGTTGCTGCATACCACCTGATTTTTTTATGAAACCATCACCATTCCTGTTCTTGGAAGTATATATAATTCTTCTTTCTTTTCAGGAGAGTATGTTCTCAGTTGGGATGGTAATTTGTGATGGGGAAGGTCGTCTGAATGAAAAATCTATCTTGTTACAGGGCAGGTAAGCGCGCTTCTTGCCCTTGTTCATGTGGAAAGCATTTTTTTGGTCAACATTCATTCTTTATGCTAACTAAAGGATGATTTTTTCCTAGTGTTGAGCACTCTAGGGGACAGCGTGTACGCCTTGACTTGAAGGATATAAACCAGTTTTCTTTGTTTCCTGGGCAGGTACCCACATCTTGTTCTACTGCCATATGCACTATGTATTGCATTAAATTAACACAAATTTGAGTAACAGGTTGTGGGCATTGAAGGCCATAATCCTAGTGGACACTGTTTTGTCGTATCGAGGTTGATTGATTCCGTACCAGTTTCTGTGGATGATCAACTGCCGTGTGCTAAGAAACAAGCTGTAGACAATGAAGACCATCAAAATTCGAACACTCTGCCAGGAGTGTTGTCATCGGTTAGTTCTTACCTGATTATTGGAGAAACATTGGAGTGCAATACATGTTTCACAAATAACTAATGCTATTATATGCTAGCCTAAACAAAAATTCATTACTCCCTCTGCCACATAATATAAAATGCTGAAATCGACCAATGCCAGTATATTGGTTGTAATAACGTCTTATATTATGGGATGGTGGGAGTACTATCATTAAAAAATATATGAAAATTCAGTATTAGCACCGGAATATTCGTTCTGCCATTAAAAAATATATGAAAATTTTACTTTTGTTTTCTTATTTTCCTTGGGCGAAGTGTGTTCCATCATGTTCACTTCACATTTTTGTATTTTGAATGGCTAATAGAATCGTAGGCTGATGGAATTTGCTAAGAACTAATGAATTCAATTTTTAGTTATTCATTATTAATCTTCATATGGATGTAAAGTTAGTACCTCAAGCATGGAAATTGATTACCTTGAGTGTAAACATAAACATACTAAATATGGAAATATGTTTTTCTTATACTGTCTTCACTAGACTTAGTCACTTAACCTCATGTTATAACGCAAGTGTTGCTTACTGACAGGAGTGTTAGGTCAATCATAATTCACTGTAAACTTTGCCGTGATCAGGATGGAATTGATTTTTACAGTTAGAGTTCTCATGTTTGAATCCTTGATGTTTCTCACAGGTCATTGCAGCAGGTCCCTATACAACAACTGATAATCTTTTGTTTGAACCATTGCAAGAACTGCTCTCGTATGCCTGTCGTAAGCAGCCTCAGCTGCTCATACTGGTGTGGCGTTTGAATCCTGATCATTAATTTTTTTGTGCGTAATATGTTCGCTGCTACACATGCCAATTACCATCTTTGTTTTGTTTTGTTTTGTAGATGGGACCCTTTATTGACTCTGATCATCCTGACATAAAAAAGGGAACCGTTGACCAGAGTTTTCATGACATTTTCCATTTTGAAATTGTTAGGAAGGTAGGTGTTGCGATGAATTTTGTATGCCTGCAGGTTTTCAAATACTACCTAAGTAATACTTGTTTGTTTGTTTGTCATCTTTGTACAGCTTCAAGATTTTACCCAGTATTTGGGGCACAGTGTTCGTGTAATCCTTATTCCATCTGTGCGTGATGCTCACCATGACGCTGTTTTCCCCCAGGTGTGTAATTTACCTCATTCAGAGTGCACTAATCTTATCTATTTTGGCAATTACAAACAAGTTGCTGTGTCACTATGCATCAACAACAACTGTATAGATTTTATAAACACAAAGGCAGAACTGTCCTATATTTAAGCATTGTGTAAGCTAGGCTCTGTTAGCATTTATGTTAGTGAATTCATCTAATACTATCACTGCATCCATCTATATTTCTTCACTAATGATACATCTTGTCTTTTGCTCTTTCGTTTTTCTTGTAAAGAACTCTTAATCATATATATACATGCTATTTCTGTGCAGCCTGCATTTGACTTGAATTTGCCTGACGATATCACACATCAGGTAATAAATTACTCCGACGGATTATCCCATTTCTTTATTAAGTATTTTATAATCATTTTCCTTTATTCTATTTGCGTCCATTATGCAGATTTCTTGTCTGGCAAATCCAAGTCTATTCAGCTCTAATGAGGTATGCCTGCCTAAAAAGATGTAAAGAACCATGTGATGGATGTGTTTACAGTTTAATGTTACACAGCGCAGTTATGCGACTACAGAACATGTCGATCTGTACTAATATCTATTAGTGGGAGACATACTTTTACGAGTAAATTACAGTTTGATACCACAATCGGGGATAGGTTAACGAGTCGGTGCCTCTTTTGGAAAAAAATGTTGATACGTACCAGTTCTGGGGCAGAGAACCACAGCTTGCGCAAAAATGTGCTTGATCACGTTTTGCCAGCAAATTCGACAGGCTGGGCCTGCAGTACATGTGGTACTATGCTGAGTTGTCTGTGGATCCCACTGGTCATTACTATCCTCCTCTTTCTCTTCTCTTCTTCCTTCAGTTGACCTAGGAAACACAAGAGGGCATGGGCTGGGATGATTCCGATGACACCGCATCCTGGCGGTGCTCATCATTGACCGTGGAGTGGTTGCTGCGCGACACTGAGCTCGGGGTGGAGGCGCTTGGCACCAGGGAGACTGCAGGTCATGATGCCTGGGGATCTCCAAGGTCTGGCCATGGCAGGACTACGAGGATCTTCTGCTGCAGGATGCTCAGGCTAAAACAGAAGGTCCTATGATGCTCCTGGTGCAATGAATTGGACAAGGGTGGGCCTGGTGAGGTCGCCACAGCCACAAACTTGTCGACGTCAACTTTGACCGCGTCAGGAGAAGGATGCCTCCACCCTGTTCCTCGACACGCCGGGGACTCGCCGCAGCTGGTGGAGTGCAATGAATTGACAAGGGTGGGCCTGGTGAGGTCGCCACAGCCACAAACTCGCCGACGTCAACTTTGACCGCGTCAGGAGAAGGATGCCTCCACCCTGTTCCTCGACACGCCGGGACTCGCCGCCGCTGGTGGAGTGCGTGGCCTTGCTGCAGTGGCCACCGCAAAGGCCCGCCATGACCGGATCTTGGGAGTCCATAGCGGCGTGTCTCGAGTCTTCCTGGCCATGCTCCTCACCCATGAGTGCGGTTGGTGATGTGGTCTCGCCATGGCCGTGGTATGCCTCGCCCGAATCAATCCTGAGCCGAACCCCACCCTTGCGGTTGCCACGTGAAGGAGGAGGAGAGGAAGACGCGAGGAGGGAGAGAGAAGGGGAGGGACCCATGGGCCCACCTGTCAGATTAAGTGGAAACTTTTCACTAGAGTGGACTTTCTGCTACAAAAAGGATTTCTGATTCCACGCAAGGGACACTAATCCGTTACCCTAGCTCCAGTTGTGGTAGCAAAATGTAACTTTACTTTAATCAACTATTTCTATTATTATGCTACAAAGTAATATCTTGAAAAATGACCAATTTTTACTAGACACTTTGTAATTTTTCTACCTTAATTAATGTTGCATGGTGAAGAAGAGTGCATCCGGTTCTTTCGAGATTCAGAGCCCTCTATGGTGCCACAGTATTTGCATCTCTTTCACTAGTATTTTGAACTAAGCTAGTCTAATCGGGTCTACTTTGGGAACTTATTAACATAGATGACGTGGTTCACATATTATATCACTGTTTCAGCCTAGCTTTCTGTACAACTGTCTGTCTTTCGTTTTCCAGATACAATTTGGCTGTTGTACGGTGGACATCTTGAAACAACTGAGTGGTGATGAAATTTCTCGCAAGCCATCTGGTGGAAAGGCTGCCGATAGGATCGGGAGACTTGCAACACATATAATGAAGCAACAAAGGCATTTTTCTTGATATTAAGCGAAATTACATTAGTGAGGACACATTATCTCTAGTTGTGAATTCTTACACAATATACCCTTGTCACAGCTACTACCCTCTATATCCTCCTGCTGCTGGTGTGCCCATGGATTTCTCACTTGCCAAGGAAGCATTGGAGATGCCAACAGCTCCTGATGTTCTCCTGCTTGCTTCTGACCTCGCTCCATTTGTGAAGGTAACTGTGATAAAAGCTGTATTATCTTGAAATTTCAAAATTGATACGAGGTTATGATGGATGCTAACCTTCATGCTGTATTAATTAGCTAATTCCCTTTACTCCGCATAATGAAATGATATCAAGTGCATTTTGTGATGCAGGTGCTTTCATTGAATGAAGACACTGAGGAACATAAACGGTTTGTTTGTGTGAACCCTGGGAGGCTAGCGAAGGGTATTGGCGGAGGCACGTTCGTAGAGCTCTACTACAACGAGGACACTGAGAAGACGAATGCGTTCATAATGCGCATCTGAATGGATTACCAAGAGGTTGTATTACTCCCTAAAAAAAAGGTTGTATTACGCCTTAAGTGTTAAGTGAAGGCGATGCTTAGGTCCTTAGCAGGCAAAGCCAACTCATTTCTGATGTACTTTATGTTGAATATGGCATAGTGTGTCAACATTTCTCTTACTGGACTGGAAAGATGTGAATCGGAACAAGGGAGCTGGTAATCCAGTTATTCATGCTAATTGAATTCAGCTTCTCAGTGTTGCATCTAACACTCAACAAATTCTTGATTTCATGTTTTCCTTTGGCTCGTATGTCAAAATGAGCTGATGACTAGAGATAGCCTAAAGAAAAGACAGCTAAACAAACCTGAAGGCCGTATCTTTTGTGTAGAAGATGAATCCTCATTTCTTTGACAGCAAAGTAGCTAAGCAGATTTGGCAAGACATTTCTAGGTTTTTTTTAGAGCTAATGTTGGTTCAGATTACTTTTCCATGACCAAAAGGTGGGTAGCAAACAATATGCAGTTTTAAATTCTGTTTGTGCTGCTGCATTATGCATCATGTGGAAAACCACTAAACCAGGAATTACTTGATTTTAACGGTGGACCTTGGCTAAATGTTCATCAGTTTTTTTCTTTTCAAAATGGAGGGTGCGACCCCCTGGCCTCTGCATTGAAGAGATGCATACAACCTTTATTGCTAAATGTTCATCAGGTGTGGCGACTAATCTTGAACTCCCTGAGGATGAGGAGGTGGAGACTGATCAAGGATCATATGCTGGAAAATTCAGACCTCTCCTGCTCCCATGTCTCCCAGCTCAAAACCCTACATCAGCTGGAGAATGGCTAACCAAACAAAACGCTTGAAACCTGGGATGATGACCCTATGATTCTAAAAAAACAAATTCACACCAACTGTGACCTTCACAGCATCCATTCTCCATTCGTTTACACTATAGCGTGTCTCTGTCAAGACACCAACTCATCTTTGTGATCTGAACTGAGAGAATCCTCTATGGTGAACTCTATATACACGTGGGTGTTTCGGGCTTATCTCAACCGTATATTCCCTCTTTTACGGTTCAGATTCGTGCTCCCTTCACAACAAACCCCCTAAGCTATATTACTTTCTTGCCAGCAAGTCCCTCAACTATGTACACTATGGATAAGATTCGGATCAGAGAATGAAGGGGAAAATTTTGGACAGTGGATTCATAGTTTATACATAAATTTGTAGAATGGAACTAGAAAATCGTAAACAATCCGTAAAGAAAAAAAATCGCAAAACACAAGTAGAAGCATCCAGATTCATGAACTTTGAGCAAGAAATCCATGGCAGGTGTCTAGGTAGAACTTGTCGTGGGCAGTGGCATGCGGCGGCGTGAGGCAGAGCGATGCAAGATGGGGAACAAGCAGAACAAGTTATACATGTACATCTTCTGTTCCTAGGGGTGCTATTGTGTACAATGTTCAGGTTCTGAGTGTGAAACTAGATGTCCGAATCTCAAAGACAACAATGAGACAATGACGGCTCAGATAAACCCGTGACACCCACAACTATGTATAAAAACCGCGTTCCAACTCTCTCTGTCTCTATATATATATGGTCATCTGAACTGTCAACCATATCTTTTCAGAATATGCAAACTCTCGCGGAAAGAATATGCTTTCTGAAAAGCAGCGCGAAAACTCTAGCCAGGTGAGAGAGCGACGGCTCGTCGCCGCTCAGCCAAGCCAACCACAGCAGCATCACACTACTCTCCCCATTGCCGATCGAAGCTGCTGCCGATCGATCTTCTTCCTCTCCAGTGAGCTGAGGCTTATCGAACCTGAGCTCGACCGATCAAATGGAGTACGCTTCATCGCCCACAACTGATCACTCCATGTTCCTGCCCTTTCTTGCGATGTTCGCAGCCATCTACCTCCTGGGCTACCTGGTCGTGTTCCGCCGCTGGGGCCGGCAGCACCGCCCGGACGCGTCCAGCTGCTTCACCTCGCTCTTCCACGGCACGCCGGCCATGCTGCTCGCCCTGCGCGCCGTGCTGTCCAACCGGGCCGCCGCCGCCACGCTCGCGGCGCCCAACACGCCCGCCGACGACCTCGCCCTCGACTTCAGCACCGCCTACTTCGCCGTCGACCTCCTCCACTACCTCGTCTTCCTGCCCCACGAGGCCCTCTTCATCGCGCACCACCTCGCCACGCTCTACGTCCTCGCCACCTGCCGCGCCGCCGTCCGGCGCGGCGCCTACGCGCTGCTGGCCATGGAGGTGCTCGCCGAGGCCACCAGCCTCCTGCAGAACCTGTGGACGCTCGCCGGACTGCGAGGCGCGCCCGCCAGCGGGGCACACGCGGCGCTGTCGCTCCCGTTCTACGTGGCCTACACGGCCATGAGGGCGGTCCTCGGGCCGGTGTGGTTCGTGAGGATGGTGAGGTTCTACGTCGCCGGAGCTGGTGGCGATGGCGCCCTGCCGGCGTGGGCCTGGGCTTCGTGGACGGTGGTGATCGGTTCCGGGATAGTGCTCAGCGTGCTGTGGGTGGGCAACCTGTGGATCGCCTACTTCAGGGACAGGAAGGACAGCGGCTCTCGCAACAAGGAACAATGACGACTCCTTAATCTTACGATCATGTCGAGTTCATTCCCTTCATCAGGAGTTAATTTGGTGTAGTGGGCTTTTGCTACTGTTGTGCACGATTCTTTTGTAAGAGCATCTCTTCAATAATTTAATTGTAATTTTATTACTTTTAGAATTTGTACTGTTATTAATAGGTTATCAATAGATCAGTGGAATTTCGCAAAAAAAAGCATCTCTACATGCGCGTGTTTTGGATTCATAGGTAGGGGACAATTGATGATAACCCCCTACAGTTGGTGATTATGTGGATCATAAACTCCCCTACGCTGTCTTTGACATGTGGGCCCAAGGGGGGGTTATCATAAAATTCCCCGATAGGGGACAATCCAACCCCGACTTAGTACTGTTCCAGAATTTCATATCAACCGTCTTGGTTCTATCCTACTAGTCAATCAATAAATTAACCAAGTGATCAAAGGTAATACTAGATTCTACCACCATTAGATATAGAAGTCAATGGTTGCGATTTAGTACATACCCTTCGGATACCTAATTTTCACTCTAACTACCAGCCAAAATGCAGTCTCCTTATCCATCCTATTGGATGGAAAAATAACATGGCCAGCAGGCAACAAATCTGTCGCCTACCGGTAACATTTTAGTTAAACAACTCCTATTTGCCAATTTGGACTCCAGGAGAGGGGGATCCTCACCGCGGTCTACAACTAAGATGTCGATCACCATTTGTGCCTCGTCGTTGCTCCCCTTGAGCTCGTATACCTGCCATAGCCCCCTCGAGCTCCCTCAAACTCCCTTAGATGCTCTGGTTGGTTTGTGCGGAGACGGGGAATAAAGGTACATATGGTGGAATAGTTGATTGGCGGCGGACCATAGACCAGAGGCTGGATTTTGCGGGGACGGTATACAAGAAAATAGGAAGAAAATTGGGGCTCTCCTGATCCCACGTGTAAGCGCTATCCACGTCTCATGGTCCCACCTATAAACGCTACCTCTCCACGTCTTCCGGTCCCACCTGTAAGGTTTTTTTGGTCCTATTGTCAGATATTTGCCATTTTACATATTCGCGTCTCTTGGTATCACCTATAAGCGTTTTTCGGTCTCACTCATATCAGTATGTCAGCGGAGCAACGGTCAAAGAGTCAGTTGGTTCAGAGATGATTCAACATCTTTTTTCCAAGTGGGTTTTCAGTTGTTTTTTTTTGTTCGGTTCTGTTTTGTATTCTTTTCTTTCCAGTGGGTTTTCTCCTTTTTTCGTTTATTTTTTATGTTCATGTTCATAAAATCTTTCAAATTTTGAAGTTTTGAAAAATTAAAATATTCATATATTTAAAAAATGTTCAGCTTTGAGAAATGTTTCTCAAAACCATTCAAATTTGAAAATATTCAAATTTGAAAATGTTCAAATTTGAATAATTCTCAAATTCGAAAAATGTTTACATTTGAAAAACGTTCAGATTCGAGAAATATTCATATTCAGATTCGTAAATATTTTATTTTTAAATATTGGAAACACATTTTTTTTATAGAAAAGAAACAACAGAAAAATAAAAAAGAACAAAGAAAAAACGAAAAAATGGCGTTGGGCCGGCCCAACACACCCCGGCTGTGGGTGTGCGGCGCCTGGTACTTGCCTACCAGGTCGGCCTATAGTACCTCCCCAGCCACGCCCCAAGTCACCGAAGCTTGGCCGGGGCGGCACGCCGCCGTCCGCAGGGCTGGCCGTCCACCAAGATCGCCTCTCTGCCGCCGCCTCCTTCTGCTGCTCCTCGCGCCCTCAAGTGGGGAGGTACGGCCGCATATGCGCGCGTCCCCCGGAATTCGCGGGCGTTTTCGCGCCGCTGGGCTGTCTGCCCACCCGCCATCCGCTCGTCTCCGACCTGGCTGCGCTCCGCCCGCGCTGCCAGCACCGAATGATAAGTCCCTTTTTTAACTTCTGCTCCTTCTCTACGCATTGCATCCGAATCTAAAATTTGCTGAAAACTTCTGACTGGTTGGCATCTGGAACATCGCCATCGATCTTACTTTTTTAGTGCGTATGATTGCTCCCCGCAAGAGAAAAAAAATCTCGAGGAAACGACAAGGGCGAATACTTCGTTTGGCGCACATCATATTATAGTACTATCAACCATGCGCTGTTGCTGAGTTAACTAATCCGTCTCTTGTTTGTAGAATTAATTTACTAATCGATCTAGACCACGCCAAATCAAACCCCCAAAAAAAGAATGAAGAAAAGCAATGGAGAAGACGACTTTTTCTCATTGTATCTGCTTAGTAGTTTGTACATTTGGTACAGATTTCTACAACTACACAAGAACATCCTCCCCATGTCAGACTTGGGCAGGCATCATACACTGAGCATCCGTGTTGTAAGCAGGAAGAGGGAAGGGGGGATTTGCACCTAATGGTGCTGATGTTGCCGAGCAGCAGCAGTGGGGGACATCGGTGACTGTCAGCAGCTGAAGGATCTGCTGTGATGGCCTTGAGCGTCCAGGTTTCGATGGCGGAGCCTCTTCCGGCAGTCACCATGAATCCCCTTCTGCTATCGTCGGCGTGCTCTGGCTCTTGGCAAGACCTGGAATTCCTTCTCAACAGTGGAAGCGGGCAAGTGCATCCATCCGTGAGGTATAATCAAGAATTTCTTGACCTGCTTACGGCATACAACTCTGACAGCTGCTGCATCAACAAAGGCACAACGACGCAGAAAGCTTCGGATGATGTTGAATCATCTCTGAACCAGCTGCCTTCAGTCTCTGACGCGTACCTCCTGGAGGGGGTCACCATTGAAGGGAGTACCGCACTCCATATGGTGGCCAAGAATGGTGACAGCGATGGCTTCTTGAGGAGCGCCGGCATCATCCACAGTAAGGCAAAACACCTCTTGTTCGTGAGAAACAGGAACGGTGACACGCCCCTCCACTGCGCTTCACGAGCCGGGATGTCTCGAATGGTCCGGCGCCTGATTGGTCTGGCAAGGGACGAGGATGACACAAGTGTTAACAGAGTGAAGGAACTGCTTGAAATGGAAAACAAGCTTCATCAGGCAGTCCGCGTTGGGAACAATGATATAGTGAAGCTGCTGATGGAGGAAAACTCGGAGTTGGCCAGTTTACCAAAACTTGGCACTTCGCTACTGTACCTAGCCATCTATAATGCGAGTCACATGAAGCTTTCCTACTCTGGGCAAAATGGGCAGAATGCGTTGCACGCTGCGGTTCTCCGAGGCACAGGTACCCAGGCATCTTTTAACATATTCTGCATAAATAGTTGTCAAACTGGGTATTTACGTATTATATGTGACCTGGAAACTTTCGCTAATGCATTCCAGGGAGACATAGTTCTATGAAATTCAGAATGGCTGATTACTCTTACTAGAGTAAGGATAATAGGATTTGATGTTCTTGTATGCCTTGCTTGTTCGAAGTATCACTTGTTACTCTTAGTCTGTCCTTGTTAGCATTACTGAAAAATGCAATATTTCACGACCCAAGTGCTCAAAAAGGTACGTAATCAAGGCAGCGTTGCAGTACAAGTTCCTGTGTTAGGCAGCATGGGCCGCAAGATAGTTCTGCTCCCAATGCATTTTTTAAATTTCTCTCTTCAGCTAATAACCATTTCACATAATTTAGTTTTTAGTCTAATGATGTTATCAGATGGACATTTACAAATAAGGGCACATGAAGACAAATAAAGAACTGGGTTGCACTTCACAATTCCATTCCGCTAAATCAATTAAGTAACACCATCAGTACTGTTTCATTACCACTAATAGATTCATGGAGAACTCTATGAACACACGAAGTAGTGAGGGGTACCTGAGTCTGTTTTTCTCGAAGGTAACAACTTAAGTGACACAGTTAATGTCAATTTCATAAAAAAAAATTCCCTTTGCTATAAACTCCATCTGGGAATACTATGTTTGATAAACTTCCACATCTACTGCTAGGAATCCTATGCTTGACAGGTTATTCCCAGAAACAATAGTATGAGCACACACGGGATGAGTCTTCCACAGATGTGCTGGCAAAAGTCTGGAGTATCTTTATCATCCATATTTACTCCGATTGGGGAAGCTGCAGATTGTGCACTTGAATAGGGGCCCCAGACTGTTAGCAATAGTAACTGAAACACTTATTTTATTCATTACTCCTAATAACTTTCCCAGATGTGCACCCCCTTGACATTCTCTCTCTCAGATTCTGTGTGCTGTCGCATAAATTCTCAAACCTCAATCTTTCTTTTTATTTTGTGAGATTAACTTATATTCTTTAAGACTAATATAGGAGCACATGCACCGATTGCATTACATCTTCACTTGGTGTAGAATTCCATATTTTGGTCTAGTAACTCAAATGTGCAAGATGTGGGGTTTATGAAGTTGGTTTATGTAAGTACCAACCATCGTGACATAGTGGAATAAGTTCGTATTCCAATTGTATTTGCGTATAATTTAAGCATCTACGAATCACTGAAAAAATTCTGGATATGCAGTTATGCACAATGAAGTTACCTTATGAAATACTTTCAAGACAATAAAATAATCTGACTCGGCTTGTCGATTTGAAAATGGAGTGTTTCACTTCCATAGTAGTTATTTTTCTCACCTTGATTAATTTAACAAAAAGATCTATTTGCAGAGCTTACCAAAAAACTGTTGGAATGGAACAAGGATCTCACTACACAAAGGGATGAGAATGGAAGTACGCCTCTTCATTTTGCTGCAGGTCTTGGATGGCAAAGTCAGCCAGGAAGTGTATGTTGGCAAGTATTGGAAGCTAACCCAGCTGCATTGTATCAATCGGATAACAACGGATTATTTCCAATACACGTCGCTGCCTCTGTGGGTGAAAGAGGGACAATCATCATGTTTCTTAACAAGTCTCTGCGCAGTGCTGGTTTGCAAGACACTATGGGAAGGACATTCCTTCATGTTGCTGCTGAGAAAACGGAAGTTAGGATAGTCAGTTTTGTTTGCAGAAATTGATTGCTCTCATGGATTCTGAATATATAGGACAATGATGGGAATACTGCACTACACCTAGCTATCCAGGCAGGGAGTCTTCTCATGTTTTGTGCTTTGTTAGGGAATCGGCAAATACATTTGAATTTATCCAATAAGAAAGGGCAAACTGCTCTAGATATATCACGATATAAGATTCCCCCAGGATGGTTTGATGATCAGGTAATGTACTCCACCATTTTTGTTCTTATATCGCTGCCCTTGATGTGAAAGAAATAATGAAGTTTATGTGCTTTGGCTTCACCTATTTTCTCTTTTGTATGTGCAGAATAGTGAAGCAAAGATACACTTTGCACTCAAAGCCGTTGATGCTAGGAGTGGTAGTTGTCGCCAGGATCACTCTGAGGAAAACTACAATAACCAGTTAAAACATAATCAAAGAGAAGAGTTAAAGAAGGTTGAAGAATCAGCACAAACAACATGTATTGGTGCAGTTCTAATTGCAACTGTCACATTTGGTGCTACTTTTGCCCTTCCTGGAGGGTACAGAGCTGATGATCATACTAATGGAGGCACACCGACACTTGCTGGGAGCTATTATTTTGATGCATTCATAATGGCCTGCACATTGTCCTTCATCTTGTCTGCGATGGCTATCGTAGGTCTCATATATTCTGGATACTCTTTAAACCCACGCAGTCGCAGAATTCACCTACTCATAGCCTTATATTTTCTCTCAGTCTCGACCATATGCTTCACGGCAGCTTTTGCAGTAGGTTTATATATGGTGCTAGCACCAGTTGCACACAGATCTGCCGTCGCTATCTGTGTCATTAGCCCTCTTGTTGTTCTGTGCAACAAAACAGAATTTTGGCTAAAGTGGGCTCTTTTAGCACGACCGTTATGTGCTCGAATTGGGCTAGTTCGCACATTGGTGTTGGTCTCAACGAGAATCATTTTCAACCTGTTTATGGAAGTTTGGCCCTTCATATTTATTTTTGTTTGGGCTGCATATACAAATAACCGGTTTTAATACTGGAGCAGAAGAATAGAAGATACAACTACCGGCATACTGACTTGAAGATGCATCAAATACATTCATTTTCGGTTGAGGTGTTTTGGCTGGCCTGCTGGGGATTTAGGATTTACTAAGTAGTATTTTTCTTATCAGAATCTTTTCTTATTTGGTGTTTCGATAAACTTATGCCTTACCATGTACCTTTTCTGTTCAAGAATTTGTGCTCATAATCATGTAATTGCTGATTACCATTGCTGTCCACAATTTCTTTAAATCGTGCAAGTTATTTTGATTTCTGTGTATAGTTTGTATTTCAGTATGCCCAGTTAGTGGAGGAAGGAACATCCGCCCAAATAGATCTTTCCGACCTAGCTAAACAGTTGATAAATATTTTATTGTACATACTAAGTATGACTATTGCCTTGATACTTGCCTCTTAAGTGTTAGTACTCGTGAAGTTTTCATCAGAATGTCCAATGTTTTGTCAATCGACTTGTGTGTGGGGCATATTTTTACTCAATCCTTGGTTAACCCAGTGAGGAAGAAGGCATGCTGACCTTATACCAGGTGAGGAACATGGTTAAGTTGGGTTAAGGCAGGCCAGTTTGGTGATTATGGTTATTGCAAGTCATGACTGCTCTCTTGCATAGTGATATGAGGAAACAAAGTAAAGTAGAGTGCAAAGAGAAGTCAATTTTTTTTATGGCGCTCCCTGTAGGAAATTGCATGTGCATCAGTTTCATGTTTATGTTGCCTAGTGACGAGAGCAGGGTTAGTTGCCTCGACTCAGTGATATCTTGTACGTAAACGATAAACTTTACTCGGTCAATATTTGATCGTCTATCTCAAGAATTAGAGTTTTCTCCTGTAGGCCCTGTTCGGTTAGTGTGGGATTGGGATGGATTGACTTGGATTAGATCCCATATAAGTCAAAATTCTTCTTAATCCTCTCCAATCCCATCCAATCCAATTCTAGTTGGATTAACCGAACAGGGCCGTAAGAAGATTTGGTGTATATGGATAGTAGTGCCCTTTTTGGTAGAAGTGTGCAAGTCAAAAAAACGAATTAAAACCTTACAGCTTGAACATGAAAGAATCTCTATCGCTGGTAGTTCCTAAATTCACTGGGATCTTGTTTTCAGGTTTGGGTATCAACAATGTCATTACAGAATAGATAGAACCGTTAAGATTCACATGATGGCATGACTAATTAAATTAAGAAGCAATTTTATCCTCCCATTGTTTTCTACTTTGGTAAGATTGCTTTCAGTGGAGAGCTAATTATGTACTTCCTCTGTTTCTTAATTCAAGACGTTTTAGCAAAGTAAATTATTTTGCTAAAACGTCTTATATTAAGGGACAAAGAGAGTAGTGTTTAAGAGCATACATCCAACGACGCATGGATGTAAGGACACCGACGCCATTACACATCGAAAAGAATTGGTCACGATCGAAACTTTATTAGTTGACTGTATGCTGAAAACATATGCACCGGGTCATGATATTTTGATGAGCCCGGTAACTTTGGCCCGCATTTTCAAGTAGACTATCCTGACTTAACACGTGCAAGAAGTAAAGAGACAATGACAAAGTATGTATCACTACACGTAATCATTTACTTCGCCATATTTGCCAGGTCTGAACAATTTTTCAAGGGCAGCCTAAATTGGTGAATGGCGAGAGTTGAGATAATAAAGCTATAAAATACCCTCTCGGGGTGTTGGAGCGTAGCATATAGTGCCTGAAGACATTGAAGAATCCAACCCACCTGAGATAAGAAATGAAGAAAAGAATCACTTCTCTCTACAGTTATAATCAGCTACTTATGTGACCATGCCACCAAAGTTCTCCTGTGTAAAGATGTAGGATTAGGAGGCACTAGGAAACAATACTGTGCTGAGTTCTAAGTTCTGGGAAAAATGTTTATCCAGTCGTCTGCTAAAAGGGACGTCTATACTAAATAAGAGCTTTCCTCTGTACACTAGTGCCCATGGAACGACCCACCACCTGTGGCGACCACAACAAAAGCCCCAGCTTGGCAAATTGTACGTCTCTCTACTAGGGAGGATCATCTTCCCGACGTGTGCTGCACTATAGGATTGCACGACAAACAATCTCTATCATGCGTTAGAGACATTAGAAACCTTAATTAGAACTTAATTGTTTTTTGGTTTGTTTTTTCTCACTATAGGATTGCGTGGATGATTATTTGATGAAGATTCGTGACTGATATATGTACGCGGTAGATCAGATTGCAGTGTCACGTGTGGCGTTTGTGTAATTAGATTTTCTGCATAATATGGCTAAGTCCGAATTGAGTGTAATTTAGATGAATGGTTGCTCCATTATTTTTTGGCATATTGAGAGTTATCCATGGCATTGTTGACACAACATGTTCTATTATTATCTACAAGTGCTATATTGTACAAAGGAAAACTGTTCTGGTTGTGTTCTAGCCCAAACCCCACTGAATATTAGTTTCAGGAGGCTGTTAACCGACAACAAATCGAACAGATGGTTATAATTATGTCAGGGGCTAATGATGGTACAACTTTAAGACAATTCAGACAAATTTGTATAGAAATTCACAACCACAAGTTAATTTACTGTCAAGTCTATATATTTGGTCCTAATGAATGATCATATGAGGTTCTTACATAAATACCTATACCTATGAATATTGAAAATACCGCTTAAGATGACCAAGGTAAGCGGAATTGGAATGAGTGTCAGAAGTGTTGCTTTTGCGACTCATGGAAACCGTAAAACACTTGCATCTCTCATGTCCTTTTGCTCATATTATTTGGCGCATGGTTTATCTCACCAACAATATACCACCATCGTCAAATAGTGAGACCAATATGTTTAGTAATTTGCTAAATGGGACTAATAAGAAAAATAAAGCTAGAATATGTATTGGTGTTATAAATTTATGTTGGTCCATTTGGGCGTGCTGAAATAATATGGTATTTAACAAACAAAAGGGTACCATTTTTTTGTAGATTATTCGACTGACTGTATATTGCATACAACTATGGTCCTACCTGCTCCCGGTGGATCAGCGGTAGCCTATAGCCCTGGCTACTGAATGCAACCAGCTGCTGATGGTTGCACATGACTTTCTATTTCCAGGCTACTGGTTGACGGGATATTAATAGACTTTAAAATGGATAGTTTCTTGTTGCTTTTCATTTTTTGATGGTTGATACATGTCTCAACCCGCTGATCCATGGTTGTAGTACTTTGAATTTTCCGAACTATGTAATTAAAAAAGTTGTGTGCATCTATTGATGCAGATGCCGGGCTAAGATCCCATTTAAAAAAACATATGTACAAGCAATTTGGCGGTAGATTTTGTATAGTGAGTATGATTACATTAGAATGCAATAGATGGACATGAAAAATTGGAATATGTGATATTTGTGAGATATACAAATAAGAGAAGGAGAATCACGTGCCATTAGTGTGTACAAACGATGTAATGTATATTTTGGGCCGAGAAGAGGTTTCACTCTAGTTATGTTCATCCTTGAGCCAAGAGAGGATGGATACATTGCTCACTATAGTCTTCAGTCCAAATTATGGATACTGTTTGCACATCATGCATCTTTTTAGAGAATCTCTCTTTGCTATGGTTAACGTCCATATATGTATATGGACCACAATGCATTCGATTTTTGCTGATTAGTTGATTTATGTCCTAACGTTCTTTACGGCAGTATAGTGTGATCATTGATAATTTATTTAGAATATATTGCAAAATAAAATTATTCGCATATATTTTTATACATTAATTTATTTTAATCATTTATATGCAAAAGAGTATTTAATCACTTTACACTATGTGAGAGTACATAATATACTCATCGGGAATCAGTGAAATAAATCTAAATCCGCCAAGGTATAGTGGGAGATGTACGTTGGTCGTCAGAGCACACAATGCAAAAGAGTCATATACATAAGATAGTCATAGTTGAAGGCTCATTAGCCGATTGTGTGCTGAAAGCATATGCACTAGGAGTCATGACCTATGATAAAGGGAAGACTACCGGAGACATGATTTCGTTTTGATGAGCTTGGAATGAGGAAAACACATATGCTTTGCAAGATTGAGATATGATTTGTAAACTTTGTCTCACATTTTGAAATAGACATATGAGGAGTCAACACTCTTGTTTTCATATAGATAGCGAAATCGAGGCACTAAATTGTGAATTCATCAACGGTTTATCCGGTGTTGTGCCAGCTACCTGTTAAATGCCGAGTCTTTAGAAGCATATAGTAGATCCGTGAAAAAAATATAATGTAAGAAGAACTCACCAAATATATGAAAATGGGTCTAGTTTTAAAGATGCCATCGTAATTTAGGGAGAGTCTATTTGACATTCAGATGTTTTATTATTCATCAACGAGTAAATTGCACCAGGAGTCACATAACTTGTTCCGTACGTGCACTTAAGTCACAGAACTTGCAAACTAAACTAACAAGTCACATAACTTGCAAACCCGTGCACCCGTGGTCACAAAACCGGTCAACTGAGTGATTTTTGACCAAAACCGATCATATTTAGACTAAAACTTTACAATAACCATATTTTATTATCAAATACTATGTATGCATTCGCGAGCATGAGAGAGAATTTGTGGCTCCCAAGCTCGGTATTTGAAAAATTCAAAATCTGTACCTTTTCATTAAAAAAGTTCAAAATTTATTTTGTGAATACATATGTGTGGACTGAATGACTATGGCAAGTTTTGGTGAAAAAATTGTTTTATTTTGGGCTATAGAAGAAAAAAAGAAATTCCCAGCTATATATCGTATAAAAAACCACGTATTTCTGTTAGAGATTTGTCTTTTTTATATTTCATTCACAAAATAAAACGTATTTTTGTCTGAAATTTTTTGCGTACCTTAGGAATGTATAAATATTTGTGCATAATTGTTTTAATATTTTTTGGAGTCTTATAAACTATTTTTTTTTGAAAAACGAGCTCAAGTGAGCGGTTGTGGTCAAAAACCACTTTGTTGACTGGTTTTGTGACCACGGGTGCATGGGTTCACAAGTTGTGTGACTTGTTAGTTTAGTTTGCAAGTTATGTAACGTAAGTACACATGCGAGACAAGTTGTATAACTTTTAGTGCCATTTACTCTTCGTCAACAGTCAAAAAAATAACCTATCCTTATTTTTCGCTCTTGTTTTTTTTGTTCTAAATGGAAAAAAGAAAGCACATGTAGAGAAAGAAAAAACGGGATTATGTCAAATCCGTCTAGTAAATTAGTCCATTTCTTCGTGCGCAAACGAGACTCACTAATATGTGTAAAGCTGAAAGCATGTGTGTACGAAAGTCATGACCTACGGTACGATAGAGGGAACATCTGAAACCTGATATTGATTTGAGTAAGGGAAAGGTAAATTTTTTGGTTGAAACATCAGTAAACATTGGCCCACATTTTGAAATAGACTGTCCTTGGCGTCTACAGAAAGTTAAGAGATAATGCTAGAGCGTCTATGTTATAAGCATTTACTTCACACCATGCATGTTTCCGATCTGAACATTTACCGAAGGCAGTGTAAGTTGGTGAGCATCTCAAGGTGTTGCAGGGGAGCATATATATAGACATATAGTGCCTCAAGGGCATCGAACAATCCAACCCACTTGAGATAAGAAGTGAAGGAAAGTAACACTTGTACGTTGGAGTATTCACTAATCTCACATCCCTTGCCAAAATTTACACTTAATCTGATCATGCCAACGAAGCTTTTTAGTGTGGTAAAATTGTAGGATCGGAAGGCGTTGGGAAACAGTATAGTTGATGGTCGGGAATTGCTAGGAAAAAAGTAACCCAGCGGTTTGTTGAACAATGCATAGGAACATCGTTTTAGCTCCCGGGCTCAGCAACTCTGATTTGACGGTCTACAGGAGCCTCTGGTTAGGGATCTATGTGAATATATCTTGTAGTAGATGTACATTGTGCTAGGAACCTACTGTAGTAGGCAATCTTGGCCTTCGTATGGCCCGACCCGACTGTGTACGCCGTTCTCGGAATGGACGGTGTTTTTGAACGGTGACCTGACGAGCTCATGGGCGGTTGATGTGAAGTCCCATTGATGGAGTGCTGGCTTAGACCATCCACTATGTGAGCTAAAAACGATTCTAATCGTCTCTCTCCTCTCTTCTGAATCGGTTAAAGCGAATTAAATATTTGGTTCGGTTCTTTCCTGGCAAAATAAGCATGCATGTATGGGTCAAGGTGTCCTACCCACATGGTATAGAGTGAAGAAAGAGAGAGATTGGTGAGAATAGGCATGCATGCATGTATAAAATATTGGTTGCATGTATCCATCTCTGCATTAAATCCGAGTCATACATAGCAGCAAAATAGTATCGATTCCTAGCTCTCACATATTTTGGTATGAGCCGAACCCACATAGTACATGGCCTTAGAATCCATTTGCGTCATGGACCTGCTCGATGGAACAGCGACAGAGGCTCGGGGTGGAAAACAAATGCAAAACCTTTGGTGGCGGCACGAGTATGGTCCGGGAAGACAAGTGGAGATAAGTTTTTCTTGAAAATAACCGTGGAGAAAGAAATTGTGTTTGAGCTACAACAATTGGTTTAGTTAGTTTTCATGGGTATTGCTACAACGATTGTGTTTGATAGCACTATAGGACGCGCGCTACGCCGAGGGAAAAAAGCCATCGGCGTATGCTAAAATGCCCTCGGCGTACTGTCCTCGGCGTAGCCTCCTCGGCAAAGATCTCCCTCGGCGGAGCATACTCAAGCCGTCGGCGTATATTTTCCCTCGGCGTAGCGGCCGTCGGCCGGTTGCAAAAATATTTTTTTGTTTTCTTTTCTTAATTTTTTATTCTTTAAATTGTTTGACTCGCTAATCTCCCACTTTGAACATTTTTAACACTAATTATACTTAATATTTGATTAAATTTTAGTCTTAGTCAAACTTCCGGGCCGGTCACCCATCCTAATACTACTCCAGCTCTAGCATGTTTAACTTCCTCGTTCCTTCAGAATCCGTTTCCGCAAAGTAATTCATACATTGTTGTCAATACTATGATATCAATCTTATTAACTCTTATATCATCATGTCAAATGTTTGTATTTTTTGAAATTACAAACAATTATTTAAGTAAACATTAATGAATAAGTAAAAATATTATTGAATTCAAATAAAAATATAATAATTTTACTTTTTTGTATTTTTCTATTTAATATGGAATAATTAATATCTTTAAATCTATAAATCGGAATTCAACAAATAATATGTATAAATTGATCAGAAAAATGAGAGGAATCCAAATATGATATCCATATAAACTAATCACAAACCCTTCGTTTTTGAATTAGCTATTTGGTGGTTGCTTTAGAAAATCCCCTTTTTGCGCTCGGATAATGAAAAATGGCTTTTTGGTGCGATAAAAAGGAAAACTCGCATTGGATCTTTGATAAAATAGCATATTATGAACCTAAAAATGATTTTTGTAAAAAAATATGAGCATCGGATCATGTACCTATAGTTCATATCTGACCCAGTTCCTACCGATTCAGCAGGAATTTGTCCTTTTCACCAGAGGTGGACAATGTTTTGGATCCCCTGTTGGGACATTGTCCATATAAGGTGGTATAGTATTTTTGTAAAATATGGTGGTAGTATTTTGAATTAGCCATTTGGTGGTTGCTTCACAAAATCGTCCGTTTTTTATGCTCAAAAAATGGGAAATGGCTTTTTGGTGCGACGAAAAGGAAAACTTCCTCCTACAACATTGTTCGCCATCCCATGATGCGTGTGTATGCATAATATGGACATATTATCACAAACTATGCCTTGATTCTAGCCATAACATTGGTCGTTTGACAAGAAAGCCAAGAAACCTCGAATGAGATAGGTCATTTTGTGAAGTTTTTTTGAGAAATAATCAATATATCAAGTTTGATATTTTTCCTTACAACTATGTCACATAATATGATACCACACGAAGGTGTCGCATTGTTTCGATCGTTTTTAAATTTTTATGCCCGTTTTAAACTATCGTCAAACTTTGTCGAACGGCGGGCATGCATATTCTTAGCTCGGGCCCGAGTCTCGCTAAACTTGCATTGGATCTTTAATAAAATAGCATATTGTGAACCTAAAAATGATTTTTGTAAAAAAAACATGAGCATCAGATCATGTACCTGTAGTTCATATCTGACCCACTTCCTACCGATTCGGCAGGAATTTGTCTTTTTCACCAGAGGTGGACGGAAAGGTTTCAGATCCCCCTGTTGGGATATTGTACATATAAGGTGGTATAGTACTTTTGTAAAATGTGGTGGTAGTATTTTGAATTAGCCATTTGGTGGTTGCTTCACAAAACCGTCCGTTTTTTGTGCTCGGAAATGGGAAATGGCTTTTTGGTGCGACGAAAAGGAAAACTTCCTCCTGCAACATTGTTCGCCATCCCATAATACATGTGTATGCATAATATAGACATATTATCACAAACTATGCCTTGATTCTAGCCATAACATTGGTCATTTGACCCGAAAGCCAAGAAACATCGAATGAGATAGGTCATTTTGTGAAGGTTTTTTTTAGACATAATCAATATATCAAGTTTGATATTTTTCCTTATAACTATGTCACATAATATGAAACCACGCGAAGGTTTCGTATTGTTTCGATCATTTTTGATTTTTTAATGTCCGTTTTAAACTATCGTCAAATTTGTCAAACGACAGACATGAAGATACTTAGCTCAGGGCCGAGCCTCGCTAAAATTGCATTGGATCTTTGATAAAATAGCATATTGTGAACCTAAAAATGATTTTTGTAAAAAAACATGAGCATCAGATCATGTACGTGTAGTTCATATCTGACCCACTTCCTACTAATTCGGCAGAAATTTGTCTTTTTCACCAAAGGTGGACGGAAAGGTTTCGGATATCCCTGTTGGGACATTGTCTATATAAGGTGGTATAGTATTTTTGTAAAATGTGGTGGTAGTATTTTGAATTAGCCATTTGGTGGTTGCTTCACAAAACCGTCCGTTTTTTATGCTCGGAAAATAGAAAATGGCTTTTTGGTGCGACAAAAAGAAAAGCTTCCTCCTGCAACATTGTTTTCCAACCTATGATGCACATGTATGCACAATATGGACACATTATCACAAACTATGCCTTGATTCTAGCCATAACATTGGTCATTTGACCCGAAAGCCAAGAAATCTCGAATGAGATAGGTCATTTTGTGAAGGTTTCTTTGAGACATAATCAATATACCAAGTTTGATATTCCTTCTAACTATGTAACATAATTTAGCACCACGCGAAGGTTTCACATTGTTTCGATCATTTTTGAATTTTTTATGCCCGTTTTAAATTATATATAATGTTTTATGTTTTACTTAATTTTTATTTACAAATGAGTAATATTTGAGTGTAGATAGATAGGTCTTATTTTTCTGCAAATTTTGATATATTATTTGTATTTTTCCGAATTAGAATAATTTATTTATGATTTTTCAAAGTTTAATGAGATAATGCCGACGGCTGCCGTCGGCGTAGCATAGGATATGCCGAGGGCAATTCTACGCCGACGGCTGCTTGGCGGGGCTGGACTAAACGATGGCTACGCCGACGGCCCCGACGTTTAGCCGTCGGCGTAGCTTTCCATTCCTATAGTGTAGTATTTTTCTAATAGGGGACGAAACCCCGGCCTCTGCATCAGTTGATGCACACAAACTTTATTAAATCTAGTGTTTTGTTTTGTGGACACCACAAGCAACATCATAACTGTGGTCATGAGGTTGTGACCACCGGGATAAGGTTAATCTGTGATCATGGCACATTATCTAAAGGTTGATGAGGCGCTGTTGCTAAAGATGAACGTGTATTCCTCCTGCAATAGTTATACAAAGAAGATTGCAAGTATGCAACTAATATAAAAAAAACTTGACATGATTGGCCGTGAATTTGGTGAAGGTTTCTAACACCATTTTTCTAGAATAAAAGCGCCAAACAAGACATGAATTAACACGTGAGAACACAAATGAAAAATGAAGTTCCATCGCCTAGAGTTGATAAGTTTTTTCAAATCTTGTTTTGTACTACCTCCGTCACGGTTTGGAGGGCGTTTTAGAGAGATTATTGGAACCTAGGTGAGCGCTGATTGGAGCCAGATTTGTGCCAAAACATGCGCCTATTAATTATTCAGCGCCCTATTAAACGTAATTACTCAATAAAAAAGGATTTTAGGCGCATGCATTGGTGTTGCATGCAAAAATTAATTACTTTGTTGCATGGAGTAGGAAGTGGGGAGGAAAAAGAGGGCATTAATTCTATAATTAAGTCTAACGCGCCTAGGAGGAGAGGAGTTTTAAAAATGCATGGCTTTTGTAAGACGCCCTCCAAACCGTGACGGAGGGAGTACTTTGGGATATGAACACTTTCATTAATTGAAGAGTAATTACATATTATTCCTGCAGACAAATACTTGAATAGTTTAATTTAAATAATATGGCATGCCCAATTAATTTTAAGAACCATTTTAACCTACATTTTCTTTACTTTGGTAGGATAATTGAGTATTTAAACGCATATACACATCTATGTGGATGAATCTTAAAGTTGAGTAGCTATTGGAATGTATTTCAGTATGCCCAGTTCGTGGAGGAAGGAACATCCATGCACAAAAGTAGATCTTTTTGACCTAGCTAAACAGTTGGTAAATATTACTACCTCTGTTCCACAATATAAGATGTTTTGGTCGGAGGCAACGAAAACATCTTATATTATGGAACATATTTAGTACATACTATGACTATTACCTTGATGAATTTTTAATGAAGGTAATAGTCCAATGTTTTCAGAGTTGCAGAATGTCCAATGTTTTGTACTCATTAGAATCCTTGATCAATCCTTGCTTATGTACAACCCAGTGAGGAAGAAGGTATGCTAACCTTTTACAAGGTAAGAAACATGGTTAAGTTGAGTCAAGGCAGTCCAGTTTGGTGAATAGGGTTGTTGCGAGTCATGACTGCTCTCTTGCATAGTGATATGAGGAAACGAAGTAAAGTAGAGTGCACATCGTGTAATTTTTTTATGGCGCTCCCCATGGGAAATTGCATGTGCACAATTTCATGTTTAAGAGTCACCGATACATCCAACGGCGCATGGATGTAAGGACACCGACGCCATTACACATTGAAAAGACGAGTCATATACGCAAGTTGGTCATGATCGAAACTTCATTAGTAGACTGTATGCTAAAAACATATGCACCAAAAGCCATGAAATTTTGATGAGCCTTGTAACTTTGGCCCACATTTTCATGTAGACTATCCCGACTTAGCACGTGCAGGAAGTAAAGAGACAATGACAAAGTCTGCATCACTGTAAGTAAACATTTACTTCGTCGCATTTGTCAGGTATGGACATTTTTTCAAGGTAAGCCTAAATTGGTGAATGGCAAGAGTTGAGATAATAAATTAAAGTTATAAAATACCCTCTCGGAGTGTTGGAGCGTAGCATATAGTGCCTCAAGACATCGAAGAATACAACCCACCTAAGATAAGAAATAAAGAAAAGAAACACTTCTTTCCAAAGTTATAATCTTCTACTTATGTGATCATTCTACCGAAGTTCTCCGGTGTAAAGATGTAGGATTAGGAGGCACTGGAAAACAATATAGTGCCGAGTTCTAAGGTTTAGGAAAAATGTTTATCCACTGGTCTGCTAAAAGGGACTTCTATACTAAATAATAGCTTTCCTCTGTACACTTGTGCCCATGGAACAACTATCCCCCTGCGGTGACCACAACAAAAGACCCACCTTGACACTTGTACATCTCTCACTACGAAGGATCGTCGGTACGATCATCGTACCGACGTGTGCTGCACTATAGGATTGCACGACAAACAGTCTCCGTTCTGCGCTAGAGACATTAGAAACATTAAGTAGAACTTAATTGTTTTTTGGTTTGTTTTTTCTCACTATAGGATTGTGTGGACGCTTATTTGATGAAGATTATATGTATGCGGTAGATTATATTGCAGTGTTATGTATGATGTTTGTGTAAATTACAGTTTCTGCATAATATGGCTAAGTACAAATTGAGTGTATTTTAGATGAATGGTTGCTCTGGTGTTTTTTTGGCATTCTGAGAGTTATTCATGTCATTGTTGACATGACATGTTCTATTATTATCTACAAGTGCTACATTGTACAAAGGAAAACTGTTCTGGTTGTGTTCTAGCCCAAACCCCACTGAATATTAGTTTTAGGAGCTGTTAATTGGCAACAAATCGAACATATGGTTATATTTATGTCAGGGGATAATGATGGTACAACTTTCAAAAAATTCAGACAAATCTGTATAGAAATTCACAACCACAAGTTTATTTACCGTCAAGTCTATATATTTGTTCATAATGAATGACCATATGAGGTTCTTACATAAATACCTATACCTATGAATATTGAAAATACCACTTAAGATAACCTAGGTAAGTGGAATTGGAATGAGTGTTAGAAGTGTTGCTTTTGTGACTCGATGGAAACCGTAAAACACTTGCATCTCTCATGTCCTTTTGCCCATTTATTTAGCTGTAACATCCCAATTTTGAAAATTTGGAATTCAAAAATAATTGCATTTGCATGTTTCATGAGAATTGCATTTCATACAGGCAAGCATTCAAAACTTGAATACGAAAAAAATCCCTATATCAAAGTGTTTAGTTTTGCAACATGTTCCTATATAAGGAATTATAAAGGGATTTGTTAGACCAATGTTTTTACTAAGTAAAAAGGGTACAAAATGACCCTACAATGATCTAATGAATATTAGAAAATTTTAGAAATAATTTTTAGCTCAAAGTTATGAGTAAAATAGTAAAATGGAAAGAAATAAAAGAATAAACAAAAAAACTAACCACCCTACCTAGCTGGCCAGCCTGAGCCAGCCCAGTCTTATCTACCGCCCTCCCTAGTAACGCGAGCGACGCGCAGAAGCAATGGGACGGCTCGAACTAAGCCAAGAGTGCGGCTCTCGGCCCGCCTCTCTCTCTCCCTCTCTCTCTCATTGTGGCCGGCACCTGGGGCCCACCCCATCGTCCCCTTCCTCCGGTGGAAACCGTGATGAACACGAGCTCTACCGAACCGAATCCAACCCCAACAAATTGGGTCGATTTGGGAACAAATCAAAGACCCCCACAACATGCAACCCCCCATATATACTCCCGTGTCGACCCCGGTTATTTTTCCTCTTCTTCCGAAACCCTAGCCTCGAATTTTGAAGCTTCTGATCTTGTCGTCGGAGTTTTGCCATAGTAACCTCGGGAAGGTTGAATTTGCCATCGATTCCGACCTCCCCTCTCTCGTTTTCTTACACTGATGTGTCCGCCTTGAACTACCTCATCGCCCCTGCCCTTTCCCCCTTGGATAGGTGTCTCTGCCACCGCAATTCATCACCAAAGCTCCGACGGAGGCGAGCTCGGCCAACCACTCTTCAACGTCGTTTTGTGAAGAGGAGGACACCGTTGAGCATACGATCGTGGCCGTATCGAAGATCCGAACACCGTCATACACTCCCACACCTAGGTGAAGCACTAGGTCGATGACGCCGTTCAAACATCAAACCCGCCACCGCCGTCTACCTCACCATCGGGGACCACCACCACCGCTCGTGTCTGTTTGATCTACATCGTGTGTTGTAGATTAGATCTTCTAGGCGAAGGGGTACCGTCCAACCATGTCACACCACGTGGTACGCGCTTAGTATCTGCCGGGTCAGCTCTCTGAGTCAGCCGCCACGTAAGCATGTAGTCAAGTCAACCGCCCAGTCAGCAATTGATTTTATTTGAATAGTCACAAATTGTGCCTATCTTGTAAAAATCATAATAAAATATCTACTTGGCAAAAAATTGAAAATAATATACCTATGGATTCATAAAATTGTGTAGAATATTAATATGAGATAATATCTAAACTTTATTGTATATATTTACTGTAATAATCTATAATAATTATAATGGCCTTTTGAGTATTAAATCCATAGTAAATTATTTACAGGATGAGAAAATATGAATAATTGTTTCTAGATTCACAATTTCATGTAGATTTCAGATATGGTTTTAGTTTTAATTTTAGACAGTTCAAATTGTTTAAGTTATTTTAACTCTATTAAATACTAAATAAATCATAAGAAAAGATCTACAACTTTGACTAAGGTGAATCCAATTTCTACTAGTTCGTATTAACGTCCTCTATCTAGTAAACCCTAGATACAAATTAAATTGGACATATTACCTAATCCCCTATTGCATTAAATAATCTTCTGCATGCTCCATGAGATATAGTAATTTTTAGAGAACTAATTACTATCATTGTGATATATTAAATTGTCGTGCATGTATTTGTGCATTTGTTTATTATTGTGTTATTGTTTATGTAGTATGCAATTGTTTGATCGATATATTGCGAGGAGTGCAATGTCTGTGATTTCAATGAGTGTTTGAACAACTTCAATAACTATCAAGGCAAGTTACACCTTTGTTCATATCTTTGTCACAGTTTTGCTATTATGCGTGTTTTGATCTTCAAAATAGTAGTATGCATGTGTAGGATGTTTTTAGTAGAAGGGAAATATTTTACAAGTGCTATGTTGTTTTGTAGTATGCCATGAGTAGCTTTATACTTACGATTGTTTCCCCTCATAATAAGATCTCCTGAATTTTTCTAAGTAATTACGCTTGTGCTATGATATATATACGCAAATACCGATGGGGATTTGAAAGACATAAATTTTTCCAAGTATAAGAGCTATGTTTATGAGCGCAAGTTTTTCTCCTCAAATCTACTTCAAAATAAAACTAATTTTTTCTTTAGGCGGAGTGGTATATAGGGAACTACTAAAAGGGGAAGTATCTTGGATTGTCTCTGCTTGCGTCTAGGGACAAGTATCTTGTAATGGCTCTGCTTGTGCCCTCCACCGCCTAGGAATCAAAGAAGTCTACCATGTTTAATAATTCAAAAGCTTTCAGTGCAACCACAATACATATGGGATCTGTCTGACCTAGTACTTAGTGGGAAATCTCACCCGAATACCACAGTTTTGGCTCGCATGGAACCGGTAGAGGGGCTACTAAGGGAAAGCTTCACCATGGTCTTGTTTGAAAAGGACTTTATCGCGGATTATGGGTAAAGTGTACAAACTCTCGAGAGTAATCAATCTGATAGATCAACTGTGTTCATGGAAAAGAACAACTTTGAGCGTCTGAAGGATGGACCCTCTGAAATATTTCCTCTCTCTTTTTCTAAGGAATTGTTTTAAAACTCCATGGTCGTGGACTTGTCCCTAGATGGGATTTTGGGTTGCATGGTGTAATCCATGTGTTAGGTTGAGGGATGGTAGCCTGGTGGAATCCAGCGCGAGCCACTTGACCCTATATTAGTTACCAAAGTTTTATAAAGTAGGATAAAAGATTTTCTCTCTCCTTCTTGACTTAAGAAAATTGATTTTATGCAAATTAACCTTAAGCCTTTTGTCAGCCTATGCATGTAGAGATAGACAAGTCTTTTTATTCATAGTGTAATTTGCCAATACATTCAAAGTATTGATCAACTCGTTTGGCTGCACATTTCATGTGCAGAATTTGGAGGTCGCTGAAAGGTGCGATAGGATTACGGGTATTCACTCAACTATCCTATGGCGTTGATGAACTCAAGATTTTCTTAAGTTTCCGCTGTTTTATTTGAGCTAGCTATAAGCTATGCAAGGTTGTAATAAATTATACTCTAGATTATTAGATTATTCTAATAAAGACTTGTATTTTACATGATATTTCATCGACTTTGAGTGCTAGCTAATGATTCATAGACTCGCATGTTAATCACAGGGACTTAGGATCTTTATCGTTATCGATTCCCGGTCACTACTGATGGTATCATAGCGCATGTTGACTGTAGATCGTGACCCTAGCCTTGGGAAAGCCTTACGAGTAATAATATCTAAGTTATTTCATAATACTCTCATACTTCTCATCATTTATCTTTGGAGTTTTAAAATTCTTAAGTCTTTTCATTTCAACATTAGATGACCATTTCAAGAAGAAACTTCTCTCAAGACTACACTTCCAAAGAAGATCTTCTCAACATTTCTCTTAAGTCAGGAATTGAAGACCTCTATAGAAGATGTTCCAAGACTGAAGCTACGAGAATTGAAGACTTCAAGCTATAAATACTTTCAAGATAATGAAATATTATGAAGACTTCGAAGTCCATAAAGAGTAAAGAGAACCACTAGTAACCAAACCAAGATGGACTATGCTACGATTAGATGCGAAGGTTTATGAGCTGTCATTTTTAGTGGTTTTATTGATAGCAACAAATAATACTTATTTTCAATACAAATTTTGTGTGTGTGCGGTAGCTACTCTTCCTTCCCTATCTTAATTAAGCCCAAGAGGTGGAGATAAACCAAACAACTTCAATGGAGAAGAAGCACCCGCACATGGTGGAGATTGCAAAAAAGCTTATAGAAGGACAACATGCAAGTGCCTCATCAAGTTCAAGAATTAGGAAACACTCCCATGCTAATTTCCTACGTTATATCAAGTAATAGTGTAACTACCTCGGTGAATTACGCTCCTAGATACAAGCCTGGACGCGCGGTAGTGGTTGAAATAGTACGGTGGGGCCCAAAAGCCACGCACGGGTAGACCTTTCGGCCGTCCCAACCACTTCCAACTCATCGGGACCTGTACGGGCGGGCGAATCGGCAAAGTAAGGGATCAACTACATACACAAATGAGTATGTATGCAAGCCACCATACAAGAGTACATCGAGCCATTCCATCTAGAAAGAAAGGAAATATAGCAACGCCATACGGCAAGATTCAAATGACCTAGATAGATATAATATTTTAGGATATTTCATACACCACACATCGAGTATCAAGCGAAGGCAAAACATAGTCCGAGTACGGATAAGAAGCAAATCGGCATAAGATGCCATAGAAATAAGCACATCCCGCCAGATCTCACGGATCCCGTTCCGGAATCTCTACACCGAACGATCGTTGCCCACATCATCACCTCTTCCACCCAAAGATCCGTCCCCGCGAGTGTACCTGTTCATCTGAACCAATAATTTATCGTGTGAGACCCTAAGGGTACTCAGCAAGTCTTTATGCCTCTAAAGGGGACACAACCTGGGGTGACGCGATTGCAGCGAAAGATAAACCCTAACAGTTCTAGTGATAAACGCTAACCATCCGCCTAACCAAAGATAGACGGATGTCCGTAAATTAAAGGCAACAGTTATAACAGTAATTTCCTCAGATCCATCCTCCTCCCCGCTTACCAACGAGGAAGCGGACGAACAACCCCCATCCGTTGGCAATTTTATCAACCATTCCATGAGTGTTTCACTATTTACTAGTCAAATTACTTAGTCAGATTAAAGCGGTACTTTAGTTATGCTTGTCTATGATCGAGAAACTGTGCTCCAAGTCGTCCATAACCGCGGACACGGCTTTCAGAAAGTTTTACCCTGCAGGGGTGCACAAATAGCAACACACACTCGATCAACCTCGGAAAAACCAAATCAAAACCCAACGAGGCTTTCACGACAAAGCAATCACAGGATTCAGAAATATTTCGGGGCCACCCTTGAGTACACCAAGAACGGTTAGTGACTTCAAGACGGACCCGAGGTTTGTGGGGCCGGTAGAGAGACTGGGAACCCAAAAGCTGGCTTGTCGATACCGCAGAACGGGTCACAATTCCTAACAAAGACAAGGTGCTCCTCGCACAATCGTAAATAAAGCAATAACATGGCATAAGTGTGATAGTAAACAAAACCTCGGACTAGTTTGTGGCCCCTAGAAATAAGATCAATCAAGTTCGGTGGGGTCCCATAAGCCTCCCGGATGTGGATAGCGCGAATATTCTTGGAACAGGAATCAAGTACTCGGGGTCTTACGGGACACAAGTGAGCAGGAAAAACCAAATCGCAAATGTTGCCCACCGGTGCCACTTTCATTAATTATCCCATTACTACTCAGATTAAGTTGTTTAGGTACCTCATTATCCATCAGACACTCACATACCCTACACATGCTGTCCTACGACTCGCATGGCCCAAACAACTCCTGTAGTAATGGCTCATGGGATGGAGGAACAAGCTTGGTAGGGTTCAAAAATAAAGGCTATGCGGTACTTGGGATTCAATTTTAATGCAATCGCGACTCAATGATGCAAGAATAAGATAGAGGCAATAGGTACTATATGTATGCAAGCATGTGGTAGTGCTTTCCTAACAACTCAGTTGAAGCGAGAGACGGATCTGGGTAGTGCTCCTGGTTCTCTTGATATATCCCCTGCTCAGTGTCTATTCGAAGAAGAACCAAACAAACAAGGGCCAACATAAATAAAGAGCGCAAGCATATGAATAAAATGAGACAAGCAAACAATCATGCCATGATGAATGATGCACAATTTGCATGGCAATAAAGTAGCATGGCATGGGTGAGGTGTGGAATACAAGAATAAATCATTTTATTGAGTTTTGGTCACATTTTATTGTCATAATAGTTGCTGTATACTTTATATTTGTATGATGCATGCTGCAATTGAAGTCATGGGTAGAATAAACAGAAAGGTCTCGTCGAGCTGATCATTTTAGACATATCATTTGTTAAATTCGGAGTTATATATCAAAAGTTATTAATTTATTAAGTTCCAGTGGCATTTGTTGTAATTTTCTCAACTTGGAATTTTAAATGTGCAAAAGGTGATTTGATTAGCATATTTGAAATCCTCACATTTTTCTGATTCAAATTCATATATCATCTGCATTATTTGGATTTATATTTTGGAAATTATTAAAAACTGATTTGAATTTGAATTTGAATTGAATTTTAAAAGAATTGAATTAAAACAGAACACAGACAGGCTTTTGCTACCTAGCACCGCTCTAGCCACAGCCAGTGACAAGTGGGGCCAGGCACACGCGGACCCACATGCCAGCGGCTGAAAGCGAGGGATCTGGGTTGATAAACCCAAACTCGAGGAGCCTATTTGCAAAACCAGACACCGGTGGGGTCGGGATCGCGGTTGAGCGGCAAAGGGCAGGGGTTAAGTGCAAAGTGCCACGCTGCACTGTTTTTCTTCCGTCTGTGGACGCCAGCCAGCGACAGAAAGGTGGGGATCGAACGCGCTCTCTGGCGTGCGCCTGGCGGCCGCGCTGGTTTCGCTAGGTGTCGTGAAGTGGGTAGCGGCTAGATGAGCGCTATGCGCCAGACACCGGCAAACACTGCCCTGGCAGCACCCCGAGGGCGCTGACGGCACGCGACCGCACAACGACGAAGATGGCAAGGATGTATGGGAGGAAGCTAAGCTTACCGCGGTTGTGCTGGTGTGGTCGGTATGCCGGGCGCAGAGGATCGTGACGATCTTGGCCGGAAAGCTAGGGTTTCGCCGGGCGCGTCGGCTCGGGTCGGTCCTCTTCCTCCACGTCGGCGGGTAGCGGGGCGGTGCGGAGGGCCTCCTCGACCTTGCCGACAAGCTTCCTCCCGCCCGCGCCTCCTGGATCGCCGGGGATGGTGGAGGCAGAGAGGTCTGGCTGGCGACGGTGGTGATCGGTGGTGGGGAGGAAGGATAGAAGAGGGCGCTGCCCTAGGCGGATCTGGGAAGGGCAGAGGGGGCCGAGAGAGGGGGTAGATAAGGACGGGGCCGAGTGGTTGGCGTGGGGGAGGGGAAGGTGGCTTCGGCCACCTTTTTGCACCCCTCCTTCACGTGCTCGGCATGGGGGTGGCGCAGTGCGGTGGAGGGCTGCCAAGTGGGGTCGTGAGTGCAAGGCAGGGCAGGCTCGAGAGGGCCCCTAGGGCAGGTAGAGAAGAGAGGGAGAGAGGTAGGCTCGGGTGGAAGGTCTAGGGTAGGAGGGAGGGTGGCTCGGCTAGGGTTGGACTTGGCAAGAGAGGGGTAGCTCGGGGGGCCTGCTGGCAGAGATGGGGAGGGTAGGTCGAGAGAGAAGGAGAGGGTGAGATGGGGTGTGATTAACGAGAGGGGTAGGTTTAGGGTTTTAGGGGAGAGATGAGAAGAGAGGGAAGGAGAGGTACTCATGTTTAAGCACATGAAGGGCATCACATGATCAAGCACTAGGAGTGGTAGGAGGTTAGAAAGAGGGGGAGGGTTTAGAGTTTGATGAGGTATGGTGATTAGGGTAGGGTTTATCTAGAGGGTAAGAGAGAGGGAGAGAGATAGAGGGAGGTATGGTTTAGGGTTGCTAGAGTGGAGAGGAAAAGGTGAGAGCTAGGTTTTTAGATGCTTGCATGCTCCAACTAGATCAAGCAAGGTCGACACAAGCTCAAACAAGATGGCCAACAGAGAAAGAAGAAAAAGAGGTGATCCATGCAAGCAAAACAATTAAAATTCAAATGTCAAGTAAAAGGTGGTACTTGCATGGCTCTAGCTAGATCAAGCAAAGAAGGAGAGAGAGAGAGTATGACCCACTCCAAGAACTTCAAATAAAATCCAGATGACCTAGATGTGGTGGTTTTGCATGGCCCATGCAAATAATAAATGCCATGTATTCATATCGTGAAAACAACATGAAATCATATGGCACTATTCCATGCATTTCCAAAAGGTGGAATAAGGCCAAGCAAAAGGGACAAGCATTGGATCCACCCAACCCACATGAGCTAGGTAAACTCAATTAAATGCCAACTCATATTAATTGGATGGTGGAATTATAAGGTGGTGAAGACAAGGTGGTGGAGTCAATAAGAGATATGCCCCCAACTCAACTTGGGCACTTAACAATATATCAAGAACCAAATACAATATCAAGAGACAAATACAAATATTAATGCATATGAGATAAGAACCAAAACAAAAGTGTTTTTGTATGATGCTCAAATGCAAGGTGGCATGATGACATGAACATGACATGATGATGATGCAACAATTATTTGTAGGAAGTGGCCCTTTTATTACTAGATCAAGTAGCATTACAGGTGTTAGACAACTGGGATGCTACAAATAGTTTGTGTGAACTTGGTTTGATTTTGATATTTTGTTTGGTTTTTCCTTTTTCTGTGTTGCTAAGTGTGATGCATGCATGAGGGTAGAATATTCTCTAAGTCTTTCTATATAGGAGTTTCTATTTTCGTGCCCTTGGTTCGTTAGTTGTACTCAGTTTTTCTCAGCCGCTTAGTTTTTCCTCACTTTTCCCCTCGCCATGTTAAGAAACCCTCGCGGGCGCTCGCAGGAGCTTGGACGGAGGGACGCCGTCAGGTCAAAGGCTTGACCGTTATATGCTGACTGGTGGGACCGCGTTGGGGCGGGTCGGGCGTTGAGCGTTACATTACGAGGCCTCGATCGTTACATGCCTGATCGATGGCGCCGTGTTTGGATGGGTCCTGCATACGGTGAAGGGTGGGGCCGCGTTGGGATGGGTCTTGCATACGTTGTGAAGAGTGGGGCCGTATGGAGACACGTCAGACCGACCATTCTTGCTCGCCCAAAGCATTCGCTTCCCCCCGAGCCTGGAACAACTCCCACACCGCCGCTCCGCTGCCCCGTCGTCGTGCCCTCCTACCTTATGTCGTCATCGGCCCCAGAGCCGCCCCCTCCCCCTAGCCATGGAGCCCACTCCACCTCCGGCTCTACTCCTTCCCTTGCTATATCTACCCCTTTCGGGGAATAGTATGCAACACCGACTGTTGCGCCGTCCATTCCTGTCGAGCACAGAGAAGATTGGGTGGAATCGTAGGGATCTAACTCATGGATTTCATCTGGGTAAGCATCGCTTCCCTTTTGTGGGTTGCTTATTGACAGTATTTGAACGCGAATCGCTGGTGCTCAAGTAACTGCCTTGCTTTTAGAATAGGATTGATCCAGTGCTGGCGTAATTCGTGGCTGTGAACAATATCTCTCTGGATTTTACTTCCCAGCGGTGGTTTCAACCTCCATAACTCCCAGAGATAGATAAAATCTCCCTAAAATCTACTGTAAATTCCCCTAGAGCAGTGGCGATTCAGTTGGTTTGCAAGAGTGTTTATAATTATGAAAATCTCGCGCGGTCTGAAACTATAATTGACACAACTCTCGCAGGCTAGAGATTCACTTTCAAATTTTAAAAAATTATACAACTCTTATTGTACAAGAGTGTTTATAATTGACACAACTCTTGAACACTTTCAAATTAAAAAAATATACAACTCTTAATGTACAAGAGTGTTTATAATTGACACAACTCTTGAACACTTTCAAATTAAAAAATATATACAACTCTTAATGTAAAAGTGTGTTTATAATTGACACAACTCTTGAATACTTTCAAATTTTAAAAAACCATACAACTCTTAATGTAAAAGAGTGTTTATAATTGACACAACTCTTGAACACTTTCAAATTGTAAAAATTATACAACTCTTAATGTAAAAGAGTTTTTATAATTGACACTACTCTTGAACACTTTCAAATTAAAAAAATTATACAACTCTTAATGTACAAGAGTGTTTATAATTGACACAACTCTTGAACACTTTCAAATTAAAAAAATATACAACTCTTAATTTAAAAGAGTGTTTATAATTGACACAACTCTTGAACACTTTCAATGTTAAAAAAAATAAAACTCTTAATGTAAAAGAGTGTTTATAATTGACACTACTCTTGAACACTTTCAAATTGAAAAATTATACAACTCTTAATGTAAAAGAGTGTTTATAATTTACACTACTCTTGAACACTTTCAAATTGAAAAATTATACAACTCTTAATGTAAAGGAATGTTTATAATTGACACTACTCTTGAACACTTTCAAATTGAAAAATTATACAACTCTTAATGTAAAGGAAATGGGTGTTTACCTTTGAACACTATGAAATCGCACTTAATACGTGATAATGATGTGCTAAGAAAATCTTGAGAGATTATCATTTTCATAGAATGTAGGGATGTAATGCATAAACTTGCATATGGCAAAAATTATACACCTTTGAACTCTTTGAAATTGCACTTAGGACATGGAGTGAAATATAATGCAAAAATTATACACCTTTGAACACTTTCCCTTCAAATTATATTCAAAATCATTTGTTTATGGAGTTAAAGCATCGGTGGCAAACTCATTATTTTGCATGGATAAAGGGTGCCCCCTGATAGATACAGGGGTTATCCTATCCGCTAGATCACAGAAGGATCAATCAGAGGATCAACGCTTGGTGGGTACGATCCGTGTGACAACTGTCTTGACCAATCAGAGCGTAGCAGCCAAGATGAGCACATGTGTGAGAGTTTGTCCCTAAGAGGGAGGGGAAAACTAAGTAGAACTTCAAAACCAAGGGCAAAACTGACAAGGGGGTTCAGATATAAAACAAAAAGAGATTTAAAAAATGGAAAATGCTTCTTTTATACAGTAAAATACATATTGGCATACATCAAACTATTTGAAATTCAAATATACATTAGTTTGACAATTATTGCCTCATTCAGACAAATTATGTTTTGGGGAGAGGCTTGAGTAGAAATCCATGAACCTTCATAGATAGTAGGTGATTTGAGAAGTGGTGATTTAGGATAAAACTTGATTTATATACATTTCTTATGGTGGCAGGTCACATAATAAGACTCCCTGGGTAGATGCCACTATGTTTTGATCTTTTTGAATTTGTTGTGCATAAAATGACTCAATTAGCTAGCTAAAACCCATTCGTTGACCAGTCACTGGAGGTTAAAGCACAGACAATGTTAGTACTGGAGGGCAAAACTTAGTACAACCAAACTGCCAGTGCTACACTCGAGGGTATAACTGAGCACAACTAAGTGGCCAAGGTGCGCGTGTCGCGGTGTACGGGGCGGTAGAGGACGCATGTGGTCGTGCATGGTGCAGTAGCGCACGCGGTTACGCTGTGCATGATGGTGCAACGAAACGTCTCCTCCCTTCACCTTTATAGAGGCCTCCTCACTCTCACTCATCACTCACTCGCTCACTCACTCACTCACGCAACCATCTACACTGTCCCATCACCTTCTGCAAACCCCCAAGAAAACCCCAACCACGCCGGCGATGGATAAGAACGGCGCGATGGCCATCGTCGCCTCCAAGGCGGCTGGCGAGGAGGCCCCCGTCCCCGTACTGGCCCCCGTCGAGGCATTGAAGGCAGCCGCCATCCCTGTCCAGATCCCCGTCCCCTCTTCCGCCTTAGCCGCCAGCGAGGAGGCCCCCCATACTGAGCCCCGCTGCTCCTCAGAGATCCCTTGCGGTTGGGACCCCTACGGGGACAAAGATTACATTAGGCCGGAGAACCCCTTCGACACCAGCTTAGCCGACCCATGGTCGGAGGTAACTAGGGTTTTATCCCCTTCCTTTGTTCTTCCCCCATACCCATCGTTGAATGCTAGATCGTGTGTTATTAGGGCTCGACTAATCGGTGGATGCTAGGTATTTTTACAGTAGCTAATCCTCTTGTGTTAGATCTCGTATTTCAATGAATGCCCCTAGTTGGGATCAGTACTAGCACCGATTTGTAGTTGGGATCAGTACTAGCACCGATCTGTAGTTGGGATCAATATTTGATTTGGTTTGAGATTTTGGGGATTGGGGAATAATCAGGGATCTCAATCGGTTAATTTATGCAAGTAATCAATCCCGATAAGCACAGTATCTCAATCATGTCCTTATTGCACGCTACTATTTTTTGTAATAGGTGGATAGCAGCGACGTCTGTAGCGACGACGAGTCCATGTACACCAAGACTCGTCAGGTGTTCAGGAAGATGAAGTCCAGCCAGTTCAACGGCTTCATCGCCGGCGATGTCTACAGGTGCCCCTTCTGCACCAGGAGCCTCGCCACCGACTTCAACTCCCTCGTGATGCATGCGGAGGAAGTGAAGACCTATGACCCGTCAAAGAATGCCAACACCTTCAGAGCCCAGCACAAGGCGCTCGGTTTTCACCTCCGTAACCTCTAGAAGGTGGCCATCGAGGAGGGTCGCATGCCCCCGATCAAGCCCAAGGCGTCCAAGATTAAGGGACCGGGCAGCAGGAAGTGGAGGAAGCGCCATAGGGAGGAGGCGGAGGCCCTCCTAGCGCAGGCCATGAGGAGCCACAGGTCATGTGCTGCTGCTGCTGCTGTAAAGCAGCTTCTTTTGTTTTGTTGTCTATGTTGAACTTGTAAGCTATTGCTACTGAGCAGCCTAATTGTCGAACCTGGTTTAAGTATCGTACTATATAATCCTTTATTATCTTCTTTATATACATCTGCTCTGTTCATCTACATATTTATGGTGCTTTTTAGATTTGCTACCAGATTGGGAAAATACGAGGGCCAAAAGGAACCATGAATGAAGAGAGAAGCTGCTCTAGATTCGCTGCTTTTTTGGGCAAAAATAACAACTATTAGCGACATAAAGGGGGAAATGCGCTTTTTAAAAAGGACAGTCATAAAAATAACAAAAAAAATCTTCCAATTTAGGCGACAGGGTGCACATAACTACCATACGCGCCTCACATGGTCCCACACCACATCCCCCAAAACGCGTTCCCAACAAGCCGGCCCCACACCATGGGGGAGGGGTCCTACTACGGGACCCGACTAAACGTGGCCCCACCTGTCATCACGTAACGGGGGGTGGGTCCTACTTGTCAGCACGTAACGGCGACGGTCCACTAACGGGACCCGACGAAGAGCGAGTTTCAGACCGATGTGAGAGTTCCATAATAGGAGCTAGACAAAAGTGAGGAAAAACTAAGCGGCTGGGAAAAACTGAGTACAACTAACGAATCAGGGGCACGCAAAAAAATCCCTTCTATATATGTCTTATCCTTTCCCAAATTCTCAGATGCCGCCAAGATGTGCAAACAATGATCTCCCTCCAGAGATTGCGCAACTTCTGAACTCCCAGAATCAGCCAATCCAACTCCTCATCCAGAATATGCAAAACAACAACAACAACAACCCGCCCGCCTCCGCTGCCTCAGCAGGATCGTTTGAATCGGTTTTTGAGGTTGAACCCTCATACCTTCTCAAGCAGCGCTGGGCAAATTGTAGTGGATGACTGGCTCCGCACAATCAACAAGAAGTTGGATACTGTTCAAGCTTCTGGATTTGACAGGGTGCGGTTTGCCGCACACCAACTTGAAGGACATGCCGCTGAATGGTGGGATAACTATCAAGTCACCCATATGGATATTGATGCTATTCCATGGAACCAGTTTGAAGGAGCCTTCCACACTCACCATGTGGCTGCTGGTGTCATGGCTTTGAAGAGACGTGAGTTTCGCGACTTACATCAACTGCACCGCTCTGTCTCCGAGTATGCAGATCTTTTCAACAAGTTGGCACGTTATGCACCTGATGATGTTTCCACTAATGCCAAGAGGTAGGAAGAATTCATGAGAGGACTTAATGACAAGATATCCATCCAACTTGTAGCTTTGAAATTTGATAACTACCAGGAACTTCTAGATAGGACAGTCGTAGTTAAAGCTAAATAGAAGAGCATCAATGATCACAAGAGGAATTCTACATCCCACAAGCATAACTATGTTCCATACCAAAAGCAGCGTACTTCCTCCCCACCACCCCACAATCACAACGGTCACAATAAAAATGTCCATAAGCACCACAATGGCAATGAGGGAAATGGAAACAATGGTAATCACCAGAAGGATCTAAGTCAGGTGACGTGCTACAAGTGTGGTGAAAATGGGAATTATGCTAACGATTATCCTCAGAAGCGGAAGAATAGAAATAACAATGGCAATGGTAATGCCAAGCAATGGATGTACATATACTCATCATTGTGAGCATGCTTAGCCTGTTCGTGTAAGGTGTATGTTATTATGGATGCGTAGTAGTTATTGCTTGCTTGTGATTAGCTTCATCTTGCTAATAGTTTGTAGCATGTCATATGAATGTTTGCTTGCATTTTTCTATTCATAACTTGGTATTATATTGTGGTATCCTCCTCTGAATGTTTCATGTGAATCGACTTGGCACATGCTCACGCATGCATATGACTAAACAATAGTTAGTAAGCCTCGATGATTTATTTTGCCTCGGAGTTCTTGTATCACTTTCATGCCATAATTAGTCATGTTTTGTTGCAAGCATCATTATGACAGTTATTGCTCTCTCATTTGTCGCTCCCACTCTATTGCTAGCCTTCACTTGCACTGAGTATGAGCTCTACTCATGTTTCCAACTCCCCAAAACCAATATTGCCAATAGTGTCCACCATACCTACCTATTAGCACCATTTGCTATTTCGGTGCATATTCATTATGCCTTGTTTTCTTCCAAATAAAATGTTTGACTATTTTGAGAAAGTTAGTTAGTAAATCTCTCATGAACTTGATGGCACACTTTATTTTTTTCACTTAATAATCCTGAAACATTGTGACCTGTCCATGAAAGTTATATGCTTGCAAATTATATGCTGGGAGTTAGCAGAACCATGCTGTCACGGAGAACGCTTTCAACACTTTTTGGATATTTATCCAGTTGATACCATGCTCTTTTTTTGCGGATGTCGTTAGTGTGAAATAAAAGGGGAGCTTGTAAGTCCATGGAGTTATATACATTGTGTTAGAGAAACGCTTGGGCCGCTAGCCTAAGCCATGCCTAATCATGGTGGAAACTTCCAGCATCACCATAATGAGCCATTTTTGAAGCATCCTCAATAAAAATCTAAGCAAATAGTAAATAAAAAGATCGCTGAGATGCTCATTGTCTTCTTGCCTTGTCATTTTGGTTATGGGATAGCTCCAGTACAATGTGCAAGGGGTACCCCGTTGGTGGTTCTCTATGATATGCATGTATTTACGATTACAAGAACTTACAGGTAACTAAAGTTCAGTAGCATGCGGAGTGGCCCTCGTACTCAAGGGACATGGGATTTTCATTTTATGGTCTGTCAAGCATATAACTCAGATTGGACCTCACTTTCACCTTAACCATATAAAGATGCCTATGATAGGGGCAATGAGAGCTCAAAGCTAATGAGTACCTTACTTTCAGCATTTGGAAGCCTTTCAAACTTTTCAAAACCTTTTCACTCCCTTGTTGAGTCACCACTTATTCTATGAGAACCTTCTTCAGAGCATAGTTGTCATTCTTGTGTTTGTTCCAAAACTTGGTTAATTATGTCATGACTTTGATGCTTGTATCTCTAATATCTCTACTTCTAGTCTTCACTTGAACTTCAAAGGTGCCTTGACATTTATATTGTGATCTACAAACAAAGGCAAGTGAGATACCACTCTATCATACCTTTTTATGAGTATTGCAATGTTGCTTATGTTTATGTTTCATGCTACTTATTATTATTGAGTTGGAATCTATTCATAGCTTGCATTGACTATTGAGTAGACTTAGTTGCATACTCTTTATTATGAATGGTTTAAGCATATACTCCTGTGCTGAGAATATATACATCATATGAAGCAAATGTGTTTGTGAAAGTTCTTTTATCGCACTCAGTTTTCAACCGAATTGCTTGAGGACAAGCAATAAGCTAAGCTCGGGGGCAGTTGACACGTCCAAAATGTATCTACTTTCCCGAACACTTTTGCTATTGTTTCTCCTCTAAACTTATGTGATTTGGATACAACTAACACGGACTGACGCTGTTTTTAGCAGAATTACCTTGGTTTCTAGTTTTTGTGCAGAAAATCAACTACCAGGAAAAATCCCGGAAAATATGCCAAAAATTCTAATTCACCAGAAGATCCACGGAGCCAGAGTACGAGACGGAGTGGAGGCCTGGGGGGCCCACACCCCTGCCAGGCGCATGCCAGGCCTGGCCGCGCCTAGGAGGGGGGTATGCGACCACCTAAGGCACCCCCTCGGCCTCCCTCTTCGCCTATAAGACGCCTTTTGACCTAAAAATTTAGGGGGGTTCGACGTTTTTCCAGAAAGAGTTCATTGCCCCACCACGAAACCATGATTGAAACCGAAACTCGTTACGCACCTGCCGGGATGGGGAATTTGGAGAGGATCATCGCCATCGTCATCACCAACGCCTCTCCATCAACCATCCATGTTTCCCTCATCCATGAGTGAGTAATCCCCCGCAGTAGGCCATGTGGATGGTAGGGATTGGATGAGTTCTATCATGTAATTGAATAAGATTGTTAGGGCATAGTGCCTAGTATCTCTATTAGTGCTATTTGACTTTGTTGCAACTTGTTGTGCTTAATGCTTGTCACTAGGGCCCGAGTGCCATGATCTCAGATCTCAACTTATTATTGAATCATTATGATAGTATTGTTTGTGATCTTATCTGCAAGTTGTGTACACATATCATTGTCCGGATCCAAAGGCCCCGAAGTGACAGAAATTGGGACAACCGGAGGGGATGGCTGTAATGTGAGGATCACATGTGTTCATGGAGTGTTAATGCTTTGCTCCGGTGCTCTATTATAAGGAGCACCTTAATTTCCAGTAGTTCCCTTGAGGCCCCGCTGCAACAGGCTGGCTGGACAAAAGATGTTGTGCAAGTTCTCATTGCGAGCATGCATGACTATATATGGAGCACATGCCTATGATTGTTTAGTACTTGGATGCTTGTTCTTATTTATCTGCAATGCCCTAGTTCTTGAAGTTACATGATTAGACTCGTTCATGCAACACCCGTCCATCCATCCCTATGCCTACCGCACTCGAATTCTACGGTTTGCTACTACTGTTACTATTGCTCTTGTTTTATTGCTGTTATTGCTTTGCTTTTGCTACTATCAAACTGTTGTTACTGATAAAATTCTATGAGCAAGAACTATTTCCAGGTGCAGCTAAATTGACAACTCAGTTGTTAAGGCTTGCAAGTATTCTTTGGCTCCCCTTGTGTCGAATCAATAAATTGGGTAATACTACCCTCGAAGACTGTTGCGGTCCCCTATACTTATGGGTCATCAGATGGGAACAACTATGTACCAAGATCTATCTACTAGATACAAGCAACATGCGGATATACACCAGAGAACATACCCTTGAAGACCGACAAAGCTTAACGAGGTTGAACTCGTGGTTGTTGTAGACGAACTCTTGCCGATATCAAGATCGAGAGGAAGTCCTAGCGCCACAAATCAGCGGCGCATCCGTGCTCGCACACACGTCCGAGGCACCGAACAACCTCCGCCTCCTCGCTCCAGCGATGCAGCGTAAGCACAACTATTTCTTGCCGAAGAGCCACCGGGAACATGTATCTCGCTAGTCTGAGACCATGGGGGATAAACTAGAGGGGGACAGAGATCCTTCACGAGGAGGTGTGTGTGAGAGAGAGGGAGGGGGCTCCTTTTATAGGAGGAGGGGGAACCCAAGGGGGTGGCGCCGTCCATGGGGGCTGCCCCTCCCCTCCTTCATTCATGTGGGTGGAAGATCCACTCACAAAATGGCCCTTCATTTCTCCACTAAAAAATCCCACTCAAATTCCCATTAAATTTCCACCAAATTTAATGCAAACTCTCTCTTAAATAAAACTCCTTTTATTTATTCATAATTTTGTCAATTACCTTAATGAAAAACATTCACACATAACCCCTTGCTAGTATTTCATTTCACATGCAGAAACACTTTCTGCAATTTCACCCGAAAATAGTTTCGGTGTCTAGTGAAATAAATTCCTGCGCTTTGTTATTCTTTTTAGCATGAAACTATTTGTTCCAAATGGTGTCGGTGTCTCTTAAGTGTGTCACCCTACGGTTCGCGAATAATGTGGACATGATCGAGACCCCTCTCAGATCAATAATCAAAAGCGGGACCTGAAGATCCATACTGACTCCCACACATTCAACGGTGACTTTCTTGTGATCGTGAGAACCTTTTACGCTAGTAACTTAATCCCTTTGTCTCGTGATATATTACATGACCAAGATTCAATCATCGGTATCTCCATAACTAGTTTGATCTCGTTACTGACATGTACTCTTTTCTCGTTCCTGTGATATAACATTCTAGTGATCAAATCACTTGCTTGCAAACTAATCAATGTGATATCACCGAGAGTGACCAGAGTATATCTATCCGTCATCGGGATGAAGAAAATTCCACTCTCGATCCATGGGCCTCAACATAACACTTTAGTAGTACTGAACCCATATTTATAATCACCATGTTACGGTGTGACGTTTGATGTTATCAAGATACTCTTCCAGTGTTAGTGATTAGGATTACTTCGTATGATGTTATAGCAATATAAACTCTAGGTCTTTGATCGTAATACTATACTTCGGGTGAATGTTCGTCACACCATTCGAATAATGTTGTGACCTCGTTATTAACAATATCCAATGTCCATGATCAGGAAACCTTGATCATCTTGTTAATCATCGAGCTAGTTTATAAGAGAGGCATAACTAGGAACTTTCTGTTTGTTTATTAAACACACATGTATTAACGTTTATGTATTAATACAATTATAGCATGCAAAAGAAACATATTGATGTCTACACACTTCTATTCTTGTAGACAGTTGTTGGGCCTCCAAGTGTAGAGGTTTGTAGAAAGCAGCAAGTTTCCCTTAAGTGGATTACCCAAGGTTTATCGAACTCAGGGAGGAAGTGGTCAAAGGTATTCCCTCTCAAGCAACCCTGTAATCAAGATACAAGAAGTATCTTGTGTCCCCAACACACCCAATACACTTGTCAGGTGTATAGATGCAGTAGTTCGGCGAAGAGATAGTGAAATACAAGTGGTAACGGTGCCAAAAAATAGCTTGACGGTGAGGTAAAGACTAAAGGCAAAAGGATGGAAGCAAGAAAACATGCAACATATCTAGACAAACGGTATTTCAATGTTTAGAAACAAGGCCTAGGGATCATACTTTCACTAGTGACCACTCTCTCATATAAATATCCTCTATTCATGATACTACTCTTAACTACTCTCTGGTTGGACACTCTAATCCATGGTAGGGCCTTCCCTAATCTAGGTAACCCCACACTGTCACCTTGAGCGCTAGATGGTTCCAACAAACACCACAATTTCATAGAGACATCCAACTCCAAATATAACTCATAACAAATATATATAATCCAGCTTAAGTGTCACACACGGCGTGCACGCTGTCACTTTCACACACGTGGGGGAAAACATAGATCTATTAAAGCACAATGAGTATTTATGTAGACTCAAACCTAAGTGTCACCATGGTGTGCACGCTGTCACTTTCACACACATGGGGAGAGTAGAGATCTATTGAAGCACTTGAGTAGCAAAGTAGATCTACTAGATTACAAAGCTCATGACCACAACAAGATCATGCATAGAGAGACAAATTAACACATAGCTACCGGTAGAGACCTTAGCCTTGAGGAAGAACTACTCCCTCCTCATCATGGGAATCAGCAATGGTGATGAAGATGGCGATGGAGATCGATGGAGATGGCTTGGGGGGCACTTCCTCGTCCCGGCAGGGTGCCGGAACAGAGACTTTTTGTCCCCTGAATGTCCCCTTCGGTGGTGGCGGCGCTGTGGAGGTTTTCGTGTATTTCCACCAGATGATCTAGGGTTTTCTCCCCGGGAGGCTTTTATAGGCGAAGGAGGCAAAGCGAGGAGGTAGCCAGGGGGCCCACGGCCCCTATGGACGCCACCAGGGTTGTCCCACGCCTAGGAGGGGTGCGGCCACCCTGGTGTCCTCCTCCACCTCTGCTTCGTGGTTCCGTGTTGCTCCGGGAAAATAGGAAGATTGGCTTTTGTCCCGTCCAATTCTGAGAATATTGATTTTCTGCCTTTTCTGGAATCAAAAACAGAAGAAAACAGGCAACTGACACTATGGCATCTTGTCAATAGGTTAGTTCCAGAAAGTGTATAAAAATACCTCAAAGTTTATACAAAACATAAGACAAAGTGGATACTAAAAAAGCATGGAACATCAAAAATTATAGATACGTTTCTGACGTATCACATATACTTAGTTCTTCGCAAGTACTTAAGGATATTCTTGACCGCTATCCAGTGTTTCGATCCTAGATCAGATTGGTATCTACTATTTAAACTAATAGCATGTGCCACATCCGGTCTTGTACATAGCATGGCATACATTATAGAGCCTATGGCTGAAGCATATGGGACTTTATCCATTATCTCTCTTTCTTTCGCCGTAGCCGGACTTTGAGTCCTACTCAATGTCTTGCCTTGCAACATAGGTAAGAACCCCTTCTTACTTCCGTCCATTTTAAATTTCTTTAAAATCTTATCAAGGTATGTACTTTGTGATAGCCCTATTAGGCGCCTAGATCTATCCCTATAGATCTTTATGCCTAATATGTATGATGCTTAACCTAGGTCCTTCATTGAAAATGTGCTGTTTAGATAACTTTTAACATTGTTTAAAAGATCTATATCATTTCCGATCAATAATATGTCATCCACATATAATATCAGAAATGCCACATCGCTCCCACTCACTTTCTTGTAAATACAAGCCTCTCCATAAGTTTGGATAAATCCAAATTCTTTGATCACCTCATCAAAGCGGAGATTCCAACTCCGGGATGCTTGCTTCAGTCCATAGATGGATCGCTGAAGCTTGCATACCTTGTCAGCATCCTTAGGATCGACAAAACCCTTTGGTTGTACCATATACAACTCTTCTTCAATGTTGCCATTGAGAAATGCAGTTTTGATATCCATCTGCCATATCTCAAAGTCGAAATATGCAACAATTGCTAACAAAATCCTAACTGACTTTAGCATCGCTACAGGAGATAATGTCTCATCATAGTCAACTCCTTGAATTTGTCGAAACCCCTTTGCGACAATTCGAGCTTTATAGACGGTTACATTACCATCATCATCAGTTTTTCTTTTGAAAATCCATTTATTCTCCACGGCCTTTCGGTCGTGAGGTAAGTCTACCAAGGTCCAAACTTGGTTTTCATACATGGACTACATCTCGGATTTCATCGCTTCTTCATATGTCGCAGGGTCATCAATTTCATCGACCATGAAATTCATAACAGGATTTCCGTACAGATCGGGAGCTACACGCGTCCTGCTAGACCTGCGAGGTTTGGTAGTATTCTCTTTCGGAGCTTCATGATCGTTATCATTAGTTCCCTCTTAATTTGGTGAAGTCAACTCCGAAACAGCTTCCGGTGCTATGCTACTCGCCATATTATGAAGAGAAGGTTCTATAACCTCTTCGAGTTCTACCTTCCGACTACACATACCTTTCGCGAGAAACTCTTTCTCTAGAAAGGATCCATTCTTGGCAACAAAAACCTTGCCCTCAGATCTGTGATAGAAGGAATACCCAATAGTTTCCTTAGGGCATCCTATGAAGACGCATTTTTCCACTTTGGGTTCGAGTTTATCCGGTTGAAGTTTCTTCACATAAACATCGCATCCCCAAACTTTAAGAAATGACAGCTTAGGTTTGTTTCCAAACCACAATTAATACGGTGTCTTTTCAACAGATTTAGATGGAGCCCGATTTAAAGTGAATGCAACAATTTCTAATGCATAACCCCAAAATTGCAGTGGCAAGTCCGTCAGAGACATCATATATCGAACCATATCTAGTAAAGTACGATTACGATGTTTTGACACACCATTTCGCTGTGGTGTTCCGGCATGTGTGAGTTGTGAAACTATTCCACACTCTTTCCTATGTGTGCTAAAATCGTAACTTAGATACTCAACTCCACGGTCGGACCGTAGAAATTTGATCTTTCTATTATGATGATTTTCCACTTCAATCTAAAATTCCTTAAATTTCTCAAAGGTTTCAGAGTTGTGTTTCATCAAGTAGATATAACCGTATCTACTCAAATCATCCGTGAAAGTAACAAAATAATGATATCCACCTCGTGCCGACACACTCATTGGACCAGACACGTCAGAGTGTATGATTTCCAATAAATCTGTCGCCCGTTCCATTGAACCGGAAAACGGTGTTCTAGTCATCTTGCCCATAAGGCATGGCTCACATGTATCAAATGATTCGAAATCAAGTGATTTCAAAAGTCCATCCGAGTGGAGTTTTTTCATGCGTTTAACGCCAATATGACCTAGACGGCAGTACCACATATATGCAGATATATCATCATTAAGTTTAATCCTTTTAGCATCAACATTATGAATACGTGTAACACTATTATCGTGATCCAACAGAAATAAACCATTCATCATCGGTGCATGACCATAAAAGATATCATTCATATAAATCAAACAGCCATTGTTTTCGGATTTAAATGAATAACCACTGCACATCAAACATGATCCGGATACAATGTTCATGCTCAGTGCTGGCACCAGATAGCAATTATTCAAGTTTATAACTAATCCTGATGGTAAGTGGAGAGGTAGCGTTTTGACGGCGATCACATCAACGCTTGATCCTTTGCCGACATGCATCTTGACCTCACCCCTTGCTAGTGGTCGCTTATTAAGCATCCCCTGATTTGAGTTACAAATATTAGCAACTGAACTGGTATCGAATACCCAGGTGCTACTGCGAGTACTAGTCAAGTACACATCAATAATATGTATACCGAATATACCTTTATTTTCCTTGCCGACCTTCTTGTCTGCCAAATACTTGGGGCAGTTCCGTTTCCAGTGACCCAACTCATAGCAATAAAAACATTCAGTATCAGGCTTAGGACCTCCATTGACCGTTCTCTCAGGCACAACAAAAGTGCTGCCCATCTTGAGTTTTGCCTTGGCCATGGCCCTTTCTCTAGCGGTTGTGGTCTTATCGACTATCAACCAAGATGCCTATCCTTTATGTTTACTTTGCCAACCACCAAGATGACAACAAGTTCGGTGAGCGATCCAATCGCACCTCTTTTCTTGTAATTCAGCAAAAACTCTTTGTAGCTGGGTGGGAGCAACTGCAGAACTCTATCCATCACAAGGTCAACTGGGATATCATATCCTAGTGCCTTAAGACGTTGAGCATATCCTATCATCATCATCATCATCATGACATGATCGTTCACAGATCTATGTTCCTTCATCTTCACACTAAAGAACTCGCTAGAGATTATGAACTTGTAGCACGGATTCGGCTCTCAAAAATAGCTTTGCGTTCCTTCACCATAGCATCATCATTGATAAGTTCAAAGCGTCCTTGGAGTTCAGGCTCCAATGACAGAAGGATCGCATATTTCACAAGAGTGTAGTCATTAAGCTTTATGTCATACACATCGCACTCATACTGAGATGCATCGCTTGCAGGAGCGTCACCTATCGGAACTTCTAGCACATATTGATTTTGTGCAGCATTGAGGAATAACCTCAAATTCATGAACCATTTGGTAAAGTTGCTACCGTTCTTTGCAAGTTTCCCTTTCTCCATGAACACATGAAATTAAAAGCAGGTGGTGCCATCTACAATAGAATTTGTAAAGTTTAGACTAAGTTTATGATAGATTGAGTTCAACTAATCCAAATTAAGAATGAACTCACACTCAAAAACGACATCCCTCGTGCCTTTTTGGTGATTACATGAACCAAATCCACTACACCAAGTCCGATCATCATGTGAGTCGGTGTAGCTTCAAAGGCGAGCATCATATGGGCATCATATCTTTCATATGACTCATTCTTAACCTTTCGGTCCGTGTTTTGAGGCCATGTATGCACATACTAGGATCGCCAAGTAAGAACCTTAGTATTTGCGTGTGTAAACTGTCTTACACTCGAAATATGACTGTGGATCCAAGAACACCCGATCATCACGTGATGTCTTGGAGCGGCGAAACATAATCGGTGCATACTTAAGGGAGAACACATTTTTATCTTGATATCTAAATGAGGGATCATATTATTATGATAGTAAAACACCAAACAAGCAATATAAGATTCAACAAATATCTCATGTGAAAAAGTGAAATGATATGGTTCTTGCACTTGATCTCCATCATGTGTATCATGGTATGATCGTCATCATTTCTCTATGTGTAAGGCCAAGGTCTATGGAACTTACACGTTATGTGTGTTGTAAGAGTATCGACTCATACTTTTACTTACAACATCACCATATTATGACACTAGCCCAACAACAATCTAAACTAGATGCTTCTAATTATCCATTGCAAGTTTTACGTGGCTTAGGGCTTTCGAAAATAGAACCATTCTTACCTATGAAAATGAACCACAACGAGGATAACCAAATTGTTGACAACTCGTTGCAAATTAGATATTGACTATAGTAGGAGAGATAAATACCCGCTAGCCATTTACGCAAAACTAGTTGCATGTCAAGCGTGGAACATGTCTCATGTGCGAGGACATGTAAAGTTTGTTCGGGCCGCTTCATCCCACTATACCAGCAATATCCAAAGTAGAACTAAGAAGCAATAACATGATCATCATCACCCACATATACATATGTGTACTGCCTGTGCAAAGCATCTACGCATAGATCCGGCTCTGATACCACTGTAGGGTTCGCAACATAGAAAACAAAATTTTTCCTATGATGGGAACAACTATGTACCAAGATCTATCTACTAGATACAAGCAACGGGTGGATATACATCCGTAGAGAATATACCCTTGAATAATGACAAAGCTTAATGAGCTTGAACTCGTGGTTGATGTAGATGAACTCTTGCCGATCTCAAGATCGAGAGGAAGTCCTAGCGCCACAAATCAGCGACGCATCCGTGCTCGCACACACATCTGAGGCACCGAGCAACCTCCGCCTCCTTTCTCTAGCAATACAGCGGAAGCACAACTCTTTCTTTCCAAAAAGCCACCGGGAACATGTATCTCGCTAGTCTGAGACCATGGGGATAAACTAGAGGGGGAGAGAAATCCTTCACGAGGAGGTGTGTGTGCGTGAGAGAGAGAGGGAGGGGGATTCTTTTATAGGAGGAGGGGGACCCCAAGGGGGTGGTGCCGGCCATGGGGGCTTCTGCCTCCCCTCCTTCATTCATGTGGGTGGAAGATCCACTCACAAAATGGCCCTTCATTTCTCCACTCAAAAATCCCACTCAAATTCCCATTAAATTTCCACCAAATTTAATGCAAACTCTCTCTTAAATAAAACTCCTTTTATTTATTCAGATTTTTTTCAGTTACCTTAATGAAAAATATTCACATATAACCCCTTGCTAGTATTTCATTTCACATGCAGAAACACTTTCTGAAATTTCACCCGAAAACAGTTTCGGTGTCTAGTGAAATAAATTCCTGCACTTTGTTATTCTTTTCAGCATGAAACTATTTGTTCCAAATGGTGTCGGTGTCTCTTAAGTGTGTCACCCTACGATTAGCGAATAATGTGGACATGATCGAGACTCCTCTCAGATCAATAATCAGAAGCGGGACCTGGAGATCCATACTGACTCCCACATATTCAACGATGACTTTCTTGTGATTGTGAGAACCTTTTACGCTAGTAACTTAATCCCTTTGTATCGCGATATATTACATGTCCGAGATTCGATCATCGGTATATCCATAACTAGTTTGATCTCGTTACTGACATGTACTCTTTTATCGTTCCTGTGATATAACATTCTAGTGATCAAATCACTTGATTGCAAGCTAATCAATGTGATATCACCGAGAGGGCCCAGAGTATATCTATTCATCATTGGGATGAACAAATTGCACTCTCGGTCCATGGGCCTCAACATAACACTTTAGTGGTACTGAACCCATCTTTATAATCATCCTGTTATGATGTGACGTTTGATGTTATCAAGATACTCTTCCAGTGTTAGTGATTGACATGATCTCATGGTCTAAGGATTAGGATTACTTTGTATGATGTTATAGCAATATAAAATCAATGACTTTGATCGTAATGCTATACTTCGGATGAATGTTCATCACACCATTTGAATAATATTGTGACCTCGTTATTAACAACATCCAATGTCCATGATCAGGAAACCTTGATCATCTTGTTAACCAACGAGCTACTTTATAAGAGAGGTATAACTAGGAACTTTCTGTTTGTTTATTAAACACACATGTATTAACGTTATCATATTAATACAATTATAGTATGCAAAATAAACATCTATCGTATATTTGTAATATACATAATAACCACTTTATTATTGCCTTTTAGGGCATATTTCCTTCAGAACTCAATCAAGAGGATTCATCAAATACAACCTTTTAAGGGTGGTAGCAATTTGGTGTAACCGGAACCTATTTATTTCTAGCCTTCTCGAATCTCGAGGATGAGATTTCTTTTAAGGGTGGTAGTGTGTAAAATATCAATTTTGAAAATTTGGAATTCAAAAAATGCATTTGCATGTTTCATGAGCATTGCATTCATCCAGGCAAGCATTCAAAACTTGAATACAAAAAATCCCTATATCAAAGTGTTTAGTTTTTAAAAATGCTCCTATATAAGGAATTATAAAGGGATTTGTAGGACCAATGTTTTTACTAAGTAAAAAGGCTACAAAATGACCCTACAATGATCTAATTATATTATAAAATTTTAGAAACAATTTTTAGCTCAAAGTTATGAGTAAAATAGTAAAATGGAAATGAATAAAATAATAAACAAAAAATACTAACCACCTTACCTAGCGGTCCAGACTGAGCCAGCCAAGTCCTATCTATCGCCTCCTTAGTAACGCGAGCGATGCACAACGCGCAACAGCAATCGGCCGGCCTGAACTAAGCCACCAGCGCGGCTCTCAGCCCGCCTATCTCTCTCTCTCTCTCCCATTGTGGTAGACACCTGGGGCCCACCCCATCGTCCCCTTCCTCCGGTGGAAAACGTGATGAACACGAGCTCTACCGAACCGAATCCAATCCCAACAAATTCGGTCGACTTGGGAACAAATCAAAGACCCCCACGACACGAAAACCCCCACATATATACTCCTGTGTCGACCCCGGTTATCTTTCCCCTTCTTCCTAAACCCTACCCTCTGATTTCAAAGCTTCTGATCTCGCCATCGGAGTTTCGCCGTAGTAACCTCGGGAATATTGAAGTGACATCGATTCCGAGCTTCCCTCTCTCGATTTATTCCACTGATGTGTTCGCCTTGAACTATCTCATCATCCCATGCCCTTTCCCCCTTGGATAGGTGTTTGCGGAGACGCAATTCGTCACCGGAGCTCCGCCGAAGGCGAGCTCGGTCAGCCGCTCTTCATTGTCATTTCATGAAGAGGAAGAGACCGTCGAGCATACGACCGTGACCGTCTCGAAGATCCGAACACCGTAGTACACTCCCCACCTCGTAGAATCACTAGGTCGATGACACTGTTCAAACACCAAATCTTCCACCACCGTCTACCTCACTGCTGGGGACCACCGCCGCTATTGGTAAGACGCCTTTGCTCGTGTCTGTTTGATCTACAATGTGCGGTGTAGATTAGATATGCTAGGCAAAGGGGTACCATCCAACCATGTCGCACCACGTGGCATGCACTTAGTCTTTGTCGGGTCAACACTCTGCATCAAACGCCACGTGGGCATGTAGTCAAGTCAACCGCCCTGTCAGCAATTGATTTTATTTAAATAGTTAGAAATTGTGCCTATCTTGTAAAAATCATAGTAAAATATCTACTTGGACAAAAATTGCAAAAAATATACTTGGAAAAAAATTAATAAAATTGTGTAGAATATTAATATCAGATTATATAACCTTTATTGTTTATATTTACTATAATAATCTATAATAGTTTTAATGGATTTTAGAGTATTAAATCCATAGTAAATTATTTATAGGTTGGAAAAATATGAATAATATGTTTTTGGATTCACTTCATGTAGATTTAAGATATGGTTTTTGTTTTAATTTTAGACAATGAAAATTATTTAAGTGATTTAAGTGATATAAAATCATAAGAAAATATCTACAACTCTGACTAAGGTGAATCCAATTTCTACCGGTTTGTATTAACGTCCTCTATCCAGTACACCCCAGATCCAAATTAAATTTGACGTATAGAGCATGATTTGCAACCGAACTACTAGAACCTCTTTGTTGGCAAACACGTAATAGTAACTAATCCCCTATTGCATTAAATAATTTTCCGCATGCACCATGATATCTAGTAATGTTTAGAGAACTAATTACAACCATTATGATATATTAAATCATCATGCATGCAACATGCATTTGTGCATTTGTTTATGATTGTGTGATTGTTTATGTAGTCTGTAATTATTTGATCGATAGATTGCGAGGAGTGCGATGTCTGTGATTGCAACGAGTGTTTGAACAACTTCAACAACTATCAAGGCAAGTTACACCTTTGTTCATATATTTTTCCCAGTTTTGCTATTATGCATGTTTTGATCTTCAAAATAGTAGTATGCATGTGTAGGATGTTTTTAGTAGAAGGGAAATATTTTACAAGTGCTATCCTGTTTGGTAGTTTTCCATGAGTAGCTTTATACATAGGATTATTTCCCCTCCTAATAGGATCTCCTGAAGCTATATATATGCAAATGCCGATAGGGACTCGAAAGACATGATTTTTTGTAAGTATAAGAGCTCTATTTATGAGCACAAGTTTTCTCCTCAAATCTACTTCAAAATAAAGCTAAGTTTTTCTCTGGACGGAGTGGTATGTCGGGAACGACTAAAAGGGGAAGTATCTTGGATTGGCTCTGCTTGCACCCAGGGACAAGCATCTTGTATTGGCTCTGCTTCTGTCCTCCACCGCCCAGGAATCAAAAAAGTCTGCCATGTTTAATAATTCAGAAGCTTCCAGTGCAATCAGAATACATATGGGCTCTGTCTTGGCCTACTACTTAGTAGGAAACCTCACCTGAGTACCACATTTTTGGCTCGCGTGGAACCGATAGAAGGGATACTAAGGAAAAGCTTCGCCATGGTCTTGTTTGTAAAAAGGACTTGATTGTGGATTGTGGATAAAGTGTACAAACTCTCGAGAGTAATCTATCTGATTGATTAGCCGTGTTCACGGAAAATAACAACTTTGAGCGTCTGAAGGATGGACCCTCTGAAGGATTTTATCTCTCTTTTTTTAAGGAATTGTTTAAAAACTCTATGGTCATGGACTCGCCCATAGATGGGATTTTGGGTTGCATGGTGTATTCCATGTGTTAGGTTGAGGGATGGTATCCTGGTGGAATCAAGCGCGCGCCACTTGACTCTATATTAATTACCAAATTTTTACAAAGTAGGATAAAAGATTTTCTCTATCCTTCTTTACCTAAGAAATTTGGCTTTATGCAAATTAACCTCAAGCCTTTTGTCAGCCTATGCATGTAGAGATAAGTCTTTTCCTTCATGGTGTAATTTGTCAATACATTCAAAGTATTGACCAACTCGTTTGGCTGCACGTTTCATGTGCAGAATTTGGAGGCCGCTGAAAGCTGCGCTAGTATCGCGGGTCTTCACTCAACTAACCTATGGCGTTGATGGACTCAAGATTTTATTAAGTTTCTGTTGTTTTATTTGAGCTAGTTGTAAGCTACGCAAGGTTGTAATAAAATATACCCTAGATTGTTCGATTATTCTAATAAATACTTGTGTTTTACATAATATTTCATCGGCTATGAGTGCTACCTAATGATCTAGGGACTAGCATGTTAATCACAGAGACATAGAATCTTCATCGATCCCAGGTCACTACATTGGCGCATGGTTTATCTCACAATGCAATAGATGGACATGAAAAATTGGAATATGTGATATTTTGTGAGATATACAAACAAGAGAAAGAGAACGTACCATTAGTGTGTACATATGTGATGCATATTTTGGGCTGAGAAGAGGTTTCACTCTAGTCATATTCATCCTTGAGCCAAGAGAGAATGGATACATTGCTCACTATAGTCTTCAGTCCAAATTTTGGATACTGTTTGCACATTATACATTTTTTTAGAGAATCTCTCTTTGCTAAGGTTGACGTCCATAACTGTATATGGAACACGATGCATTTGATTTTTGTTGATTAGTTGATTTCTGTGCTAACGTTCTTTACAACAGTATGGTGTGATTGTTGATAACTTATTTAGAATATATTCCAAAATAAAATTATTCGCATATATTTTTATACATTAATTTGCTCTAATCTTTTATATGGAAAAGAGTATTTAATCTGTTTACACTATGTGAGAATACATAATGTACTCCTCGGGAATCAGTGAAATAAAGCTAAATCAGCAAACATATAGTGGGAGATGTACGTTGGTCATCAGAGCACACAACGCAAAAGAGTCATATTCACAAGCTAGTCATAGTTGAAGGCTCATTAGCCGATTGTGCTCTGAAAGCATTTGCGCCAGAAATCATGACCTATGATAAAGGGAAGACTCCTGGAAACATGATTTCGGCCTAGTTTGGCAACCGAGTTTTTCTAAAACTAAAGTATATCAATACCAAAGTATTTTAGTGCCAAGCAAAGCAATACTTTAGTTTTTCCCTTTTCTAAGTTTTAGAAAAAAGAAGGTCTAGGCCCCGTTTGGCATCAAAGTATTTTTAAAGTATTGAGGGGAATACTTTGGTTTCGGAAAAAAACTGAAGTATTAAATACTTTGAGGTGTTTGGATCTAACAAATAATGTGGTTTTAAAACTGAAGTATTCTTCAAAACTATGGTTTTTTTTTAAGTATTTGAGAAAGAGGCTAGACCCTCTTTTTTTAAAACTAAGAAAAAGGAAAAACTGAAGTATTGCTTTGCTAGGCACTAGAATACTATGGTATTAATATACTTCAGTTTTGGAAAAACTTTGTTGCTAAACTAGGCCTAGCCGCTTTCTCAAATACTTCAAAAAAACCATAGTTTTGAAGAATACTTCAGTTTTAAAACCATACTATTTATTAGATTCAAACACCTTAAAGTATTTAATATTTCAGTTTTTTTAGAAACCAAAGTATTTCCTCAATAATTTAAAAATACTTTGGTTGCCAAACAGGGCCTTCGTTTTGATAACCTTGGAATGAGGAAACAACATGGCTTTGCAAGGATGAAAAATGATCCGTAAACTTGGTCTCACATTTTGAAGTAGACATATGAGTAGCCAACACACTTGTTTCCATATAGATAACGAAATGGAGGCACTAAATTGTGAATTCATCAACGGCTTATCCAGTGTTGTTCCAACTATACCTGTTAAATGCCGAGTCTTTAGAAGTAGAAAGCAGATCCGTGAAAAAAGATAACGTATGAAGAACTTACCAAATATATGAAAATGGGTCTAGTTTTAAAGATTCCATCATAATTTATGGGAGAGTCTATTTGAAATTCAGATGTTTTATTATTCGTCAACGGTCGAAAGAAATTAATATGTCCTTATTTTCCACTCTTGTTTCTTTTGTTCTATATGGGAAAATAAGTACTTGTACAAAAAAAAGTATTCTCTCTTGAATCGAGATTCACTAATGAGTGTAAGCTGAAAGCACATGCGTACGAAAGTCATGACATATGGTACGAGAGGGGAGATATCTGAGACCTGATTTTCACCGGAGTAAGGAAATTTAACATTTTAGATAGAAACATCAGTAAACATTGGCCCACATTAGAGAAAATTAGAGATAACGCTAGAGCGTCTATGTGATAATAAGCATTTACTTCACCACGCATGTTCCCCATCTGAACATTTACAAAAGGCAGTGTAGGTTGGTGAGGTGTTGTAGGGAGGCATATATATAGGCATATTGTGCCTCAGCCCTCAAGTCGTCGAAGAGTCCAACCGACTTGAGATGAGAAGTGAAGGAAAGAAACGCTTGTATGTAGGAGTATTCACTAATCTCACGTCCCTTGCCAAAATTCACACTTAAGCTAACTACTTATATGATCACATGCCACCGAAGTTTTTTAGTGTGGTTAATCATAGGATTGGAAGGCGTTGGGAAACAGTATAGTTGCTCGTTGGGAATTCATATGAAAAAAGTAACCTAGTTGTTCGATGAACAATGCATAAGGAGCAGCGTTTTGGCTCCCGTGCTTAGCAACTGTGATCTGTGTTGAATATAAATACACTGTCTAACCCTTTTCATCAGATTGGTCTTTTATGATATTAGCTAGTGCATAAATCTTCTATGGTATGAGAGCCAAGAGGTCTTGAGTTCAAGACCCTGCTCACGCAGAATTAAAAAAGAAAGAAAAAAAGATTTTGTGGCCTACTCCTATCGCAACGACCGGCGTGGGGGAGTCAGAGTCGAAAAGATGATTTCTCGCTTCTTTCTCTCATGCAAAACCGTGCATGAGACTTTCATCTCGCACGGCTCCTAAGTGATAAAGGAAAGAAGACGAGTTCTTCTTTCTTTTTTGATTACCTTCCTCGCGTATGTATAAGACCGAATCCATTCTTTTTCGAAATCGATTTCAAAAAAGAACTACAAATCCTTAACTTTTCGAGGAATCCTTCATCAATGGTTGTGAATGACTGACTTTTTCAATCCTTTCGACCTTGGTTCCGTAGGAGCAAGTCAGAAAGGGTGAGAAATAGAACTTAAGGATCTGTGTTAGGATAGTTTGTGGTGGATATAAGTTGCGCTAGGAACCTAGGTACTTTTAGGAATCGTATGGCTCAAGCTGACTGTGTACGACAGGCTTAGAATGGGCGATGTTCTTGAACGGTGACCCGACGATGAGCTCGTGAGCGGTTGAGGTGACGTCCCATAGATGGGGCGCTTGACCATAATCCATTTGCGTCATGGACCTGCTCAATGGAACCGTGACGGTGGCTCGGTAGAAAACAGATGAAAACCATTGGTGGCGACACTGGTATTATGTTCGAGGAAGATCGATGGAGATAACTTTTCTTGAGAAGCGGGCCATGGAGAAATTGGGTTCGAGCTGCAACTATTGATTTGGTGAGTTTTCGAGTCTGTTTGGTTGCCGGCCACTATTGCAAGACAAAGTTTGACAAGTGTGGCAGCGAAAGAGTGTGGCTGAAAAATTCCACAAAGTGTGGCAAAACTTGACAAAGATTTCACTCAATGACAGGTGGGCCCTATAAATAATAAAATGTGGCATGTCAAAATGTGGCAAAAAACAAACGGATACTAAATTGTTAAACTTTGGCTTGGCAAATTGTGGCCAGAAACCAAACAGGCCCTTCATGTGTATTGCCACAATAAATGTGTTTGCCAGTGTGTTTGTTTTGTGGGCAGCACAAGAAACACCGGAACTATGGTCATGAGGTTGTGACCAGCATGAGAAGGTTGATCAGTGATCATGGCACATCATCTGAAGGTTGATGAGGTTCTGTTGCTGTCGATGACCACACTGCCACTCATATACAGAAGAGAGAATTCCTTATTTGACACCGTTTTAAAATTTAATTCCTTGTTTGACCCTAAAAATATTTTTCTTTCCTATCCCATACCATGTATATTTTTCCATATATGACATTTTAGTTCATTTTGAGCGACGACGCAGTTAAACAGGGACACCAAAAGACGTTTTCGCCCCTTGTGGACACCAATACAATCTGCTACTCTAGTTCATTATTTGACCAAAAATGGACACGTGATATATAAAAATCCGAAAGTAAATGAATTCATCTTTGCGAACGTTGATGACATGCAGAAGGGTGTAAAGTGATTAAGTGAACACCGAAGCAGTTATGCTGCTGAAACAAATACGTATTTTAAATAGCAGTTGTTTCGAAGAATGGACAAAGATAGGAATAGTTAACGGGATGAAACTTTTATCGTCAAATCAATGTATGAGGATCTGATGAATGACCATCAGAGACTCCCTATAAAATACCTCTGAAAGCTTAAAATACCACAAAAAATTAAGATTTTTATGTGGTTTCTAAACAAAAATGTTTTGTTGACTAAGGATAATCTTTTAAAAAGGAATTGGTATGAGAGCAAGAAATGTTGCTTCTGTGACACTGAAAAAACTATTGAACACCTTTTTCTTACATGCCCTTTTGCTAGAATTATTTGGCGTATTGTTTTTTTTTTATATGATCTTCCACCACCAACTAATATTGCTAATATGTTTGAAAATTGGTTGAATGGGATGGATAAGGATAACAAAGCTAGAATACGTATAGGGGTATCGGCTTTATGTTGGTCCATCTGGAAATGTCGCAATGATATTATTTTTACCAAGGCTCAAGTTCAATCTTTTTTGCAGGTTATTATGTCGGCGTCTCATTGGATCCAACTCTGGGCTTTCCTCCTCCCAGAGCATCTGCGCGCAGTGATGGTTTCTGGATGCAACCATCTGGTGATGGTCGCACCGGATATTTACTAACTGACTTCGTGGCGGCATACTAGTAGATTGAGAGATGTCTAGCTACTGTATGTTATGTTGTTTTAGACTTCTTGTCGTTTTCAGATGGTTGATGTTTGTATCAACCCTCTCCGATTCATGAACTGTATTTGTTGCACAATTGATACTTCGTAATAAATGGTTATGTGCATCCATGGATGCAGAGGCCGGGGACCAACCCCATTTCGAAAAAAAGTCTGCAGCGACACCAACCCTGTAGGCTTTAGCCGACCGCGCATCAGCTCCCTGCATCCGAGTATGCATCACTGCCCAACCCTTCAGCTGTGCCATGGTGTGATCCTCTCTAACGGACTCTCTTCCATTGCGCCTTGCCTGCTATACGAAGCCCGCATTACCTACTCTCCGCCGATCGACGTGCCTGTGTCGCCGTTGGGAGGCACGACCCCGATATGACCGCCGTCTGCCGCCATACCTGGAGCGCCCGACCTCCACTGCCACACTCCAATCTCTCATAGTCTGCACCGCGGCGCTATGCGCCAGGACGCCGTACCGTAGCTAGGCTCCGTATTTAGTCGAGGAAAGGGACGAAGGGATCAAGTCAACTCCTTTTGTTTTTCCAACATTGCATGTCTATACCTGGATGGGGGTAGTTTGGTCCTAAAAAAGAAAAGTTGACGGAAGAGGGTAACAGAACCAACAGTAATGTCAGATAGGGAAAGAAAATTTGATGATGTATCAAATAGGAAAGAATAACTTTTTCAGGGTCAAATAATGAATTGAGTTTTAAAGCAATGTCAAATAAGGAATTCTCTCAATACAAAAAGACACGAAGTGTAAGATTTCACCAAATGGTAGAGATTCCTATGATTGCAATGCTAGTCCCTGAATCAAATGCTGGCATCCACAGTTTAATATGAAATACACAGATACAAAGGTCTTTATTACGTCATCATTCTAGAGATAACATAATCTTTACAACTCAATAGCCCAAGGCTAGTACAAGAGTTCATAACATAAAGTAAATAACTATAAGTCTTCATCCCCATATGCCATACGCAAGCATGTTGAGTGTAGACTCACAACCCTAATCTCCATCAGAGTAACCTGCAACATCATAAATTACAGCCACAGTGGGTCAATACATTTGGAATTGTATTGGAAAGTGATATCATAGTTGAATAGTAGTATCTAACATCTATATGAATTTGGATAAGTGTAACTTGGCTTGCTTTGCTCAAAATAGGGTTTTTCTTATTAGTTGAAAACACTAAGTTTTTGTTTGTCAAAATCACCCAAGGAATCGCCAATAGACATTGGTGAACCTTTACCCTTGTTCATCCACAAGTTTTTAACTTAGAAATTGGGATGAGGAGATCCTTGATAGCTTCAGTGTCTTCGATGCTCAAATTGTCCGTTGACGGGGACACGGCTAAGTACTTAGGTTTTACCCTCTCGAGAGGTGGTGCACTTTCCCCACAAGACTCGACATGCATCGAGACGAGACCTTTCAGAAGCATTCCCTTAGACCACCATGGACGCGTTCCATCCTATCACCCTACCACCAACTTTCCATCTGGCTAAGTTCTTGCAACCTATATAATCAAGGCAGAGCCCATATGCCATGTGGTTGCACTAGAAGCTTCTAAACACTAAGCATCTCAGATCCCTTTGTTCCTGGGTGGCTTTTCACAAGTGTGATACACAAGGTAAACCATAGACATGGGCCTTGTGTAACCACTCAACATAAACCAACATACCATTCCACCCAGGTGATTCATTCACTTAGTTGTTTTATTAAGCAAAAACACAAGTCATAGACTTAGAAATATTTCATAACATGAATAATCCACCCTTGTTTTCTACTAGCTAATCTAAGAATACTGAAGGGAATATGCCCGAGAGGCAATAATAAAGTGGTTATTATCGTATTCCTTGTTTATGATAAATGTTTATTTTGGATGCTATAATTATATTATTACGGAAACGTTAATACATGTGTGTTTAATAAACAAACAGAAAGTTCCTAGTTATGCCTCTCTCATAAACTAGCTCGTTGATTAACAAGATGATCAAGGTTTCCTGATCATGGACATTGGATGTTGTTAATAACGGGGTCACAAAATTAGTGTAATGGTGTGATGAACATTCATCCGAAGTATAGCATTACGATCAAAGTCATTGAGTTTATATTGCTATAACAACTTACGAAGTGATCCTAATCCTTAGACCATGAGATCATGTCAATCACTAACACCGGAAGAGTTTCTTGATAACATCAAACGTCACACCGTAACAGGGTGATTATAAAGATGGATTCAGAACTAATAAAGTGTTATGTTGAGGCCCATGGATCGAGAGTGGAATTTGTTCATCCTGATGACGGATAGATATACTCTGGGCCCTCTCGGTGATATCACATTGATTAGCTTGCAAGCAAGTGATTTGATCACTAGAATGTTATATCACGGGAACGAGAAAAGAGTGCATGTCAGTAACGAGATCAAACTAGGTATGGACATACCGATGATCAAATTTCGGACATGTAATATATCATGAAACAAAGGGATTAAGATACTAGCGTAAAAGGTTCCGACGATCACAAGAAAGTCATCGTTGAATGTGTTGGAGTCAGTATGGGTCTCCAGATCCCGCTTTTGATTATTGATCCGAGAGGGGTCTCGATCATGTCCGCATTATTAGCGAACCGTAGGGTGACACACTTAAGAGACACCGACATCCAATTGGAGCATAAGTTTCATGCCGAAAAGAATAACAAGCGTAGGAATTTATTTCACTAGATACCGAAACAGGTTTTCGGGTGAAATTGCAGAAAGTGTTTCTACATGTGAAATGAAATACTAGCAAGGGGTTTTATGTGAATGTTTGTTAATTAAAGTAATTAACAAAATTCTGAATAAATAAATAAAAGAGTTTTATTTAAATGAGAGCTTGCATTAAATTTGGTGGAAATTTAATGCATGTGAGTGGATTTTTGAGTGGAGGCTTTTTAATGGGAGTGGAGGCTTTTCATTTTGAGTGGAGCTCCACCCATGAATGTGGAAGAGGTGGGCAGCCCCATGGCTGGGCGCCATGCCCTTGGGTGCCCCCTCTCCCTATAAAAGGCCCCCTCTCCTCCTCTCAAAGCACACCTCCTCGTGAAGGATCTCTCTCCTCTAGTATTTATCCCCATGGTCTCGGACTAGCGAGATACATGTTCCCGGTGGATTCGCAAGAAAGAGTTGTGCTTCCGCATCGCTGAGCGAGGAGGCGGAGGTTTCTCGGTGCCTCGAACGCATGTGCGAAAGCACGGATGCGCTGCTGTTTTGTGGCGCTAGGACTTCCTCTCGATCTTGAGATCGGCAAGAGATCGTCACATCAACCACGAGTTTGGACTCGTTAAGCTTTGTCGGTCTTCAAGGGTATGTTCTCACGGATATACATCCGCCGTTGTTTGTATCTAGTAGATAGATCTTGGTACATAGATGTTCCCATCGTAGGAAATTTTTGTTTTCTATCTGCGAACCCTTCAAAGGGTATCGAGCCGGATCTATGCGTAGATACTTTGCAGTAGTACACATATGAGTATGTGGGCGATGATGATCATTTTATTGCTTCTTAGTTGTAATTTGGATATTGGTGGCATAGTGGGATGAAGCGGCGGACAAACTTTACATGTCCTCGCACATCGCACTGCTCCACGCTTGACATGCAACTAGTTTTGCATAAGTGGCTAGCGGGTCTCTCTCCTACTATAGTCAATATCTAATTTGCAACGACTTGTCAACAATTTGGTTATCCTCGTTGTGGTTCATGTTCAGAGGTAAGAACGGTTCTATCTTCGAAATCCTAAACCACGTAAAACTTGCAATGGATAAATTAGAGGCGTAGTTTAGATTGTTGGTTATGATATGGTGATGTTGTAAGTAGAAGTATGAGATGATACTCTTACAACATACATAACGTGTAAACTCCATAGACCTTGGATTTACACATAAAGGTATGATAGTGATCATACCACGATGCACATGATAGAGATCATATGCGGGAACCATATCATTCCACTAATAAACATGTGATATTTGATTGCATATTATATTGCTTGTTTGGCGTTTTATTAGCATAATAAGATGATCCCTCATTTAGATATCAAGATAAAAATGTGTTCTTCCTTAAGTATGCACCGACAATGTTTCGTCGCTTCAAGACATCACGTGATGATCGGGTGTACTTGAATCACATCTCGAATACTAAGGTTCTTACTTGGAGCTTATCATGTAAGGTTAAGCATGAGTCATATGTTTTGATATGATGACCATATGGATGCTCGCTTTGATGATCGGACTTGGTGTAGTGGATTTGGTTCATGTAATCACCAAAAGGCATGAGGGTGTCGGAGTTCATTTCTAATTTGGATTAGTAGAACTCAATTTATCATAAATTAAATCAAAGTGAATTTGCATAATTTGTTGTAGTCATTGGCATTCGCTCACCACCGTATGCATAGTTGTAATTGAGATAATAGAACTATAGAATTGATATATACTGTATCGTATTGTGTTGATTGTCAATCTAAAGTTTAAAGTCCTATTGCAAACTTTCAGCAAAATTCTATTTACTCCGTGAAATTTAATAATTGGTATTAAATCGAGAGTAACAATTCCAGTGTTAGTATCTTAAGTATCATGTTTTCCTCCATGATTATTGATTGTTTTAATATCAAGTTTATCTAGGAGCTGAAAGAATTGTTTCAGAAACCATCATGTGTGGCAGATATAACGATATCTAAAATAATGTTTTGGTTGCAATATGATAGAGTATAATATATGTTATCATATTGGATGAGAATTTATGAAGATTATAGATGCTAGACATCCTAATCATCCAAAAGGGTTTTGGAAAGTAACGTTATACTCACGATTCATATTTATAAGCTACAATAGCTTGATCATGAAAGTCATCATGATAAGGATGAATAGAAGATGTATGTAAAGTGTTTACTACACTAAAAGATTACTAAAGAATGGATTTTGAAAGAACGCCGATCATTTGATGATGGTGATCTACTTCAAAGTGCAAGTCCAAAGGTATTATTATTTGAATATACACGCTTTGGACTATGTGTCATGTATATGGAGCCACTTTTGATGTTGATAGATTCTTTTAAAAGGAAAAGGAAATGCTGAAGAGAATCTATAAAATATATTTGGCAGAAAATAAAAGATTGGAAATATCCAATTTAGGTATATAAATGATATACATGTTATGGTGGTATTCTTTGCTTGTTAAACAATGTGGTTCTTGGGTATTGGATACCGAATTGGTTGGTATGAAATTTCATACGAGCGCAATTCATAAACCACAATGGCCTAAATAACTAGCAAGAGAATATGTGATGATGTTCATCAAAAACAAACAAACCGTTGTTTGTATTTCTCGTTGACATCAAAGCTTGACTTCAAGATTTGTTTTAATAATTGTTATTTGAATCAGGTATTATGAGAACAAAGGTTGTTCAAATAATTATCGTATTCCATATAAGATGGATGATTTACAAATCTAGTTGGAGAAATCACATCCATAAAACCTAATGCTAAAATGTCGCAAGACAAATGATTGAAAGATCACTTACAAAGTGACATCGCCGTTTAAATTATATTGGAAAGAAAAGATGAAGAATCGCCGTTTAAATTATATTACAAAGTGACATCGCCGTTTAAATTCATGGATTTTTGGAGTCTTTGATTTGATCAAGTGACGCTTGTGAGACTTTCCTCGGGATAATTAAAACTTCGTTCAAAGGACAAAGAAGAACGAAAGACTAAAATATTGGAATTTATACATATCGATGTATGTAGTCCATTATGTGTAGTCGTAAGCGATGGGTTTCAACTTCATATGCTTTCTCCGAAAATTTGAGTGAATGTTCACTTAATGAGAAAGAAGTATGAAATATTTGAAAAACGTTTCAAAGACTTTCAAGATGAAGTGGAAAATCATTGTAACAAGAAAATAAATGGTTTATGATTTTATCATAAATGGATTTATTTGAGTTACAAGTGTAACAAGAAAAATAAATGAATTATGATTTTATCATAAAGGGATTTATTTGAGTTGCAAGTTTAGCAAAACACCTAGATTTACATCTCCCGAAACACCATAGGAATATGGAGTGTTTGAGATTTGTAATGAAACCTTGTTTGACATGGTTGAATCAAAGGTGTTATTCATAAAACTGCCATTATGTTTTAAAAGATTAAAGCTTTAGAGACTACCGCTTTTACACTGAAAAGAGCTCCATATTGATTCGTTGAAATGACACCATGGAAGTTATGGTTTGGGGTAAAACCCAAGTTGTCATTTCTTAAATTTTGATATGCTAAACATAAGTAAGATGTTTACAACCGAAGTCGGATGAGCATGTCTTTGTAGGTTATTTCAAATAACAATTGGTTATTCCTCCACAACACCGAGGACAAAGGAGTTTGTCGCTTGAAATATGAAGTTTCTTGAAGAAGGAATTTTTCATAAATGTTAAGTGGGAGGACAATAGAACTTTGATAAGGTTAACGAACCTTAGCTAAATGTGCTGAGTTGCGCAGTGCCGGAAATGGTTCCGGAGGCTGCCATAATGCTCATATCTTATGTGCCTCAAAGGTTGTGTTCACAGAGATCTAAGTTCTTATTGAACCAAGTCGGTCGGATAAACAATCAAATACTAAGATTTGAGAGTAAATCATTATTGTTTGACAATGATGAACCGACTATATGCAAAGAAGCGATGATGGGCCCTGACTTCGTCAAATGGCTTGAAGCCATAAAACCCGTGATAGTTCCATACACGAGAAATCAAGTTTTGAACTTGGAAGACCCTCCGGAAAGGTGTAAAAACCTATCGGTCGTATTTGGATCTATAAAGAAACAGACATGGATGTTTCACATCTATGAATTAGTCAACATGTCGTAAAGTATTTTATGACAATGTTCAAAGGAGTTGACTATGACAAGATTGGATCTTTCATAGCGATATTTAGTCTGGACGAATTAAAGTAGCAACCACTACATATAATTTGGTATATGGTAGATGAATAAATAAAACAAAGTTATTTTAATAGAATGGTTACCTAGGACGTGTACATGACACGATCAAAAGGGTTTTGTTAATTCAAAGGATGCTAAAAAGGGGCATGCAAACTTCAATTGTTGAAGTAAGCATCGCGGAGTTGGAATCTTCACCGTGATGAAAAAGAGTTTTCATCAGGAGACGATGAAGATGCTTGCATTTGCAAGAAATTAAGTAGGAGCGCTGAGACACATTTCTAATACATTATGTGGATGACATCTTGTTGATTAGAAATGATGTATCTTTTATTGACAAAGGTTAAGAATTTCATTTCAATGAAATACTTAGGCAAAACCCGAATATTTAAGCATGAATGTCTATAGTGGATAGACTGTGACGCTAATATGGTTGTGCCAAACGTACATATATGAGATATTGAAGGAGTTCAATATATAAACAACAAGAAACGGTTCTTGTCGCATGGAAAAGAATTGAATCAAGATTCAAGTGTATCGACACTTGATAAGTGAAACAAGATTCAAGTGCTTTGACACTTGATGAGTGAAATCACGAGAATGTTTTGATCAATCATACCATGATATGTACATATACAGATATGTCCTATGATCTAACTGTTATGAGCATATACCAGAATGAATCATAAAATGATCATTGGACGATAGTGAGGATATTCTTATGATCTTTTGGAAGAACTAAGAATATATTTGTGTAGAGGTGACAAACAATTACAAATAGTTCATTGTAAAGCGTTGCATTGATACTAGTTTTGTCACAAGATACATATTAAGTTTATCTCAATTTAAACTATGGGTGGCACAATGTAATGGAAAGAAGATTCTATGATGGATTTGGAAGAGTTCCAAAGTTAAGACATTGTGACGAATACTACAACAAAAGGCTAAGTATATGACTGCTATAGTAGCAGCAAAGGAGGGAATTTGTGTCAAATAGTTTGTTATCAAACTAAGGTGTGGTTCGCAATGGGCTAACACTAAAGATATATTGTGTGACAATAGTATCGACGTGTTTTAACCCCAAGGAACTAAAGGTCTCATCAAAAGACCAAATTTATACAATGCCATCTCATTGGAGAATGAGTGATGCGTGAAGACACAAAGACATGCAAATACACACGGACCTGAAAGCATCAGATCCGTAGATTATGTTAACCACTTGCGATATGTATATGGAACACCGTAGCCATAGGTGTTCAATACGCAAAGTTTTCAAACTAGATTATTGTCTCTAGTACAAATGGGAGACTGAAGGGAATATGCCCGAGAGGCAATAATAAAGTGGTTATTATCGTATTCCTTGTTTATGATAAATGTTTATTTTGCATGCTATAATTGTATTAATACGGAAACATTAATACATGTGTGTTTAATAAACAAACAAAAAGTTCCTAGTTATGCATCTCTCATAAACTAGCTCGTTGATTAACAAGATGATCAAGGTTTCCTGATCATGGACATTGGATGTTGTTAATAACGGGGTCACAACATTAGTGTAATGGTGTGATGAACATTCATCCGAAGTATAGCATTACGATCAAAGTCATTGAGTTTATATTGCTATAACAACTTACGAAGTGATCATAATCCTTAGACCATGAGATCATGTCAATCACTAACACCGGAAGAGTTTCTTGATAACATCAAACGTCACACCGTAGCATGTGGTGATTATAAAGATGGATTCAGAACTAATAAAGTGTTATGTTGAGGCCCATGGATCGAGAGTGGAATTTGTTCATCCCGATGACGGATAGATATACTCTGGGCCCTCTCGGTGATATCACATTGATTAGCTTGCAAGCAAGTGATTTGTTCACTAGAATGTTATATCACGGGAACGAGAAAAGAGTGCATGTCAGTAACGAGATCAAACTAGGTATGGAGATACCGATGATCGATTCTCGGACATGTAATATATCGTGAAACAAAGGGATTAAGATACTAGCGTAAAAGGTTCCGACGATCACAAGAAAGTCATCGTTGAATGTGTGGGAGTCAGTATGGGTCTCCAGATCCCGCTTTTGATTATTGATCCGAGAGGGGTCTCGATCATGTCCGCATTATTAGCGAACCGTAGGGTGACACACTTAAGAGACACCGACATCCAATTGGAGCATAAGTTTCATGCCGAAAAGAATAACAAGCGTAGGAATTTATTTCACTAGATACCGAAACAGGTTTTCAGGTGAAATTGCAGAAAGTGTTTCTGCATGTGAAATGAAATACTAGCAAGGGGTTTTATGTGAATGTTTGTTAAGTAAAGTAATTAACAAAATTCAGAATAAATAAATAAAAGAGTTTTATTTAAATGAGAGCTTGCATTAAATTTGGTGGAAATTTAATGCATGTGAGTGGATTTTTGAGTGGAGGCTTTTTAATGGGAGTGGAGGCTTTTCATTTTGAGTGGGAGATCCACCCACATGAATGTGGAAGAGGTGGGGTCAGCCCCATGGCTGGGCGCCATGCCCCTTGGGTTCCCCCCTCTCCCGTATAAAAGGCCCCCTCTCCTCCTCTCAAAGCACACCTCCTCGCGAAGGATCTCTCTCCCCCTCTATTATTTATCCCCCATGGTCTCGGACTAGCGAGATACATGTTCCCGGTGGATTTTCGGCAAGAAAGAGTTGTGCTTCCGCTGCATCGCTGGAGCGAGGAGGCGGAGGTTTCTCGGTGCCTCGAACGTGTGTGCGAGCACGGATGCGCTGTTTTTGTGGCGCTTAGAACTTCCTCTCGATCTTGAGATCGGCAAGAGATCGTCTACATCAACCATGAGTTTGGACTCGTTAAGCTTTGTCGGTCTTCAAGGGTATGTTCTCTACGGATATACATCCGCTCGTTGTTTGTATCTAGTAGATAGATCTTGGTACATAGATGTTCCCATCGTAGGAAAATTTTTGTTTTCTATGCTGCGAACTCTTCACATACTAGTAGCAAGAATGTTAACTTAGGGAAAATTCTACTAAGACAACAACTACTAGGATTTCCCAAGGCATAGCATAGCATAGATACTTAGAAAAATTCCATGCAAGTCTTACTCAAAATATCACTAATGCATAGTCAAAATAATAGGACAAAATATATGAAGCACCACTTGCCTTGATAGTTGGGGGAGTAGCAACAGTCCTCACAATCACAATCACCACTATCACCAAAATCTACACATAAAATAATAACAACAAATTCACATTCAAATATTCAAACAAAAATATATATATGAATGCATGCAAATGCAATGGAATGATTTTTCTATACTAAACAAGTCAAACCAAATAGTATTGAACACCAAGTAATCTATCTAAAGTCTAAAAAACTCAAAATTGCCTCAAAACAATTTTATAAACAATTTATAAAGCCAAAATAAGCATATAATTGATTCTTCAAATAAACCTATTTTTCCAGAAGCAAAATACCAATTCAATGTCACATTAGTGTAGGGATTATTTTTATGAATCCAATGATATATTATTTGTAATTTTTGGACAAACAGATCAAAAGACATGAATTTTACAAGTTTAAATTTCTAATAGATTCAAAAACAGATTTTAAATCTAAACTACAGACGCGTGGACGCATCTGATTGGTTGGTACAGATTCACGCGGATCGCATTTCCGCGTCGTTGGATCAAGTCCGCTTCACTCACGATCTAATCTACAGCGCTCGATTAAGATCTAACGGCCCTAGATGAAACGACCAAAATCGGGCGGCGCTGACGGCTACTGGCGGCGGCGGCGCTTCTGCCGGCGATGCTTCGACGAATCCAGAGGGGGCTAGGGGTAGTGCGGTGGCTTACCAGCATCGTACAGATGCGAGGAAGCTCAAGGCGAAGTTGTCTTGGACAGGGGCGTGCTGCTGCGGCTGTGGGAGCTCGTCGGATTAGCTGCTGGTGTCGGGCTTTTGCAAACGGCGACGGAGGCGACGACCTAGGTCACCATAGCGCAAACAAAGGGCATCAGAACGTGCACAAGGTCAAGAAGCACAAGTTAGTTTGATCTAGAAGGCAAGAGGCGTGCGGACCTGGACGGAATTACTCGCCGGAGTTGTGGACGACGTCAGGTGCTCACGGTGCTTGATGGGGACGACGACCTGGGGCAACACAGGACAAACCAGAGGCAAGATTAGATGCGCCTGAGGATGGTGAGCATGACAGGGTGAGGTCATAGGGTGGACGAAGCTCACCGGAATCACTCGCCGGAGATGCTCGGGTCCGCGGCGGTGCAAGCACGATTATGGGTCGCCTCGGGGCGCTTGGAAGTGGGAGTTTGAGGGGAAATGGACATGGCGGAGTAATGTTTAAGTAGCCAGAGCAGGGGCGGCAATCGCGCGGTGAATCAATGAGATTTAACCAGATTGATCGGGACAGTGAATGGGGAGGAAACGACGGCGACGACGTGGTCTGCGCGTGGGGTTTGGGGACGATGACTACGTGGCGTTGGGGCCACTGGTCAGTGAGCGCGGGGTAGAGTTCACACGGGTGAGAGAAGGGGCAGAGGGAGGGTGGCCTGGGTGGGCTTGCTGGGCCGGTTCTGGCGCTGGGCTGAAAAGGCAGGCCAGTTTTTATTTTTTTCCTTCTCCTTTTTCTTTTCTGTTTTCATTTTTAGGAATGGTTTTGAAACCCATTTTCAAATCTGTTTGAATTCAAACCTTTTTCAGATTTTTGTAATGTGAACCTTGCATTCAAAAGTGTGTTAAACACAACTGTTCACTCAAAAACACTTTGGCCTTTTGAAAATAAAAAATAAACCATGCCCCATATATGATATATAAAATGGGGTTCAAATATGTTTTCAAATAGGGTTTTGATTTGCAATTTTTTGGTGCAAGACAAACATGCTATGATGATATGAATGCAATACATGATTTTGCATTTGATGAAATTTGGGACGTTACACGAAAAATCCTACTAATACAATAAAAAAATTACATAGGCCGTGAATTTGGTAAAAGGCAACAAGGTAATAAAAAGCTGCATGCATCAATTGATGTTTTTTTTCGAAAAGGGGGCAAAAGCTTTGCCCCAATCAATTAATCAAGAAGAAGTTTCACATGGTAAATAGATCCGAGGTTACAAAACAATTACTCTCGCAGCACGAATTCACCCAAACTCTTAGCGCTGGTGCTTACCCACATGCGGGCTTCGCGCTTAACCCTCTCTAGAACTACAAGTGGCGGTGTGAGCTTTTTCCGGAAGACCCTGTCATTTCGCTCGTTCCATATCTCCTAAGCGATAAGTAGCGTGAGGGACGAAACATTGCTTTGCGGTTCGGAATTGGACCCTCCGTCATCATCTCCCACCATTCCTTTGCGTACAGGCCCACCCATCGGGCTTGGTCCATCTTAGGGATCCCGATCCAATCCTTGTGTATCAATCGATGTAGAGCCTTGGATTTTCCCTATTTCTAAAAAAGGCCAAAAAAGCCAACAAGGCAATAAAATGTTGCATGTATCCAGGCCGGACACTCGAGGACGTCCTTGAGCACATTGTCGCAGGAGACCGCCCCAAGCTGGGGTACCCTCCTCGGTTGTCTCCGTCAGCTACCCATCACCGTTTTGTGGCGATTTGGCTGCCGAGGAGGATGAAAGGCCTCAGCTCCTCGTCCTCGGCGTCACGCTCCTCTGGATCGGCGCGTCGCGCGATCGCTGCCGGCGTCGGCGCGTGTCGCCGCTCAGCACCGGAGGTGGAGTACTCGGTGCGCTCGCCGCCAAGGATGAGGTCGGGCGACATCGTCATCAACGAAGTCCACGCGCCGGTGCCGTCGACCGGCCGGCTTCGCCTTCGCACGACGAAGACTGATCCTTCGGACTGGGCGGTTCCCGTCGATGAGGACACCTTTGTCCTGAAAATGGCGATGGAGCGTTCTCTGAATGACGTGCCGTCCATGCAGACCCCCGACGCATGCGCCTGGTCCAGGGCCGACTGGGAGCAGGAGGAGACCAACCGCGTTCGACGCCACAAGGAGCAGGCCGAGCGCGAGGCAGCTTGCAGCGCTCGCCGGGAGAGCGCTTCTCATCGTCCTCGACGACGACGACAAGGCCGGTCCGTCGTCCCAGCTGTGGCGCTATGGCGATGCCGGCCAGGGCAGCTCGCGCCCTCCGCAGCCGCCGAGCGACGACGGGACCCGGGACGTCGACTACACATGATTCTATCGCAACTTCGGCATGTGAGCGGCGCGCCCGATGTCATCGGCATCGGCATCAGCGTCGACCTAATAGTTTTACTATGTTTTTTTTAGCCTAATGTAGTCAAAATTTGGGTATATATCCGAATTTGACATAATATGTATGAGCTCGTCTACAGTTTAATTAAAGGGAGTGCCTAGATCTTAGGCGCCTGAGAATTAGTTATGTCTAAGTCGCTGATGTCATCCTAATATTTGTGCTAATTCTCAGTTGCAACCTATTTGCAACTCATAAGATTTTTATTCTTGATTCTGGCCTGAATTCATTCATTAACTCGATTCTGTAGCTAATACTTAATCACAGATAAATCAAACGGTGAAAGAGGCGACTTGAGACTTATGAAGTTCTCGGACTCCTGAAAACTAGCAAATCCGTTAATTAAATCGTCTATATTTATCCAAATTTTGACGAAACAGGGAACTCGGTCGGCCTGAAATCGCCGCTAAGGGCGTCCGCGGAGTTGCATCCGATTTCAGTCCGGAAACGCCCGAATGGAGGTGCTCTTACCCAAGTTACCCAACGTGATGTTCCCCGCGGCGGGGGCGGTGCGCGCCGCCGTCCACCGAGATAGCATCTTCGCGCGTCTGCCCCGTCTCCTCCCGCTGCTCCTCACGGCCGCGTCTCGTCGCTCTTTCGCCAGCATTTTTGTCGCTTCACGCCCTCCGCGAGCCCTTCAGCTGAATCTCCGTCCCTGCAGTGCGTCGCCCGCGTTTGCCGCCACCGATCGATAAGTCCCTGTCGCTCTTTAACCTCGGATCCCTTTGCTCTCTCCATATTCCAACCGAATCTGAAATTTGCTGGTTGATATCTGAAACATCGCCATCGATTTTCCTAGTTGTTTAGTGCGTGTGATTGCTCCCCGCAGAAAAAAAGAAGTGCGTAAGATTGCAACGGAAGTTCTACCGGATAGTCACGAGGAAGCGACAAGGACGAATACTTTGTTTGGAGCATAGCACATTATTGTATCAACAGTGAGCTGTTACTGAATTAACTAATCCGTCTCTTGTTTGCAGTGTTAACTAATCGCTCTAGATGACGCGAAATCACAAATAAAAAATCATGCAAAGGAATGGAGAAGACAGACTTTTTCCCATTTGAGGGAGAAGGCTTACTCTGTATGTGCTTATTACTTACTGTAGTATACTTCGCTCAGATTTGTACAAGAGCATCACCATGCAAAACTTGGGCAGCCATTAATCCACCATACACTGAGAGCATCCATGTTGTAAGCAGGAAGAGGGAAGGGGGCGCTGATGTTGTCGAGCAGCAGTGCCGAGGAACATCCTAGCTCCTTCATGCCTCCGAATGCCGTGGATGCCAAACTGACGGTGGCCGCGGGCGTCGGTGACTGTCAGCGATTGAAGGATCTGCCAGGCAAGGAGGATTCCACGACGAGGCCTCTCCCGGCAGTCACCATGAGCCCCCTTCTGCTATCATCGGCGTGCTCTGGCTCTTGGCAAGACTTGGAGCTTCTTCTGAACGGTGGAAGCGGCCAACTCCATAGTCCATCCATCTGTGAGGTATAACCAAGAATTTCTTGACCTGCTCATGGCGTACAGCTCTGATAGCTGCATCAGCAAAGGTGCATCAACACAGAAAGCTTCTACTGATGATGTTGAAGCTTCTCTGAACCAGCTGCCTTCAGTCTCTGCTCTGTCACTCCTGGAGGGGGTCACTGTTGAAGGGGGCACGGCACTCCATATGGTGGCCATGTATGGTGACAGCGATGGCTTCTTGAGGAGCGCCGACATAATCCATAGCAAGGCAAGACACCTCCTGTTTGCGCGAAACAAGAATGGCGACACGCCCCTGCATTGCGCAACACGGGCCGGCTTGTCACGGATGGTCTGTCATCTCATTAGCCTGGCAAGGACGAGGATAATGCGGGTGTTAACCGAGCGAAGGAACTGCTGGAAATGGAAAACAAGCTTCAGGAGACAGCACTGCATCAGGCAGTCCGCATTGGGAACAATGACATAGTCAAGCTGCTAATGGAGGAGAACTCAGAGTTGGCCAGTTTTCCAAAACATGGCACTTCGCCTCTGTACCTAGCCATCTTGCTGGAAGAGGACATCATTGTTGGGACGCTTTATAATGCGAGCCACATGAAGCTCTCCTACTCTGGGCCAAATGGACAGAATGCGTTGCATGCTGCGGTTCTCCGAGGCACAGGTACCCAAACATCATTTTACCAAATCTGGATTCCTACTATTTTCTGCACATGTTTTTCATCATTTTTTTTCCTCTTAGAGTCTCCTAGTTGGACATTTATATGTGTAGTTTTTTTCCACCAAATTTCTTTAAATTCATCTGAAGCATCAAGAACCGAGCAACATCTAGTGTATACTTATCTTTCTCTTAGCTAACATGTTCTGTTCCGGTGTGTACGAGGAAGTTTGATAGTCCTCTGGGATAACAAATAGTTCTCAAACGGGGTGTTTATGTATTCTATATATATGACCTGACCTGAAAACCTGCACTAGTGCATTCCACCGAGCCATAGTTTGTTCCATTAAATTTTCTGAAAGAGTACAGCACAGGACACTTGTTGTTCATGATGAAAAACCAATTAATTCTAAATTGATCAATAAGACTCACTAACCATGACATGGGCCTTGAACATTGTACTGCTCCCTCCATCCTAAAAAGGATGTCGTATTTTCTAGATTCACATGTATCTATACACTAAAACGTGTCTACATACATGCGAATCTAGACAAATCTGCAACATCGTTTTTAGGACGGAGGGAGCAGATAGTTAAAAAGGGCTTATTACTCCTGATACTAGATTGAGGATATGGCCTTCGTGTATGGTTGCTAGTTTGGGGTATCACATATTTATATTACTGAATAATGCAGTATTTAATGACTCAAGTGTTCAGAAAGGTATGTGATCGAGGCACAATAATGCAGCACAAGTTCTCCTGCTACGCAGCCTGGGCTCCAAGATAGTTCCACTCCAAATGCCTTGTCTAGATTTCTCTCTTTGAACTAATACAAACCATTGCTCACAGTTTAGTTCTTAGACTACTGGAGTTATCAGAAGCACATTTACAGAAAATAAGGGCACATGCAATTAACATGAGAATAAATAGCTGGGTTGCACTTCACAATTCCAGTCTTTTAAATTAGTTAAGCAGTGCCATCAGTACTATTTCATTACGAGGTAATTAAGGGCCCCATTTACAACATAATCTTCACTTACTACTACTGGTTAATGTTAGTATTAGAAATAGCAAGTGAAAGGCCTATTTTATTCATCACTCCCAATAACTTTCTCAAATATGCACCCCCTTACATTGTTCCACCTCCCTCTCCTTTTTTGTTGGCTGCCGCACTCAAACCTCACATTTTCCCAGATTGATTGCATATAACAAAAAACCTGTTCGCAGATCTTACAAAAAAGCTCTTGGGATGGAACAATGATCTCACTCCACAAAGGGATGAAAATGGGAGTACGCCTCTCCATTTTGCTGCATCTCTTGTGCGGCAAAGTCAACGAGGAAGTGTATGTTGGCAAGTATTGGAAGCTAACCCAGCTGCATTGTATCAATCGGACAACAAAGGATTATTTCCGATACACGTCGCCGCCTCTGTCGGTGAAAGAAGGACAATCATCATGTTTCTTGAAAAGTCTCCAAGCAGTGCTGGTTTGCAAGGCACTATGGGAAGGACATTCCTTCATGTAGCTGCCGAGAAAAGGCAAGTTAAGATAGTCAGTTTTGTTTGCAGAAATCAATCACTCTCATGGATTCTGAATATGCAGTACAGTGATGGGAACACTGCACTACACCTAGCTATCCAGGGAGGGAGTCTTCTCATGTTTTGTACTTTGCTAGGGAATCTGCAAATACATTTAAATTTGTCAAATAAGAAAGGGCAAACAGCTCTAGATATATCACGATATAAGATTCCCCTAGGATTGTTTGATGACCAGGTAATGTACTCCATTTTATTCTTATAATCACTGCCCTTGATGCAAAATAAAATAATGAAGATTCGTTGATTTGGCTTCACCTATTTCTCTTCCGTTTGTGCAGAATAGTGAAACAAAAATACACTTTGCACTTGAAGTCGTTAATGCTAGGAGTGGTAATTTTCGCCGCGATCACTTTGAGGAAGACTACAATCACCAGTTAAAACATACTCAGAGAGAAGAATTGAAGAAGGTGAAAGAATCAACACAAACACTGTGTATTGGTGCAGTTCTAATTGCAACTGTGACATTTGGTGCTACTTTCGCCCTTCCTGGAGGTTACAGAGGTGATGAACATACTAATGGAGGCACACCAACCCTTGCTGGGAGGTATGCTTTTGATGCGTTCATTATAGCCAGCACACTGTCCTTTATATTGTCTGCAATGGCTATCATAGGTCTTATGTATTCTGGATACTCTATTTTAAACCCACACAGTCGCAGAATTTACTTCTTTGTAGCCTGGTATTTTGCAACAACATCGGTCACATGCTTCACGGCATCTTTTGCACTAGGTTTGTACATGGTGCTAGCACCAGTTGCTCACAAGTCTGCCGTCGCTATCTGTGTCATTAGCCCTCTTGTCATTCTATTCAACAAAACAGAATTTTGGCTAAAGTGGGCTCTTTTGGCACGACCGTTATGTACTCGAATTGGACTAATTCGCACATTGGTGTTGGTGACAACGCGAATCATTTTCAACATGTTGATGGAATTTTGGCCTATCATTTTCATTTTTGTTTGGGCTGTATATACAAGGAACCAATTTTAGAAATGGAACGGGTGATACAACTACCGGCACCCCTCTCTTGAAGATGCATCAAATACTTATATTTTGGGAGAGGTGTCTTGGCTTGGCCTGCTGAGGATTTAGAATTACTAGTCTGCAGTATTTTTCTTATTAGAATCTTCTGGTATTTGGTGTTTCGGTAAATGTTATGGCGTGATGTACCTTTTATGTTTAAGAATTTGTGCCCAAAATCTTGTAACAGCTGATTACAGCTGCTAGCTACAACTTGTTTGAATCATGCAAGTGATTTTGATTTCCGTCTATAGCTTATATTTCAGTATGCACAATTTAGTGTGGGAAGGAAAATCCACGCACAAATAGATCATTTCCGGACTTAGCTAAACAGTTGGTAAATGTATTACATAATATGATTATAGCCCTGATACTAGCCTCTTAAGTGTGCCTTGCTACCTTAACGAATTTTGTTGAATCTGGGTAATTATTTGTGCTCACAGATTAAGTTTCAGGAGGAAGTCCAATGTTTTATTATTCGACTTGTACGACATACTTTTACACAATCCTTGATTAATGTTGCGCTGGTTTATGTATCATACCAATGAGAAAGAAGGCATGCTGGTCTTCTACCATGCAAGGAACATGGCTAAGTTGAGTTAGGGCAGAGTTATTTGGTGGATTTTTTTTAGACTGAAGGCGCTCAGGCCCAACACAAGGACTGAAGGTTCATACAAAACATAGTACGAAGTACGCACAGCAAACGCTGAGACAACAAACTGGCCACAGTAGCTACCCTAGCATACACGGCCAAAGACAAACAACACCGACGCAAGGGGAAGACGGTAATCAGCTGCTTGGAGGGGCTTCAAGGAGGTTCAGCCGACGCCACCGGAGATGCAGGAGGGGAGTAGGTCTTGGCGAAAGACGCTCTATGCATCCGGATCAGCTCCTCCAGCAGCAGCAACGGTTTTCGACTTTGAAGAGGGCGCCACATCTACAAGGAGAGAATAGATTTGAAAATAACATCAGCAGGTTGTTTGGGAAAACCGACTCAATGGTAAATTTGTTACGGATGGTCCAAAGGAACCAGCACTAGGCCGCAAAAAAGGACCAAATCGCATTACGCGGGCGACCCTGGAAGGACCCTAGGATAGCGAACCATTCAGCGCGATTGCTAGGATTCCAGGACGACTGAAACATGTCTCTTGCGCTGCTCCAGGCAAATCTGGCCAGCACACACGAGAAGAAGATGTGATCCACATCCTCCTCAGCACCGCACAGGGAACACTTCCCATTAGACGGGCCCTTGCGCTTCTTGATTTGGTCATTCGAAGGGAGCCTACCTCTCATCATCTGCCAGAGGAAGTTCAGTTCTTAAGCTTAAGGGGCAGGTGGGTCTTCCAGAGGGAGACCAGGATGGGGATCACCGGGCCTTTGCAGAGTGCACGATACATGGATCTCGAGGAGTATTGGCCGCTAGGGTCCAGGCGCCAGGAGATCGCGTCAGTGTCACCAGAAGGGGGCGCCTCGGAAAGCTCCAATATCATCAACGTCCACGCAGCCAGCTCCTCCAGACCGAAAGATCTTCTGAAGGGATGTTCCAAGTGCCTTCAGCGAAAGCTTGTGCAATCGAGATTTCTGGGATATGGTGGATATGGTTATTGCAAGTCATGACTGCCTGCTTATGAAGTGAAACTAGAGGGGAAACAAAGTGAATTAGAGCACTCCACGACATCAAAGAATTTATAGCACTTCTTGTAGGAAACTGCGTGTGCTTCTTTTTATTTTTTTTTGTTTTGCCTACTGATGGTAGCAGGGGTTAGTTATTCCTCAACTTAGTGATATCTTGTGCGTGAATGATATACTTTATTGCTTTGATATTTGATGACTGCTTATCTCAAGGAATTAGAGTTTGCTCTTGTAAGGACATTTGGTATACATGGATAATAGCATCCCATTTGGTAAAAAGTGTGTGATACCAAGTGTACAAAAAGGAATTAAAACCTGACAGCGCATACATCGAGCTGTACATGGATGTGATATTTAGAGTAAATTCCAACTTTTACCCCCTAGATCAATATTTTTGACACTAATTACCCCATTTAAGAATTTTTCGTCTATATTACCCCATTTAGCAAAAACAATTGTCAATTTTTACCCCATTTGAAAATTCGAGAGCCAGCTGCTCTATGTGTCCATCGGTCAGGTACACGTGGCATAGGACGCCTCTCTTGTTCTCCTAGCTGTTTTTTCCACGCTCAAATCGGTCTGATTAGCTGAGTCATGCTTGATATTTTACACACGATCCTTAGGTGTACCGTATACGTAGATACGATTCTGATGTAGTAGTACCAATTGATGGTAGGGGTCTCATGCATCTAGGTGATCGTTAGCAATCTTAGAGGCAGGGGCCGCGCCTCACACCAAGTGAATTTCTTTTTAAATGCCGAGTGGGTGAGTTTGGCCAATGCTAATAACACGTACTTCCTCTGAGTCAAAATATAAGATGTTTTAGGTTTGTGAACAAAATGAATCTAGACTTGTTTTCGTATGTAGGTTTACTCAATTTTGGAATAAATCTACTCACTAAAAAAATCTAGATTTATTTTCTTCACAAATCTAAAACATCTTATATTTTTAAACGGAGGGAGTACAAAGCTGTTGTCTCTATTGAAATTTAGTACTCCATAGCTAGCAAGCCATGCACAACTAATTAGCCATCATATACACGTAAGTGTGTTTTCCTCTTTTTATTTCTTACGGGTATCGAGATTATTTTGCATGTACACGCAATTGTATACTTACACAGAAAGCCAATGTACAATACTAGTCGGTGATGGATTCTAACTCAACTCGGACACATGTACATTGACACCATGTCGTGATTATTTCCACAAAATGGTGGTTGTGGACAGATTTTTTGGGTTCAAGGTTTTTCTCGGATGCAGGAAAAAGTTGGAGGAAAACTGCTGACTGCACTCAGACATCAAATCATGTGTAAAATCTTAGGGAGGGTAAAAATTGGCAAAACTTTAGCTAAATGGGGTAATATGGATGAAAAATTATTAAATGGGGTAATTAGTGTCAAAAATATCGAAATAAGGGGTAAAAACTGGAATTTACTCTGATATTTAAGATGAGTAGCTACGGGAGATGTACTTCGGAGGACTATCGCAATGCAAAAGGAGTCATATACACAAGTTGCTCAGGATTGAAAGTTCATTGCTTGACTGTACACCGAAAACATATGTGCCAGGACCAAAAGTCATGACTTAAAAGAGAAGATCGCCGAAGCATGTTCTTCTTTCGATGAGGTTATTTATTTTTTTGAAACAGATCGTCCTTGGCACCTACCGAAAATTTACCCTTGATCATGTTCACAGTCAAGACAATTTGGCAAGGATGGTGTAAGTCGGTGAACGGTGAGAGGTCAGATCATGTCATAAAAACTAGGCTCTACAGGTGTTGGAATAGAGCATGGCGTCTCAACCCTTGTATACAGTTAAGCTACATATATATGTGATCATACCGCCAAAGTTCTTCACCGTGGTTGATTGTAGGATTAGGAGGCTCTGGGAAATGATACAATTCAGAATTCTCTGTTCGGAGAGAAAAGTACACCCAGCCGCCCGCTGTACAATAGCAGCCTGTTGTACAATAGCGCCCAGAAATTACTGTCGGCCTGCGGCGGCCACGGTCCTCCAGCGTTCTCCTCTCTCTAGCGGCGAGGAACACCACGGTGTGAACTGCACGGGTAGCCTGCCCCACCAAGGACCTTCCTTCCATGTTGGATCCACATACAGCCTCTTTTCCAGATTGAAGGTTCTCTTGCCGGCCGTAAGTTATTGTGTGCTAATTAACTGCATGGCAATGTAATTCTGGTGAGGCAGTTTCGTTGAGGAAATTCATGCATGTATAATTCCCTCGGAGGTTAGAACAGATATTTTCGATAAAGGACGATTTTATTGCTTAAAGTTTAAGTCTTACAGGTTAGAACAGATGGATAGGTAATTGTTTTTGGAGTTGTTTTCTTTGGGAAGAACAAGTCTGTGCACCAGAGACTATTCTCCTCACTTTAAAATTGGCATTTGTTCCATATTTTTGTATAGCTTAATCTGCCTAGTATCTATAAATGTTGGCTCATATTTTAAATAGACTGTCCTTGGCACCTAAGTTAGGATATAATAATGGAGCTTGCATGTGAACATTTACTTCACCATGTTCCAGGTCTGAATAGTTTTTGCAGGGTACGAGTTGGTGAATATTGAGAGATGATCAAGTTACAACTACCCTCGAGAAGATTTGGCACATATGGACAGTGGCGCCCCATTTTGGTAGAAGCGTATGCTACCGAGCACCAGTAGAAAACATGACACTAGTCCCGGTTTGTAAGAGTCTTTAGTCCCGGATTATAATTCAGAATTAACGTATCTATTACAAAGCGGGACTAGATTGTCTCCACGTGGCCCGCTGCGCGCGCTGAGCTGGAGGATCTTTAGTCCCGGTTCGTAACATGAACCGGGACAAAAGTTTTTCTGTCGCGACAGCGTTTTGCACCAAACTGCTGTCTCCACAGGAACTTTAGTCCCGGTTCTGTTACAAACTGGGACTAGATTGTCTCCACGTGGCCCCGCTGCGCGCGCTGGGCTGGAGGATCTTTAAAGCTCTTCTGTCGCGGCAGCGTTTTGCACCAAACTGTTGTCACGGCAGGAGGTGGGGTTTTAGGGTTTTCTTTTTTTTGTGTTTGATTATTTTTCATTTTATGTTTTCATATACATAATATTCTATGCTACTACATGTTGTATACATTGATGCATATATAATATAATTTCACTCATGATAACATAAAGACATATAAATATATACACAACCGAGACTAGAGCTCGTCTAATTGATTTACACCAAGATCATTACAAGGGATACTGTCCTTTTGTGTCTATCCACGATTACACGAAGGTATATCCATGTTGTACTCTCCTTTTGTGTTTATGATGTCCCTGAGCAAAAATCCCGACAACTCCTCTTGAATTGCTAGTAGGCGTTCATGTGGTAGGAGCTTATCCCGCATCGCATACAACTATATATAAAGAAGTAGATCATTATCAATGGAAATCAACAAAAACTGTGGTATAGAATAAATTGCGAATATATTGTTTACGTACTTAAAGAAAGTCTGTGCCCTTGTAGAGGTCCCAACCTTTAATAAGGTAGAGATACCTGTGTTTACAATGCTAGTCCCTGGATCAAAAGCTAGCATCCACAGTTAAGATGTAATATTAAGAAACAAAGGTCATAATACAACTTTATAACCAGGAATAAATTAATTCATTACATCTTACATAGCTCATTTGGCTATCTTATTACAATGCAGCAGAAATAACTATAGCATGGAGTCATTCATCTTTAAAGTGCCATAGGCAATCATGTTGGTTGTAGACTTATAATCCAATTCAACACACTTCACTAACATCAAACAAACCTGCAACATATTAAGTTGCAGCCACAAGGGTCAATACATTTGAATTGTATTGGCAAGTTTCACTACTATATAGAAATAAGTGGATCCTATCATTACATGCATATTTGGCTAAGTAGGGTCGAGGCTCATTTGCAGAAAGCAATATAGTTTTATCCTATCTTTTCAAAATAGTTTTTATCTTTTGACAAATCTTTCTGAACTCCTTGGAAAACTCCAAGTGCTTCTAATCCCTTGTTGTCACCATCAAGTTTTACTTTGAGAAATTGAAATGTCGAGATCTTCCATAGCTTCAGGCCTTAGTTGCTCAGAGTTGTCCGTAACTGGGGACATGGCTAAGTACTTAGAATTTGATCTTCAGCGGAAGTTGTACACTTTACCCACATGACACAATCTCGTCTTGACGCCACCAGTGGCCGCTGGATAAGTACTCACCCAATGAAGTACCGGCAGATCGAGAATGTGACAAAGTCTTTCTATAGAAGTCCTCCTAATACACGATGCTAGCTTGTCTACCAGGAACCAATGTAGGGATATATTTCCCTACACAATTCTAGTTAACCTGAAGATGCCAATGCATGGGTCTTCCACTATGTAGTTGACTAAGCCAGAGCCCATTTAACATGAGGCTGTACACGGAAGCCACTGTATGAGAAACATGTTCAATCTCTAAGTCCCTGGGTGGTTTTCTTCTAGTGCACATACAAAAATATAGCCATATAAACATGGTTCCCTTTGTTGACATCTTGTTCAAAACTTGAGTATCCTCTTTCCACCCAAGTGGTTCATTGATTACTTGTTTTATTATATAAAACATATATTTTTCCAACACTTCATATAATCATATCATGTATCCCATCCCAAATATATAGCAGGGTTAATCATACTACAACTACACTGTTTTCACTAAGGAAGATATAAGGATATCCTAATAGGATATAGCATAGCATAGAAATATAGTAGTCTTATCATGCATGTTACAAAAATCCACTAAGTGTAATGAAAATAGTAGGACATGGATGATAGTGTCACTTGCCTTTTTAGTAGAGAATATTGGTTCACTCCTTAATCTTGCAAATATCACACTCTTCTAACTTCACTACAATTCAATCAAGCAAACATATATTCAACTACCATTCAATCAATTCACCACATAAAATGACAAAAACATGGCAATGCATGCAAGCATGCAAAAGATGGTTTTATTTGGAAAAGTGGTTTCTATTAGGATCTAACCATTTTAAAACTCATATTGGTCATTTAAAAAAGTGGTAAAACCATTTAACTTCAAGTTGGTGAAAATGGCCATTTAAGTCATTTTTGTTTTGCTAGGAATGATTTAAATCAAAATGATAATCCCTAGAGTTTGTAAAATATTTTTGAACACAACATGTTAGTGTTTTAAGGTCAAGTGTTTAATATTAAAACCATTTGCAAAAGGTTTTACCCCATAAACCAAATATTATACCAAAGTGATATTTTATGTTGTTGGAAATGCCTTTTTGCAAAGTAATAATTTTATAGGGTTCATCAAATATATTTTTAAATCTCAAAACTTGGTGTTTAGGGTCAGGGAGTTTAATTCAAATCATTTCCCAAAGATTTTTACTCAAAAAGTATTTTTAACACATAAACAATATTTTTATTTGACTAGAAATGCTCTTATTCAAAGATTTATTCTTTAACTTCACAAAGTACATTTTTAAATCCATAAGTTGATTTCTGTGATCAGTAGGTTCAAAACAATTTATTTTCCAAAGATTTTACCATAAAAATATTTTTAGAGTAATTTTTATATTCAAATTATTCCTACAGAAGTTTCTGCAAAAACGACTAAGTTTCCAAAAGCAATTCATTAAACAAAGTGCATGGTTGGAAAGTACTTGTTCTGCTGATTCCATTGATATAAAATTTGCAAAATTTAGATGTGTAGATTAAAAGTTATAAATTTTGCAAGTTTGCATATCTAATAGATCAAAATTTCTGTTTTAAACAAACTCTGGACACGTGGCTCTATCCTATTGGACGGTACCGCTTTATTTGGATCGAGCAACGCAGACTGTAGGATTTCATTTAAATCGCATAGCTCAGATCAAACGTACCCCTTTGATTAATGAATCTATCATAGCCACCAGATCAAGATCCAACGGATCCCAGCAGCCTAACCATGGACTGGCGGCGCTGGCGGCGGCGGACGACAGCGCACGCTCGAACGAGGAGGTTTCCAAGGGACTAGGTCGCGCGGGGAAGGGAGAGGATGCTCACCATGCTCGCATGGTTGCGGTGAAGCTCAAGGTGGGGTCAGCTACTCGAGGGGCGCACTGGAGCAGTGGCTATTGCTCGCCGGAGCTTGCGGCGGCGTCAGGTGCTCTCACGCGTGGTCGTTGCCGATGCTACAAGGCACAATAAGGCGAGTAAGAGGGTTCGTTAGACACGGGAGAGAGTGGCGATCACGAGAGTATCAACGGGAGGGACAGTGATGCTACTCCAGGGGACTCAGAGTCGAGGCAGGAGGCAGCGATGCTCTGATGTTGATGATGCCGAGCCTAGGGAACGGGCGCGGGTGTGGGGTTGGTGCTGGGAGATGCAGGAGATGATGGGGAGCACGCACGTGTGGACGTGGAGGCAAGGGGTGGTCGGACGGCGCCGAAGTAGCTCGTCGGAGCAGAAGGTTTGCAGCTTACGATTGGGGCAGCCTGGTGATCGAGAGAAGATGGTATTTGGGAGGGAAGAGCCTTTACCCTGCGTGATGGCTGGGCGAATTAACGCGGAAATTAACGGGAATTGAAGGAGCTGCCAAAAACGGCAGCGAGGTGGGGAGTGGTCACCGCGGGTGAAGACGACGACTGACGGCGTGGGGTCTGGCTGTCTGCGAGAGAGAGGGAGTGGGTGTGGGGTCTGCTGGTCAGCGACTGTGCGGGTGTGCTCGTGGGTGGAAAACGGTTCGCTGCGGGGGAAAAGGTGGCTGTGTTCTTGGGCGGACTAGGCAGATTCACAGGCTCGTTCGATTTTTATGCAATGTTTTTCTTTTTCTATTTTGAATTTCTGTTTTGATTTTTATTCAAACAATTCAAACACTATTTGAATTCAAACCTCTACCAAACCTTGTAGATTTTAATACTGTTATTTAACATAATCTAAAATCAAATTTAGAATAATTCTTTTATTCTTTTTAGGGTCTATTATTTATTTTAAAAATAGACTTTTGTCCTTATTACAAAATAGGATTTAAACATGTTTTAAAACACTTTTTGAATTCTAAATTTTACCAAAACCTTTTTAGTAGGTTTTATTTGAAAAATAAAACACTTTGAATTATTATTTAAAATACTTTATTAAGTTTTAATGTTCATTCAAAATAGGAAAAATGTCTTTACTTAAATAAAATTGGATATTAATAATCCTCATGATTTTATTTAAATAATGCTTTACTCTTTTTATTAAACAAAAAATATTTTATTTCCATAGCTTGGCCAAGATTTAATTTGGCTCTTTAAAATATTCCTTATTCAAAAACCATATCTTTTTATTTAAAGATCCAAAAATGGTGATTCCAACTATTATAACTTTATTTATTATTTGTTTATCTTTTTAAATCCCTATAGGATTATATTTGATCAAAATAGGTTTTGATGTTTCCCTTTGGAAAAAGTTTCTTTTCACCCTAAATTTCAACAATTATTTATTTTGTTTATTTATTTTTCACATTTCAAAATTTGGAAAATTTTGGGATGTGATAGCCCTGCTCCATACACGCACAAATGAACTCACATACATAATATCCACATAAATTAGTCCCCTGTGGCTGCGTCACACACTTTTCGATCGAGAATATAATTCAATAAAATAATAATCAAGCCTCATAATTGTATGAATGATAATTGTAATATCCACATAAATTAGTCCCCTAGCTCTCGTACTACTTACCGGGAACGTACGAAAAGTGAGCTCCTCACGCCATTCACCCTGAACCCCCTTCGTGAACCTTTTCCAAACCATGTCCGGCAAAAAAGAAATGAATGAGTTATTAATTAGTTTATATCTCAGAAAATGAACGAAAGAGACAGATATAGTGCGATAATGATTGAAATTACTTTTGGAGGCAATCAATTATGCTGCGATAGTCTTCCATCGGCTTCTTTAACGAGTCCGATATTTCCACTTTTTCACGGTCAACGTCAATGTTTAGAAGAATCGAGTGGTAGCTGCGCACGTTTATATACACTTAACATCTAGTAAACAAAAATTTAATGTGTACAAAACAGTAAGACTCTTACCCATAGTTGTAAGGAAATATAATTTGTGTCTTGTAATGTTGCTCCATTAAAAACATTAGCAAGTTATCCTCTGTTTCCTCGAGGTTATTTATTACCGTATGTCCATTAACTCTGTTTGGGTCAATGAACCCAATGCTATAGATTGACTTTCTTCTACATTCTTTAATCTTCATTCTGCATATATAATATAGTACAGAAGGAGATATAGTGAGGATAATGACAGGAAATGAATTGAACGAGTTGAGTTAGTGACTTAATTACTTACAGACAATAGCAGCCGACGAGGGACTTGTCGAGGGCGTCTAGGTTGAATAACTGAAATAGTTCACAAAGTTCAATGGAGATCTCGTCTGGACGGAAGTACTCCTCTCCAACTTTACATACGAGAAATTATCTCCCTTCCTTTGTGACTTTCAAGTACCAAATATGTAACAGTCGCATATGTGTTGGCAGATCATCGAATACCTCATCGCTAACCAGAGGCTCCCCGTAGACAAATTTTCGTGCTATTGATCCCTTGGAGACATTATCTCCGCCGGCTAGAAGTGCTTCGAGGGGCATGTTACACTCCTTGGCTAATTTAATAGCTAATTCCATATCTATTCCACCTTGGGTGGGCTGGGGTAACACCTTGAGCGGGGCGATGGATTATTTTGCCCGTTTGCCGAGCTGGGGAACTTCTTTTGATTTCCCCCGCTTGCAGTATGATGACTTCTCTTTTAGTGTCTTCGTAAGACAGCGTGTATAGTCATATTTCCTATTTAACACATGTTGGGGTGGTTTCTCAATAAATGACTTGAAGTGCGTCTTGACTTTTGGATCAACTAGCACCTGTGGCTCGGGTTGTTTTGGTGCAAAATGGGCCTTCACTTCGGCCCGGGAGATCACCGCGCTTTCCTCATCAGTCCGGTGATAAGCTAACTTGGGAGGAGACGGCGGTACTCTTGGGAGGATCTTGTCATTTTAGTCGGGTCTCCCTCGTGGCGGTGTTATTCTTCCGCTTTATTCCCTTTGATTCAAGGCGGGGAGGCGCCGGAGATGGAGATGATCAGCTGCGATCCCTCTCAGGAAGGGGTGGACTATTGTTTCTTGGTGGAGACGGTGGACTCGGAGGTGATGGTGGCCTTGGAGGTGATGGATTGCTTCTCGGAGGAGAAGATTGACTTGGCGCCCAGCCTTGAAACACGATGTGTTGTTTTTTCCAAAGAATGATCCCACCCTCCACTTCTCCAAGTGTTTTCTCCCCTTCGCCTGCAGGGATGTCAAACTCAAGTGATCGACATGTCGGTTCGAATTCATCCACACCGACACGAGCATAGCCAGCTGGAATCTGACTTCCATGGTAGGTCGCTTCTGGTGACAAGGTAAAGAAAAGCCGAGCGCCACCTTCATAAAAATGTTCTTCACTGTGACATGTAGCTCACAAGCTGTCCTTGCCTCGACTTCATCCACGGGGTAGCGAACCATCGTTGCACCAGTCGTATCATCTATCACCGGTGCATTATTGTCCATCAGCATTAGATTATTAGCTTGTACCTCCGTGTAAGCCACGCTGCTTCTCCGCTGAGATGGGCCCATCGGACTGTCTAACGCAGGATCTTGCTATCGGGCCAGTACTCTAAGTTCATTAATCTGCTCCTGCTGCAGCTTGAACATGGCTTGAAATTCCTCATTCCTTTTTTCAACCGCCTCCAACCGCGCTGCCTCCTCCACCTTCTGCCGGTTCGTTTTTCTAGATCGGCTTAAGTGTCGATGTCAGCGGGAAACCCTGTCTTCCATGGAACATATGGGCCAAAGCCTCGTGTTCGTCCGACTTTTTCAGGATTCCCGAGGGCATATGTCAGCTCATCATTCTCTCTGTCAGGAATGAACTTTCCATCTTTTCTCAGTTGTATCACTTTAACAAGTTCATCTTTGGGTTTAGTAATGGCCTTCTTTGTAACAATAATCTCCCGGGTTTCAGTGTCATACGTCCCCCCATGCCCAAGGAGCCAATTTTTTGACCTCACGGAGCACTGATTTGTAGTTGGTGTGACCCCTTTTTGTCGTATTTCTTTCTCGATTTTATCCCACTTTGGCGTGGTCGTCTTGTAGCCACTTGTCCCCATAGTATGGTGATATTTCTTTTTGGCCGCATTTAACTTATTCTTTTCTGACTTGGCCGTACTGCTTCTGATTCCTTGTATTTCATAAATGGGGCCCAGTTATCCCGCTGCTTCTCCAACGAGCTAGTGAATGGCGGAGTCAGCCCCTTCTTGGCAAATTTGTTGTACAATATTTTCTTCCAGTCCTTGATCTATCCGCCCATCTTCTTTAGGGCCCACTTTCTGACTTGCGACCTCAATGCCTCAGTGAGTTCAGGAGTGTCTAATTCAGGCATAGAGAAGTGTGCCATGAGTGAATTCCAAAGACCGTCTTTGGCTCTGTCATCAACAAAAGTTTCTCCATCTCGATCACTTTTCTTTCCTGGCTAATTCCACTTCTGAGTGGTGATCGGGATGGCGTCCCTGACTATCGCTCCGCATTGGTATACAAATACAATTGCGGCCTCTTTCGGCTCGAAAGGTTCGCTGAACTCAGACACTAGATCAATAGTGAAACGCATACCATCGGCCAACTTTTTGGTCGGGCCTCGTTTCCTTCCAGAAGATTCGCCCGATGCGGAGGTCTAAGACAAGAAACAGTCGTTAGTATATATATATATATATATATATATATATATATGAATCAACTAATGCATCTACTAGCTCGTGATCAGCAGAGGCTTTATATACCTCCCCGATATTTGCTATGGTGTCTCCACCGTCAGTTCCACTGTCGTCTCCACCAAAGAATTCGTCATAGTCGTCTCTTCCGTCGGCTTCATCCAAGTTGAGGTATTGGGAGACATCATCATCTCCATCATCGTCGTAATGGTAACCTCATGTACCCTCATCTATCATGTCGTACATGATGTGCTCTTCGTTGTCTCTACCGTCCATAACTTAACTAATACAGAAGAAAGATAAAACCATTTTGCTTAATACGATAAAAGAAAGAAAGATAAAGCAATTCAGCTTAAACAATGCGATAAAGAAAGATAAAGTACCAATTAAACAACAATACATCTCGAATAATACAGCTAGTACAACAATAAAGTATCAATTAAACAATAATACATCTCGAATACAAGATGATGGTACCCTATTACACATCTAGCTAGCTCAGCGAAGACGTCGAGCCCCGGCTACTGAGTCGCGGGAGGTGTGCACCCAAAGTGTAGGAACCATCACCGGAGAATATCTTGGGTAAGGTGCCTGAAGAAGTTGCCAGGTATTGGCGACCCGGACTCCTAAAATGTACATGTAGCGCCGGACGTGCTCGTCCTCCTCCCTGACATGACGCTGTACCACCTCATCGGGGGTCGGCTCCCTCTGCATCGTACCTGGACCACTCGGCCGCCACCATAGAAGATCCGGGTCGACGAAGACACCTGGATTGCTCACGAGACGACGTCCCCCGGCTGGTAGCACCTCCCAGTGCCAACCCGGCGGAGCCCAGCCCCGTGGATGCCCGACGACACTGTCTAGTAGCGCTCTGTTGTTCACGCCGAGTGAACGAGGATGAGGAATCGGCATATTCCTAAACACTAAATTAAACCTATATACTTTAAACATGATGAAAATAAATAGTATCAACTAAAATAAACTATATTAAACACTAACTAAAATAAACTATATTAAACACTAACTAAAATATCTAAGAAAAATTACACTAAAATTAACCCTAAAATAACCCTAACTAATTAACCCTAAAATAACCCTAAAATTACCCCTAACTAATTAACCCTAAAATTAACCCTAAAATAACCCTAACCAATTAATCCTAAAATAACCCTAACTAATTAATCCTAAAATACACTAATAAAATTACGCTAACTAATTAACACTAACAAAATTAACACTAGTTAGTGAATTAACACTCGCCGCAGGGAGGGGCGGCTCCGGTGGTGGTGGGCAGCCGGCGTGGGCTCGGCGTGGGAAGGGCGGCGGTGGCACTGTCACGTGGGACGGCCTGGCCTGGAGGGCAGCCGGCGTGGTGGCTGAGAGGAGAAGGCGGTGCGGCGGCGGCACAGCGTTTATGTGGTCCGATTGCGCCTGAAGGCGCATGGGGTGGGTATTTATACCCCCTCCCCCCACCTTTAGCCCCGGTTGGTAGTACATACCGGGACTAAAGGGGGGCTAAAGGGGGACCTTTAGTCTAAAAGGGTTTTCGGCGCGCCGCGTTTCGCGTGCAGCCCCGCACCCCTTTAGCCTCGGTTTGTACTGCAAACGGGACTAAAGGTCCTTTTTTAAAACCTTTTTAAAAACAAAAAACCTTTTTAATACCTTTTTAAAATTAATTATTATATATCAAAATTTGCAGAAATAAAATTTACATCTACTCTGTTATATATATATATGTAAATATAATACTTGTTCCCAAGATTTAAATTGTTCGGACGTTTTGAATTTTTTGCCGTTTCGAACTTAGGTCTTGCATTGGATAGGGGATGAGAATGTTAGAACTTGCATTGGATCTCTGAAAAACCAACATATTGTGAGTCTAAAAATGATTTTTTTAAAAAATCACGGACGTTAGATCATGTACCTGTAGTTCAAACCAGACCCACTTCCTACCACTTCGGTAGACATTTGTTTTTTTACTCGGGAAGGACAGAAAAGGTTTGAGATCACCCCGTTGGGATATATTTCATGTAAGGTGTTCTACTATTTTAAAAAATTGGATGGTAGCATTCTGTAACTGCATTTTGGTGTCTGTTTCACAAAACGACCTGTCTTTTTGCGCTCGAAAAATGGAAAATGGTTTTTCCGAGCGACGAAAAGGAAAACTTCCTCCTGCAACATTGTTCTCCATATCAATATACACATGCATGCATAATATGGGCACTGTATCACAAACTATGTCGCGATTCAACACATAACATTCGTCTTTTGGACCAAAAGCCATGAAATCTCGAACATGATAGGTCATTTTGTGGAGGTTTTTTGGAGACATAATCAGTATACCAAGTTTGATATTTTTCCTTGCAACTATGTCACATAATATCACACCACGCGAAGGATTTACATTGTTCGGACCTTTTTTGAAATTTTTATGCCCGTTTTGAATTTTTTGCCGTTTTGAACTTAGGTCAAAACGGCGTGCGTGAAGATAGGGGATGAGGATGTTAGAACTTGCATTGGATCTCTTAAAAAATAACATATTGTGAGTCTAAAAATAATTTTTTTCAAAAAATCACGGACGTTAGATCATGTACCTGTAGTTCAAACCGGACCCACTTCCTACCGCTTCGGCAGACATTTGTCTTTTTCACCCGGGAAGGACAGAAAGGTTTGAGATCCCCCGGTTGGGATATAGTTCATGTAAGATGGTCTACTATTTTATAAAAATTGGATGGTAGCATTCTGTAACTGCATTTTGGTGGCTGCTTCACAAAACGACCCGTCTTTTTGCGCTCGGAAAATGGAAAATGGCTTTTCCGAGCGATGAAAAGGAAAAATTCCTCCTGCAACATTATTCTCCATCCCAATATACACATGCATGCACAATATGGGCACCATATCACAAACTATGCCGCGATTCAACACATAACATCCGTCTCTTGGACCGAAAGCCATGAAACCTCGAACATGATAGGTCATTTTGTGAAGGTTTTTTGGAGACATAATCAGTATACCAAGTTTGATATTTTTCCTTGCAACTATGTCACATAATATCACACCACGCGAAGGATTTACATTGTTCGGACCTTTTTTGAATTTTTTATGCCTGTTTTCAATTTTTTGCCGTTTCGAACTTATGTCAAAACGGCGTGCATGAAGATAGGGGTGAGAATGTTAGAAATTGCATTAGATCTCTGAAAAAACAACATATTGTGAGTCTAAAAATGTTTTTTTTTCAAAAAATCACGTACGTTAGATCATGTACATGTAGTTCAAACCGGACCCACTTCCTACCGCTTCGATAGACATTTGTATTTTTCACCCGGATGGGATGGTAGCATTCTGTAACTGCATTTTGGTGGCTCCTTCACAAAACGACCCGTCTTTTTGCGCTCGGAAAATGGAAAATGGCTTTTCCGAGCGAAGAAAAGGAAAACTTCCTCCTGCAACATTGTTCTCCATCCCAATATACACATGCATACAAAATATGGGCACCGTATCACAAACTATGTCGTGATTCAACACATAACATTCGTCTCTTGGACCGAAATCCATGAAACCTCGAACATGATAGGTCATTTTGTGAAGGTTTTTTGGAGACATAATCAGTATACCAAGTTTGATATTTTTCCTTGCAACTATGTCACATAATATCACACCACGCGAAGGATTTACATTGTTCGGACCTTTTTTGAATTTTTTATGCCTGTTTTCAATTTTTTGCCGTTTCGAACTTATGTCAAAACGGCGTGCATGAAGATAGGGGTGAGAATGTTAGAAATTGCATTAGATCTCTGAAAAAACAACATATTGTGAGTCTAAAAATGTTTTTTTTTTCAAAAAATCACATACGTTAGATCATGTACATGTAGTTCAAACCGGACCCACTTCCTACCGCTTCGATAGACATTTGTATTTTTCACCCGGATGGGATGGTAGCATTCTGTAACTGCATTTTGGTGGCTCCTTCACAAAACGACCCGTCTTTTTGCGCTCGGAAAATGGAAAATGGCTTTTCCGAGCGAAGAAAAGGAAAACTTCCTCCTGCAACATTGTTCTCCATCCCAATATACACATGCATACAAAATATGGGCACCGTATCACAAACTATGTCGTGATTCAACACATAACATTCGTCTCTTGGACCGAAATCCATGAAACCTCGAACATGATAGGTCATTTTGTGAAGGTTTTTTGGAGACATAATCAGTATACCAAGTTTGATATTTTTCTTGCAACTATGTCACATAATATCACACCACGCGAAGGATTTACATTGTTCGGACCTTTTTTGAATTTTTATGCCCGTTTTCAATTTTTTGCCGTTTCGAACTTAGGTCAAAACGGCGTGCATGAATATAGGGGATGAGAATGTTAGAAATTTCATTGGATCTCTGAAAAAACAACATATTGTGAGTCTAAAAATGTTTCTTTTCAAAAAATCACGTACGTTAGATCATGTACCTGTAGTTCAAACCGGACCCACTTCCTACCGCTTCGACAGACATTTGTCTTTTTCACCCGGAAAGGACAGAAAGGTTTGAGATCCCCCGGTTGGGATATAGTTCATGTAAGGTGGTCTACTATTTTAGAAAAATGGGATGGTAGCATTCTGTAACTGCATTTTGGTGGCTGCTTCACAAAACGACCTGTCTTTTTGCGCTCGGAAAATGGAAAATGGCTTTTCCGAGCGAAGAAAAGGAAAACTTCCTCCTGCAACACTGTTCTCCATCCCAATATACAAATGCATGACTATATATGGAGCACATGCCTATGATTGTTTAGTACTTGGATGCTTGTTCTTATTTATCTGCAATGCCCTAGTTCTTGAAGTTACATGATTAGACTCGTTCATGCAACACCCGTCCATCCATCCCTATGCCTACCGCACTCGAATCCTACTGTTTGCTACTACTGTTACTATTTCTCTTGTTTTATTGCTGTTGTTGCTTTGCTTTTACTACTATCAAACTGTTGCTACTGATAAACTTCTGTGAGCAAGAACTATTTCCAGGTGCAGCTAAATTGACAACTCAGTTGTTAAGGCTTGCAAGTATTCTTTGGCTCCCCTTGTGTCGAATCAATAAATTGGGTAATACTACCCTCGAAGACTGTTGCAGTCCCCTATACTTGTGGGTCATCAGATGGGAACAACTATGTACCAAGATCTATCTACTAGATACAAGCAACATGCGGATATACACCAGAGAACATACCCTTGAAGATCGACAAAGCTTAACGAGGTTGAACTCGTGGTTGATGTAGACGAACTCTTGCCGATCTCAAGATCGAGAGGAAGTCCTAGCGCCGCAAATCAGCGGCGCATCCGTGCTCGCACACACGTTCGAGGCACCGAACAACCTCCGCCTCCTCGCTCCAGCGATGCTGCGGAAGCACAACTATTTCTTGCCGAAAAGCCACCGGGAACATGTATCTCGCTAGTCCGAGACCATGGGGGATAAACTAGAGGGGGACAGAGATCCTTCACGAGGAGGTGTGTGTGAGAGAGAGGGAGGGGGCTCCTTTTATAGGAGGAGGGGGAACCCAAGGGGGTGGCGCCGTCCATGGGGGCTGCCCCCTCCCCTCCTTCATTCATGTGGGTGGAAGCTCCACTCACAAAATGGCCCTTCATTTCTCCACTAAAAAATCCCACTCAAATTCCCATTAAATTTCCACCAAATTTAATGCAAACTCTCTCTTAAATAAAACTCCTTTTATTTATTCATAATTTTGTCAATTACCTTAATGAAAAACATTCACACATAACCCCTTGCTAGTATTTCATTTCACATGCAGAAACACTTTCTGCAATTTCACCCGAAAACAGTTTCGGTGTCTAGTGAAATAAATTCCTGCGCTTTGTTATTCTTTTCAGCATGAAACTATTTGTTCCAAATGGTGTCGGTGTCTCTTAAGTGTGTAAACATACGGTTAGCGAATAATGTGGACATGATCGAGACTCCTCTCAGATCAATAATCAGAAGCGGGACCTGGAGATCCATACTGACTCCCACACATTCAACGATGACTTTCTTGTGATTGTGAAAACCTTTTACGCTAGTAACTTAATCCCTTTGTATCGCGATATATTACATGTCCGAGATTCGATCATAGGTATATCCATAACTAGTTTGATCTCATTACTGACATGTACTCTTTTATCGTTCCTGTGATATAACATTCTAGTGATCAAATCACTTGATTGCAAGCTAATCAATGTGATATCACCGAGAGGGCCCAGAGTATATCTATTCATCATTGGGATGAACAAATTCCACTCTCGATCCATGGGCCTCAACATAACACTTTAGTGGTACTGAACCCATCTTTATAATCATCCTGTTATGGTGTGACGTTTGATGTTATCAATATACGCTTCCAGTGTTAGTGATTGACATGATCTCATGGTCTAAGGATTAGGATTACTTTGTATGATGTTATAGCAATATAAACTCATTGACTTTGATCGTAATGCTATACTTCGGATGAATGTTCATCACACCATTTGAATAATATTGTGACCTCGTTATTAACAACATCCAATGTCCATGATCAGGAAACCTTGATCATCTTGTTAATCAACGAGTTACTTTATAAGAGAGGTATAACTAGGAACTTTCTGTTTGTTTATTAAACACACATGTATTAACGTTTTCATATTAATACAATTATAGTATGCAAAATAAACATCTATCGTATGTTTGGAATATACATAATAACCACTTTATTATTACCTTTTAGGGCATATTCCCTTCAGAACTCAATCAAGAGGATTCATCAAATACAACCTTTTAAGGGTGGTAGCAATCTGGTGTAACCGGAACCTATTTCTTTCTAGCCTTCTCGAATCTCGAGGATGAGATTTCTTTTAAGGGTGGTAGTGTGTAACATATCAATTTTGAAAATTTGGAATTTAAAAAATGCATTTGCATGTTTCATGAGCATTGCATTCATCCAGGCAAGCATTCAAAACTTGAATACAAAAAATCCCTATATCAAAGTGTTTAGTTTTTAAAAATGCTCCTATATAAGGAATTATAAAGGGATTTGTAGGACCGATGTTTTTACTAAGTAAAAAGGCTACAAAATGACCCTACAATGATCTAATTATATTATAAAATTTTAGAAACAATTTTTAGCTCAAAGTTATGAGTAAAATAGTAAAATGGAAATGAATAAAATAATAAACAAAAAATACTAACCACCTTACCTAGCGGTCCAGCCTGAGCCAGCCAAGTCCTATCTATCGTCTCCTTAGTAACGCGAGCGACGCACAACGCGCAACAGCAATCGGCCGGCCTGAACTAAGCCACCAGCGCGGCTCTAAGCCCGCCTATCTCTCTCTCTCCCATTGTGGTAGACACCTGGGGCCCACCCCATCGTCCCCTTCCTCCGGTGGAAAACGTGATGAACACGAGCTCTACCGAACCGAATCCAATCCCAACAAATTCGGTCGACTTGGGAACAAATCAAAGACCCCCACGACACGAAAACCCCCACATATATACTCCTGTGTCGACCCCGGTTATCTTTCCCCTTCTTCCTAAACCCTAGCATCTGATTTCAAAGCTTCTGATCTCGCCATCGGAGTTTCGCCGTAGTAACCACGGGAATGTTGAAGTGACATCGATTCCGAGCTTCCCTCTCTCGATTTATTCCACTGATGTGTTCGCCTTGAACTATCTCATCATCCCATGCCCTTTCCCCCTTGGATAGGTGTTTGCGGAGACGCAATTCGTCACCGGAGCTCCGCCGAAGGCGAGCTCGGTCAGCCGCTCTTCATTGTCATTTCATGAAGAGGAAGAGACCGTTGAGCATCTGTTGTGACTGCCTCAAGATCCGAACACCGTAGTACACTCCCCACCTCGTAGAATCACTAGGTCGATGACACTGTTCAAACACCAAATCTTCCACCACCGTCTACCTCACTGCTGGGGACCACCGCCGCTATTGGTAAGACGCCTTTGCTCGTGTCTGTTTGATCTACAATGTGCGGTGTACATTAGATATGCTAGGCAAAGGGGTACCATCCAACCATGTCGCACCACATGGCATGCACTTAGTCTCTGTCGGGTCAGCACTCTGCATCAAACGCCACGTGGGCATGTAGTCAAGTCAACCGCCCTGTCAGCAATTGATTTTATTTAAATAGTTAGAAATTGTGCCTATCTTGTAAAAATCATAGTAAAATATCTACTTGGACAAAAATTGTAAAAAATATACTTGGAAAAAAATAATAAAATTGTGTAGAATATTAATATCAGATTATATAACCTTTATTGTTTATATTTACTATAATAATCTATAATAGTTTTAATGGATTTTAGAGTATTAAATCCATAGTAAATTATTTATAGGTTGGAAAAATATGAATAATATGTTTCTAGATTCACTTCATGTAGATTTAAGATATGGTTTTTGTTTTAATTTTAGACAATGAAAATTATTTAAGTGATTTAAGTGATATAAAATCATAAGAAAAGATCTACAACTCTGACTAAGGTGAATCCAATTTCTACTGGTTTGTATTAACGTCCTCTATCCAGTACATCCCAGATCCAAATTAAATTTGACGTATAGAGCATGATCTGCAACCGAACTACTAGAACCTCTTTGTTGGCAAACACGTAATAGTAACTAATCCCCTATTGCATTAAATAATTTTCCGCATGCACCATGATATCTAGTAATGTTTAGAGAACTAATTACAACCATTGTGATATATTAAATCATCATGCATGCAACATGCATTTGTGCATTTGTTTATGATTGTGTGATTGTGTATGTAGTCTGCAATTATTTGATCGATAGATTGCGAGGAGTGCGATGTCTGTGATTGCAACGAGTGTTTGAACAACTTCAACAACTATCAAGGCAAGTTACACCTTTGTTCATATATTTTTCCCAGTTTTGCTATTATGCATGTTTTGATCTTCAAAATAGTAGTATGCATGTGTAGGATGCTTTTAGTAGAAGAGAAATATTTTACAAGTGCTATCTTGTTTGGTAGTTTTCCATGAGTAGCTTTATACATAGGATTATTTCCCCTCCTAATAGGATCTCCTGAAGCTATATATATGCAAATTCCAATAGGGACTCGAAAGACATAATTTTTTGTAAGTATAAGAGCTCTATTTATGAGCACAAGTTTTTCTCCTCAAATCTACTTCAAAATAAAACTAAGTTTTTCTCTGGGCGGAGTGGTATGTCGGGAACGACTAAAAGGGGAAGTATCTTGGATTGGCTCTGCTTGCACCCAGGGACAAGTATCTTGTATTGGATCTGCTTCTGTCCTCCACCGCCCAGGAATCAAAAAAGTCTGCCATGTTTAATAATTCAGGAGCTTCCAGTGCAATCAGAATACATATGGGCTCTTTCTTGGCCTACTACTTAGTAGGAAACCTCACCTGAGTACCACATTTTTGGCTCGCGTGGAACCGATAGAAGGGATACTAAAGAAAAGCTTCGCCATGGTCTTGTTTGTAAAAAGGACTTGATCGTGGATTGTGGGTAAAGTGTACAAACTCTCGAGAGTAATCTATCTGATCGATTAGCCGTGTTCACGGAAAATAACAACTTTGAGCGTCTGAAGGATGGACCCTCTGAAGGATTTTATCTCTCTTTTTCTAAGGAATTGTTTAAAAACTCTATGGTCATGGACTCGTCCATAGATGGGATTTTGGGTTGCATGGTGTATTCCATGTGTTAGGTTGAGGGATGGTATCCTGGTGGAATCAAGCGCGAGCCACTTGACTCTATATTAATTACCAAATTTTTATAAAGTAGGATAAAAGATTTTCTCTATCCTTCTTTACCTAAGAAATTTGGCTTTATGCAAATTAACCTCAAGCCTTTTGTCAGCCTATGCATGTAGAGATAAGTCTTTTCCTTCATGGTGTAATTTGTCAATACATTCAAAGTATTGACCAACTCGTTTGGCTGCACGTTTCATGTGCAGAATTTGGAGGCCGCTGAAAGCTGCGCTAGTATCGCGGGTCTTCACTCAACTAGCCTATGGCGTTGATGGACTCAAGATATTATTAAGTTTCTGTTGTTTTATTTGAGCTAGTTGTAAGCTACGCAAGGTTGTAATAAAATATACCGTAGATTGTTCGATTATTCTAATAAATACTTATGTTTTACATAATATTTCATCGGCTATGAGTGCTACCTAATGATCTAGGGACTAGCATGTTAATCACAGAGACACAGAATCTTCATCGATCCCAGGTCACTACATTGGCGCATGGTTTATCTCACAATGCAATAGATGGACATGAAAAATTGGAATATGTGATATTTTGTGAGATATACAAACAAGAGAAGGAGAACGTACCATTAGTGTGTACATATGTAATGCATATTTTGGGCTGAGAAGAGGTTTCACTCTAGTCATATTCATCCTTGAGCCAAGAGAGAATGGATACATTGCTCACTATAGTCTTCAGTCCAAATTTTGGATACTGTTTGCACATTATACATTTTTTTAGAGAATCTCTCTTTGCTAAGGTTGACGTCCATAACTGTATATGGAACACGATGCATTTGATTTTCGTTGATTAGTTGATTTCTGTGCTAACGTTCTTTACAACAGTATGGTGTGATTGTTGATTATTTATTTAGAATATATTCCAAAATAAAATTATTCGCATATATTTTTATACATTAATTTGCTCTAATCTTTTATATGGAAAAGAGTATTTAATCTGTTTACACTATGTGAGAATACATAATGTACTCCTCGGGAATCAGTGAAATAAAGCTAAATCAGCAAACATATAGTGGGAGATGTACGTTGGTCATCAGAGCACACTACGCAAAAGAGTCATATACACAAGCTATTCATAGTTGAAGGCTCATTAGCCGATTGTGCTCTGAAAGCATTTGCGCCAGAAATCATGACCTATCATAAAGGGAAGACTCCTGGAAACATGATTTCGGCCTAGTTTGGCAACAGAGTTTTTCTAAAACTAAAGTATATCAATACCAAAGTATTTTAGTGCCAAGCAAAGCAATACTTTAGTTTTTCCCTTTTCTAAGTTTTAGAAAAAAGAAGGTCTAGGCCCCGTTTGGCATCAAAGTATTTTTAAAGTATTGAGGGGAATACTTTGGTTTCGGAAAAAACTGAAGTATTAAATACTTTGAGGTGTTTGGATCTAACAAATAATGTGGTTTTAAAACTGAAGTATTCTTCAAAACTATGGTTTTTTTAAGTATTTGAGAAAGAGGCTAGACCCTCTTTTTTTAAAACTGAGAAAAAGGAAAAACTGAAGTATTGTTTTGCTAGGCACTAGAATACTATGGTATTGATATACTTCAGTTTTGGAAAACTTTGTTGCTAAACTAGGCCTAGCCGCTTTCTCAAATACTTCAAAAAAACCATAGTTTTGAAGAATACTTCAGTTTTAAAACCATACTATTTATTAGATTCAAACACCTTAAAGTATTTAATATTTCAGTTTTTTTAGAAACCAAAGTATTTCCTCAATAATTTAAAAATACTTTGGTTGCCAAACAGGGCCTTCGTTTTGATAACCTTGGAATGAGGAAACAATATGGCTTTGCAAGGATGAAAAATGATCCGTAAACTTGGTCTCACATTTTGAAGTAGACATATGAGTAGCCAACACACTTGTTTCCATATAGATAACGAAATGCCTCGAAACAGGCATATGCCCAGCTATATTAATATAGCAACCACGATTGTTACCGCTGCTGGGCCAGACAGCACAACGCCCAAAGGACAAAAAGAAAAGAAAACGAAGAAGAAGAAAAGAGAAAACAAAGCCGACGACAGTGGCTCGACGAAAACGAGGGTGACCCGCCACCGCTGCGCCCTCCAGAAAAGTACCACCCCGCTCCTCGCGCTCCGAAGCATCGCGTATCAAGCAACACCTCCAAGAAGGAAAGCGACGACAACGACGCTGCTGCCCGAACATGTCCTAGGGTTTCCCCCGATACGCTCCGGGAGGTGGGGAAGAGATACACCCGACGTCCTTCAGGAAGGACGGCGACACCCGCGGGCGTCACCACGTCGGTGTCAAGCTGACAAGGATTTCTCCCGACCCCTCAAAAAACCACACTCTCGTACGCTTCAGATTGCTCCACCAAACTTGCCGCCCACGAGCGCGCGCCACCACGGTCTTGAAGCCACCACCGCCGTCTCACCGTGCCTCCGATGCGAGGCTGGGAGGATTGAAGAGGAGGAACCTTCGGCGAGGTGTGGCATGACAACAAAGACGCGGAGGAACTACCTCCACCACCTGAAGGCAGTAGCCGACCGGATACAGCAGCAGGGCAAACCAGGCCCTCTCTGGCCTAGCCGAGCCCGAAAAAGGCTCGTGAAGCCCCGCCGCCGCACTGCAGCAAGGGTACCCCCGTACATGCCAACCCAACATTAGGCCCTACTCCTTCACCCCCAAGAGATCCGCCACCACTACAGACCCCAACCGCCAAGTAGCAGCTCCGTCGCCACCGAGCACACCCGGACCTGCCGGACCACCGTCGGTCTGAGGAACACTCCCGCCCAGACAGGCCTAGCATTGACCACCTCGGCCTCACTTAGATAGGCAAAAGCGTCAGCACCGATTCCAGACCCCCCAGGTCCAGATCCGGGCCGTACGGCCAAGACAGGGAGCGAGCATTGCGGGTGCCACTACGCGCAACCGCAGGGCCAGATCGTCAGCAGGAGCGGTCCGACCTAGGCCCGCCTGGCCCGGGTCAGACTAACATCCATGCCAGATCTACAGGGCAAGCACCCGACCTAGGCCCGCCTGGCCCGGGTCAAGCTGCCAGCGCGCCCTCGAGGAGGGGCGTCACCCACTCCGGGTCACACGCCGCAGGCCCGCCGTCGAGCAGTTCCACCCGCGCCGCCCCGCTCAAGGCCCAGCCGGCCCAGATCTGGTCCGATTGGGGCTCAAATCGGGCCAGCAACTCCCCGTCGCCGCACCGTCGCGAGGCCCTGGCGTGGACCTCGCAGACCACCGCTGCTTCTGCCGTCCGGTGAGGCCCTCCGCGGCCGCCGCCAACGCCCCACCGAGGCGAGCTCCTGCCGCCATCTTGGTCGACCCCTGGTAGTTGGAACGTCCCGCGCCGGACCTCTACCACGCGAGGAGAAGCAGGCCCCCGCCGCCGGCACCGCGCAGGCTTCGCCCGGCGGCTCACGCCGGCGGCGGCGGCGAAGGGGAGGAAGGGAAGGAAGGCGCTACGAGGCGGACGCGGTCGCCTGCTCGGTCGCCCGCGGGGGCGACGCGAGACAGGCCCAAAAACGAACAGGCCCACCAGTGTTACTTGTCCGGCACCATAGATAACGAAATGGAGGCACTAAATTGTGAATTCATCAACGGCTTATCCAGTGTTGTTCCAACTATACCTGTTAAATGCCGAGTCTTTAGAAGTAGAAAGCAGATCCGTGAAAAAAGATAACGTATGAAGAACTTACCAAATATATGAAAATGGGTCTAGTTTTAAAGATTCCATCATAATTTATGGGAGAGTCTATTTGAAATTCAGATGTTTTATTATTCGTCAACGGTCGAAAGAAATTAATATGTCCTTATTTTCCACTCTTGTTTCTTTTGTTCTATATGGGAAAATAAGTACTTGTACAAAAAAAAGTATTCTCTCTTGAATCGAGATTCACTAATGAGTGTAAGCTGAAAGCACATGCGTACGAAAGTCATGACATATGGTACGAGAGGGGAGATATCTGAGACCTGATTTTCACCGGAGTAAGGAAATTTAACATTTTAGATAGAAACATCAGTAAACATTGGCCCACATTAGAGAAAATTAGAGATAACGCTAGAGCGTCTATGTGATAATAAGCATTTACTTCACCACGCACGTTCCCCATCTGAACATTTACAAAGGCAGTGTAGGTTGGTGAGGTGTTGTAGGGAGGCATATATATAGGCATATTGTGCCTCAGCCCTCAAGTCGTCGAAGAATCCAACCGACTTGAGATGAGAAGTGAAGGAAAGAAACGCTTGTATGTAGGAGTATTCACTAATCTCACGTCCCTTGCCAAAATTCACACTTAAGCTAACTACTTATATGATCACATGCCACCGAAGTTTTTTAGTGTGGTTAATCATAGGATTGGAAGGCGTTGGGAAACAGTATAGTTGCTCGTTGGGAATTCATATGAAAAAAGTAACCTAGTTGTTCCATGAACAATGCATAAGGAGCAGCGTTTTGGCTCCCGGGCTTAGCAACTGTGATCTGTGTTGAATATAAATACACTGTCTAGCCCTTTTCATCAGATTCGTCTTTTAGGATAACTGTCTAGTGCATAAATCTTCTATGGTATGAGAGCCAAGAGGTCTTGAGTTCAAGACCCTGCTCATACAGAATTAAAAAAGAAAGAAAAAAAGATTTTGTGGCCTACTCCTATCGCAACGACCGGCGTGGGGGAGTCAGAGTCGAAAAGATGATTTCTGGCTTCTTTCTCTCATGCAAAACCGTGCATGAGACTTTCATCTCGCACGGCTCCTAAGTGATAAAAGAAAGAAAACGAGTTCTTATTTCTTTTTTGATTACCTTCCTCGCGTATGTATAAGACCGGATCCATTCTTTTTCGAAATCGATTTCGAAAAAGAACTACAAATCCTTAACTTTTTGAGGAATCCTTCATCAATGGTTGTGAATGACTGACTTTTTCAAATTTTCGACCTTGGTTCCGTAGGAGCAAGTCAGAAAGGTTGAGAAATAGAACTTAAGGATCTGTGTTAGGATAGTTTGTGGTGGATATAAGTTGCGCTAGGAACCTAGGTACTTTTAGGAACCGTATGGCTCAAGCTGACTATGTACAACAGGCTTAGAATGGGCGATGTTCTTGAACGGTGACCCGACGATGAGCTCGTGAGCGGTTGAGGTGACGTCCCATAGATGGGGCGCTTGACCATAATCCATTTGCGTCATGGACCTGCTCAATGGAACCGTGACGGTGGCTCGGTAGAAAACAGATGAAAACCATTGGTGGCGACACTGGTATTATGTTCGAGCACTACAAGGAATCTGAGCTTCTATGACCCTCCATTTTCGTCACAAAATCGTCACAGTAGTTCATCTATGACGATCTTATGACGAAAATGAAATCGTCGAAAGCTGGGCGTCGCAAATAAACTATAATGACGATTTTTGCGAAATCGTCATAACCGTCTATGACGATATTGGATCGTCATAACCTCTATGATGATTCAATATCGTCATGGACCATCTAGCCAGGCCAGGTCAGATCCGACGTGGCTGATCCGACGTGGCAAAATTATGACGAAATAAAATCGTCAGAATTCGCCTAATTGATCCATTCGGTCATTTATGGGCCAAGCCCAATAAATCAAATAAGCTTTTCTAATCAATTCCGTTCGCTACATGGCTCAAGCCCGAGATATTGGCCTTTTTATTTCTAGGCCGTGCCTTTTTCTACAATGATTTTGTTCTGCATTTTTTGAATTATTCACTACTGCAATTTAATATTGTTTGGGCCACAACCATTTTCAAGCCCAAAAATTATTTGGATCATTTCTTACTAGCCCAAATATCTTTTGGATCATTTCCTGTGACCAAGCAGTCAAGAACCAAAATCAAATAAATTTTCACAAATGACATCAAAAATTATAATGTATATTTCAATCAAGCCGTATTACATAACCTGGAATATAAAACATTTGGGGATATGTAGTATATTACAATCATTCATAGTTCAGACCACCCAAGACCATGTATAACTACCTAGAAAACATGACTATCTACTCCACTTTTTTGAGTATGCAATAAAATCTTCCCTTCTTCCAACTTCAGCCTTGAGCTCCTGTATAAGAGAGAAAAAGATGGCCATCGAGTCAGAATGAAATCATATCTTCTAGCAATAACATAGAAAATTAGAAACACAATAAATAATAGATTTACAAGAACCCAACTCCAAATCAACAGATTGCAGTTCACAAACTAATTGCTATTAGCACTCAAATATACACATGTAGTTCATCAAATGCACGACCTAGACACTACAGGTACTAGATAGAACAAATATACTAGCACACATTAAGCTCCAGGAAATGCTCTGTGTATACGAAAAGAGCGACAAGAAAATTAAGATTCAGGAAATACTCCATAGGTTAAGCGGGCAACAAAAACGGGAACCTAATAAAACGCTATTCAGACAATACCTTTCCACATCACATAGGAACTCGACAAAATAATATGTCATGGAACCTTGGCCTATCAACCAAGTAATAAAGGAATAGGATGGGAGAGATCAGAGACTTATCTATACCATAAAGGGAACACCCCTGTCGTGGCAGCGTGCTGATATCGACGCTGCAAATGTGGTAACATGGCAAAGGATGATGCGCTTCAGCACACAAGCAGCAGGGCTAGCTCCTTTGGTTCTGCGAGAACAATGGTTTGGGTCAATAAGGATTAAGAATGCTACTCTTGCATGTCAAACTAATGCATTACAAGGTTATTAAATGATTTTGAATCATAGTAGCAAGTGAACTCGTGACTAGCAAAAGGCCAACATATTCAAAAATTACATATGGATTTAACATATTCTCAACAGCAGATATTACCAATTCACAGATTCCATAAACCTATCATTAAAATCACCTACTAGTGCCTTGCATATGGAATTAAGTATGCCTAGATGAGCTTATGTACACTCCAGCACATCATATACATTTCAATTTACTAAAAACAACATGATTATGCTCTAGTTATACATAATAACTCCATCTGCATCTACTAGACCACCTAATCTACAACACAATAGGAGCTATAAACCAACCAGAAGAAGTACCACACTCCTAAGTGATCAACATATCACCAAGAACCAATTTATTAATTCACTCATTTAAGACCAGCAGCATTACCACATGATTAGTACCAGAACAGGAACTAGAAGTTGAACTCTATAAATTACATTAGTAGTACACCACATGCTCTGTACCACAAACATGGTACAAGTCCAGGATACCACCAATACAACCAAATTGCACAAACACCATGGCTCCATGGCATAGACGTATGATGTAGAATAACACAATCAGAGCTAAGAAGTCAGTGAATAAGCACCAATAGCACAATGGAAAGTTTATAATAAATGGCAAACAGATGTTATATAGTAAACGACAAGCATAAATAGCTCAGTTGGTTGAGGTTATGATCAAAATTATATTAGACAACAACATATGATTCCCTAGGAAAAGGCTACACTACATACAGAGAAGTTCATAGCGAGGAAAGCAGAGAAGTTCACCATGTCAAAACTAAATAAAGTGGGATGCAGACACAACCACATAAATATAGAGGTGCATAGTGGACTACAATAGACAAGCATAGCTCATCGGCAACAACATGTACACTTTATAAGAACATATAGATAGCACAAAAAGGTGTATTCGACAGCCTTCTACAGGATGACTGACCACTTCTAAAAACATATCCCCCTCAAGAATGAATGCTTTCATATTGCATTGGTTAGAGAACACCAGAAATACGTAAGAACAGATTCTGAAAATACCAGAAGTAACTTAGACATACTAGTTTGTGTGTCCATGATGATGGGAGAGAGTTTATGTACAAAGCATAACTTTCATAAGTCTGTAGCAAGCACGCATGTCTATTACATTACCGTAACAAACAAATACTATAGCTCATATGAACACAACAAGAAATAGCAGAAAAAGGAATTCTGGACTAGAAGCAGAGTACTATAAATCAAGATAGAGGAACAATGGTCATTGTACAACAAGAAACCTTTCAAATAGACTCTCATTCAGTATATGTATGCAGTTGTAGAGAAGACACGATTCTTTGAGAATAAATGGCAAGGCATGTCATTTAACCTATAACTGGTCACATATGTATATTATATATCCTATAATTGGCAACGTATGCCTTGTAGATGTTCTACTTGCCTTAACTAGGTGCACGCAAAAGTTACTTAAACTGGCTTGCATCACCATAATCATCATTTAAACTAACTGGTCACATATATATGCATCGTAATTGGCAACTTATGCCTAGTCATCGAGCTGATGTGCAAAGTTACCTTCACTTAAGGCATGAAAAAATGTAGTACTTAAACTAGCTTGCATCACTGTAATCGTTCACACTGGAAGAAATGGAAAGACCTTATACAGAGCTATATCACAACAACAAATCTGCAGTAATTCTATGCATCACACAGAAATTTGTAGAAATGTAAGCAGATCATGAATTGGTGACAACAAATATACCATGATATGCAGCCTCTCAACGTTGGGGAAGCATCTGAGGAAGGTAGGCACCATCTTGACATCATCACGAACTCCGAAACGGACATGCAAACTAAGAATCTTCACACTTGTCACCATGGTTCTCGTGCTCGCCTTTATCCGGGTGGCATTCACGAATTCAAGACCACACAATTGAGTCATGAACCTGAATCAGTTGGACATATTTGCTAGCTTAATTAGCAAGCAGACGGTATGGGAGAGAGATGTACCATGATGATGGTGTCTCAGATCTCTAGGACGTGAACTGGCTCCAAGTATCCAAAAATCTAGAAGGGGTGCGAGTAAACAGAACATGATTAGAGCATGAACAATTGAAGAGGATAAAGGGAGGAACCGGAGACAGTGGATCATGGATCGAACGTGATGGTTTTGGGGTCAAGCATCCATGGAACAACGCAACCATGATTTTGGAATCACGAATAGATCCGGAGGAGATGGGAGGATAAGGTAGGTTGGCGGATATATACCTCGGGTTGGTGGAATCACGAATAGATCCGAAGGCCTTGGCGACGCTTGGGCGTCTGCGCAGCCTCGATGGTCGTCCCGAAGCCCACCAAGAAGATGGACCACCCACGCCTCCATCTCGCATCGGCGGGCCACCCATGCCCACCCACGTCTCCATGGTCGCGTAGCGCGCATCTGGAAGATCCGCATCCTTCCGGACCCCCCTCCTCTTGAACGCAGTGTTACTTGTGGTAGGGCTCACGGCGTCACGCAGGATGTCGTTGAGGACGGGGAGGATGTGGATGGAAGGCGGCGTTGATTAGGGGTGGGGTGGTGGCGGCATGGATTGGATCTTGGGAGGCGGCATGGATTGGATCTTGGCGACGGCTACAGGTGGGTCGAATTAGAGGGCGGGGTGGCTCGGGATCGACACAAGGGAAGAAGAGAGGAGGAGGTGGTGGAAGCGGAGAAGCAACCACGGCGCACGGCCATGGCGGCTGGCCGCCATCCACGATTGAGAGAGAGGCGGGTCGGGTGGCGAGCGATGAGGAGCAAGGGATTAGGGTTCTTTGTCGGCGAGAGAGAGGAAGGAGTGGCGGCGGGGTGCGAGGAGGAGCGATGGGATTAGGGTTTGGCACATGAATATACAATATATAGAAATTGACATGTAGACATGCACGTAGATGAAATTGCTGATGTGGCCAACCAGTCAATTCAACGTATCAGATTTTAGATTATATGACGATTTAAATTCGTCATAATGGAGCATAAATAATCCTCTAAGTTGTATCCTAGTGATTATGACGATTTTATATGCTGAAATTATGACGATTTGACACAAATCGTCATAATTTTATAGGATTTTGACCTATACAAATAGCCTATGGCCAGCTTATGCAAAATCGTAATATATTTATGACGATTTCATTTCCCGTCACTATGAGAAGGTCACAAGTTAACACATTTCTTGTAGTGGAGGAAGATCGATGGAGATAACTTTTCTTGAGAAGCGGGCCATGGAGAAATTGGGTTTGAGCTGCAACTATTGATTTGGTGAGTTTTTGAGCCTGTTTGGTCGCCGGTCACAATTGCAAGCCAAAGTTTGACAAGTGTGGCAGCCAAAAAGTGTGGCTGGAAAATTCCACAAAGTGTGGCAAAACTTGGCAAAGATTTCACTCAATGACAGGTGGGCCCTATAAATAATAAAATGTGGCATGTCAAAGTGTGGCAAAAAACAAACGGGTACTAAATTGTTAAACTTTGGCTTGGCAAATTATGGCCAGGAACCAAACAGGCCCTTCATGTGTATTGCCACAATGAATGTGTTTGCCAGTGTGTTTGTTTTGTGGGCAGCACAAGAAACACAGGAACTATGGTCATGAGGTTGTGACCAGCATGAGAAGGTTGATCAGTGATCATGGCACATCATCTAAAGGTTGATGAGGTTCTGTTGCTGCCGATGACCACACTGCCACTCATATACAGAAGAGAGAATTCCTTATTTGACACTGCCTTAAAATTTAATTCCTTGTTTGACCCTAAAAATATTTTTCTTTCCTATCTGATACCATGTATTTTTTCCATATATGACATTTTAGTTCATTTTGAGCGACGAAGCAGTTAAACAGGGACACCAAAAGACGTTTTCGCCCCTTGTGGACACCAATACAATCTGCTACTCTAGTTCAAAATCCGAAAGTAAATGAATTCATCTTTGCGAACGTGATGACATGCAGAAGGGTGGTGTAAAGTGATTAAGTAAACATCGAAGCAGTTATGCTGCTGAAACAAATACGTATTTTAAATAGAAGTTGTTTCAAAGAATGGACAAAGATAGGAATAGTTAACGGGCTGAAACTTTCACCGTCAAATCAATGTATGAGGATCTGATGAATGACCATCAGAGACTCCCTACAAAATACCTTTGAAAGCTTAAAATACCACTAAAGATTAAGATTTTTATGTGGTTTCTAAATAAAAATGTTTTGTTGACTAAAGATAATCTTTCAAAAAGGTATTGATATGGGAGCAAGAAATGTTGTTTCTGTGACGCCGAAGAAACTATTGAACACCTTTTTCTTACATGCCCTTTTGCTAGAATTATTTGGCGTATTGTTTTTTTTCATATGATCTTCCACCACCGACTAATATTGCTAATATGTTTGAAAATTGGTTGAATGGGATGGATAAGGATAACAAAGCTAGAATACGTATAGGGGTACAGGCTTTATGTTGGTTCATCTGGAAATGTCGCAATGATATTATTTTTATCAAGGCTCAAGTTCAATCTTTTTTGCAGGTTATTATGTCGACGTCTCATTGAATCCAACTCTGGGCTTTCCTCCTCCCAGAGCATCTGCGCGCAGTGATGGTTTCTGGATGCAACCATCTGGTGATGGTCGCACAGGATATTTACTACCTGGCTTCGTGGCGGCATACTAGTAGATTGAGAGATGTCTAGCTACTGTATGTTATGTTGTTTTAGACTTCTTGTCGTTTTCAGATGGTTGATGTTTGTATCAACCCTCTCCGATTCATGAACTGTATTTGCTGCACAATTGATACTTCGTAATAAATGGCTGTGTGCATCCATGGATGCAGAGGCTGGGGACCAACCCCATTTCGAAAAAAGTCTGCAGCGATACCAACCCTGTAGGCTTCAGCCGAGCGCGCATCAGCTCCCTGCAGTCGAGTATGCATCACTGCCCAACCCTTTAGCTGTGCCATGGTGTGATCCTCTCTAACGGACTCTTCTCCATTGCGCCTTGCCTGCTATACGAAGCCCGCATTGCCTACTCTCCGCCGATCGACGTGCCTGTGTCGCCGTTGGGAGGCACGACCCCAATATGACCGCCGTCTGCCGCCATACCTGGAGCGCCCGACCTCCACTGCCACACTCCAATCTCTCATAGTGCCATGCGCTTGCGCCAGACCGTCTGCAGTAGCTAGGCTCCGTATTTAGTCGAGGAAAGGGAGGAAGGGATCAAGTCAACTCCTTTTGTTTTTCCAACATTGCATGGCTATACCTGGATGGGGGTAGTTTGGTCCGAGAAAAGAAAAGTTGACGGAAGAGGGTAACAGAACCAACGGTAATGTCAGATAGGGAAAGAAAATTTGACGATGTATCAAATAGGAAAGAATAACTTTTTCAGGGTCAAATAATGAATCGAGTTTTAAAGCAATGTCAAATAAGGAATTCTCTCAATACAAAAAGACACGAAGTGTAAGATTTCACCAAATGGTAGAGATTCCTATGATTGCCATGCTAGTCCCTGAATCAAATGCTAGCATCCACAATTTAAGATGAAATACACAGATACAAAGGTCTTTATTACATCATTATTCTAGAGATAACATATCCTTTACAACTCAATAGCCCAAGGCTAGTACAAGAGTTCATAACATAAAGTAAATATCTATAATTCTTCATCCCCATATGCCATACGCAAGCATGTTGAGTGTAGACTCACAACCCTAATCTTCATCAGAGTAACCTGCAACATCATAAATTACAGCCACAGTGGGTCAATACATTTGGAATTGTATTGGAAAGTGATATCATAGTAGAATAGTAGTATCTAACATCTATATGAATTTGGCTAAGTGTAACTTGGCTTGCTTTGCTCAAAATAGGGTTTTTCTTATTAGTTGAAAACACTAAGTTTTTGTTTTTCAAAATCACCCAAGGAATCGCCAATAGACATTGGTGAACCTTTATCCTTGTTCATCCACAAGTTCTTAACTTAGAAATTGGGATGAGGAGATCCTTGATATCTTCGGTGTCTTCGATGCTCAAATTGTCCGTTGCCGGGGACACGGCTAAGTGCTTAGGTTTTACCCTCTCGAGAGGTGGTGCACTTTCCCCACAAGACTCGACATGCATCGAGACGAGACCTTTCAGAAGCATTCCCTTAGATCACCATGAACGCGTTCCATCCTATCACCCTACCACCAACTGTCCATCTGGCTAAGTTCTTGCAACCTATATAATCAAGGCAGAGCCCATATCCCATGTGGTTGCACTAGAAGCTTCTAAACACTAAACATCTCAGATCCCTTTGTTCCTGGGTGGCTTTCCACAAGTGTGATACACAAGGTAAACCATAGACATGGGCCTTGTGTAACCACTCAACATAAACCAACATACCATTCCACCCAGGTGATTCATTCACTTAATTGTTTTATTAAGCAAAAACACAAGTCATAGACTTAGAAATATTTCATAACATGAATAATCCACCCTTGTTTTCTACTAGCTAATCTAAGCATACTGTATGAATAATCCACATGAAATATTTCCTCACAATCACAATCACCACTATCACCAAAATCTACACATAATATAATAACAACAAATTCACATTCAAATATTCAAACAAAAATATATGTATGAATGCATGCAAATGCAATGGAATGATTTTTCTATACTAAACAAGTCAAACCAAACAGTACTGAACACCAATTAATCTATCTAAAGTCTAAACAAACTCAAAATTGCCTCAAAACAATTTTATAAACATTTTATAAAGCCAAAATAAGCATATAATTGGTTCTTCAAATAAACCTACTTTTCCATAAGCAAAATACCAATTCAAGGTCACATTAGTGTAGGGCTTATTTTTATGAATCGAATGATATATTATTTGTAATTTTTGGACAAAAAGATCAAAATATATGAATTATACAAGTTTAAATTCCTAATAGATTTAAAAACAGATTTTAAATCTAAACTACGGACGTGTGGACGCATCTGATTGGTTGGTACAGATTCACGCGGATCGCATTTCCGCGCCGTTGGATCAAGTCCGCTTCACTCACGATCTAATCTACAGCGCTCGATTAAGATCTAACAGCCCTAGATCAAACGACCAAACTCGGACGGCGCTGATGGCTACTGACGGCGGCGACGCTTTTGCCGGCGATGCTCCGGCGAATCCAGAGGGGGCTAGGGGTAGTGCGGTGGCTTACCAGCATCGCACATATGCGAGAAAGCTCAAGGCAAAGTTGTCTTGGACAGGGGCGTGCTGCTGCGGCCGTGGGAGCTCGTCGGATTAGCTGCTGGTGTCGGGCTTTTGCAAACGGCGACGACCTAGGTCACCATAGCGCAAACAAAGGGCATCAGAACGTGCACAAGGTCAAGACGCACAAGTTAGTTTGATTGTAACACCCTCAGAATCGGACCTATGCAAGTTTGGGCAAAATTCACCAAACCCGCATAGAAACGATTCAAAGGTGCCCACCAAGCACTTTCGTGCGGGTGGAAAACGAAGTAATAACATCACACAACAGTCCTCGATGGGACCCATGTAACGATATATATACAATGACTCAAAGAGTCAAGAATACCGATATATTATACAAAGATCCAAATCACCTTGAACGATATAGCGTCCGCTACGGACAAGATGCAAATGGGGCCGAGAGCCTCGAAGAATAACCAATGGCGTCCATAACCCTGCCTGTGCCAAGCCGGAGGGTAACCACGCTAACGCCGATCTCTCAAAACCTGCTTAAACAAAAGTGCCGACAAAGGGCAAAGGAAAAAGAAGGAGCGTCGATCGAGGCCAAGACACGGCGAGGCTAGAATTCGCGGTCCTCGCCTACATAGGTATGGTGGATCAAGCGCAGCGGCAAAGATGCACTAAACAACCTATAGAGACTCGATACAACCGCGGTTATCGGAGAGGGTGAGTATGACCTATTCGGATCCAACTCAAGCTAACACCAAACAAACCCATCCGGTGTTTCCTCGAGACCAGACGAGGAAGTCAACCGAGGAACTCACACAGTTGGCAGTTTTACTTATTCAGTTATAGTGGTGGCACTTTACTAGTCAGATTTAGATAATCGTCCTGATAAAGTAAGCGGTGGGCACTTTTATTTAATCATTCCGTTGTGGTTGCAACAATTACTAATCAGATACAGATAGCATAAGATAAACCCAAAACCCAGCAGTTGTTGGTACTTTTATTCAGCCATTTCGTTGTAGTTGCAATACTTACTAGTCAGATACAATTGTCGCAAGCGACAACCTAACAAACAATTGTGGGCAGTATTAATTAGCCATTCCATTATAGTAAAGCTGATTACTAGTCATTATAAGTCAAATTTACAGCAGTAAACTTTAGTTATGCTTGTCTATGATCAAGAAACTGTGCTCCAAGTCGTCCATATCCGCGGACACGGCTTTCAGAAAGTTTTACCCGGCCGGGGTGCACCAATAGCAACACACGCTCGATCAACCTCGGAAAAACCAAATCAAAACCCAACGAGGCTTTCACGACTGAACAATCACAGGATTCAGAAATATTTCAGGGGGCCACCCCTTAAGTAGAATCCGCAACGGAGTAAGCAAGCTCCGAGGCGGCCTCAAGGTCTGGGTGGACGGCTGTGAGCGACTGGGAACCCCAAACGGGGCTTGTCGACACCGCGTAAACGTGTCCCGATCCTAACAAGACAGGCAGCACCTCGCATAATCGTAAATAAAGCGGTAAAACATGGCATAAGTGCAGATCGTAAATAAAACCTCAAACTAGTTTGTGGCCCCAAGAAATAAGACTGAATCAAGCTCGCTCAGGGGTCCCATATACCTCCGGATGTGGATAGCGCAAATCAAGGAACAGTATCAAGTACTGGGTCTTACGGGACACAAGTGGGCGCTCGAAACCAAATATTATCTATCACCCACCGATGCCTCTCGCTTATTCAATTTTAGTTGTTAAACGAAAGTAAAGTGAACAATAAGTAAAACTAGGATCATCTCCAACATCAACATGCGGCAAAACATCAAGAATCGGGCATATGGCGACACACATCAAGACTTGAGCAAGCAACTACGGCAAGCAAGTCCAACTATCTACCAAACAATGTAATAGGGTGTGTCCAAGGCAATATAAGGATGCAGGGATATATCGGCACGAAACTAGAGCATCGCAACACGTATAGCAATAGATCAACAGGAGGGAATAAAGACTATAAAAGTAAGATAGGTAGAAAGAGGAGATGCTACTTTGAAAACATTGCCAAGGTTCAACCCGAAGGTCGAAGCTCACATCAACTCAACGGCCTTATCCGCGAAGAAGCAAAGCACTAGAAGAAACACCGGATGCAATATTTAATACAACGGCAGAAGATCGGCATGATGCATGTATGATGTATGACATGGCAAAGGTGCGATGCAATTAGGTCATATTAGGTGGAACCGGGGTCCCGACATTACTTAGGTGGTGCAAGTTATTTAAACCCCCGCATATTAAATGTTGTTTTAGCATGGCCAAAGATAGCATCGGGTTCGCTACACAAATTTAGATGAGGCCAATATAAGGCTAGATTTGCCCGCATATGGGCCCCATATTTAATTATGAGGTGAATCGGCGTAAGGCCCCCAAACCACATGAATGTATGCGAGATGAGCAATTAAATATGCAACAAGTTGTTATTATGTTATAAAATAAGGTTCGGAAGGGTTCACACATTGGGGTTCTCGCGAACTTGTTAGGGTTCCGGTTCGGTCTCGTGGTCCGTGGTTCGACGGGTTCGACGGAAGCGTTCGACATCGGGGTAGGTCTTGGCGTTCGCGAGGAAGGGCTTGGGTCGGTGCCGGCGCGACGGCTACTCCCGCCGCCGTCGCCGCAGCGGATCTTGTCGCATTCGCGGTCGCGGTCGACTTGGCGTCCGGGTGCGTAACTTGTGTCCGTCGGAGTAGTTCTTGTCGACCGAGTCTCGCATCGCATTCGGGAAGTACTCGTCGCTCGGTTTCGTGTTCTCGACCGATGAAAGACCTTGGCGTCTGTAGATCTTGTTGGTACGGGCCGAGCATGACATCGGTCTCCGTCGTGTAACCAAACAGGAGCCCGATCACTCGGCAACCACCGGAACACATGGACATCTTCCAGATTACCACAGGGCATCCTTGGGCCTTTGGTCACGAGCAACGAGCGACGGGCGCAGAGGCGGCCGACGGCGGCGCGGAGGAGGCTCGTTTGGGCCCGGGAAGCGGCCGCCAGGAGGCCGCGGCTCACCGATGGGAGGAGGAGTCCGGCGGCGGCGACGTTCGCGGGCGGGCGAGGCGTCGGGCGGCTCGGTATGGCGGCGACGCGGGCGAGGCAGAGAGGCACCTGGCGGCGGCGGGTTCAAGGGCGGAGGCGTCCGCGACGGGCGACGGCGAAGCCAGCTGGGCGGCCAGCGACGGGCGCGGAGCGCTGAGGCGGAGCTCTGACGGCGAGGTTGAAGCGGCTTGGCCTGGCGCAGCGAAGGGCGATGGCGGAGAGGCGTGGTCGCGGCAGAGGAGAGGAAGTGGTCGGGCGCTGCGCGCCACTGGGGTCGCTGCCGGCGGAAGAGCTCGGGGCGGCGGCCCCGGCGGCGGAGAAGCTTATGGGGCTCAGGGCGGAGCCGGGCTGGCTGCCCGGACTGGCGGGGGCCTGAGGCGCGGCAGTGGCCAGCGGGCTAGGCGGCGGGCTAGGCTAAGCGGTTGAAGGGAGGAGGAGGCGGGAGGGCGAGGGAAGGGGGAGGCGGCGGGCGCGCCCAGAGGAGGGGTGGTGCTCAAATGGGAGAGAGAGGAGCAGAGGAGGAAGAAGGTTGGGGAGAGGACGAGCGTGGGGAGAGGGACGCTGGGTGGGGAACAGACCACCTGGAGGGCCCACGCCGTGAGAGAGGGTGGGGTTTTGGCTCTGGCCAAGGCGTGGTGTGGGCGTGGGCTGCGTGGGGCCAGGAAGAGAGAGGTTTGAGTGGGAGAGAGAGAGAGAAAAGGGGGATTGGGGTGAGGTGGCGTTACAGTGGGTGAGGGAGAGGAGATGGGCTGATGTGGCGGTAGGACATTGTGGGGGTGATGTGGATCTAGGGTGGGTAGGATGTTGGGTAGAGGTAGGATTAAGAGGGCTGATTGGGATGGGCCGTTTTAAAATAAATGGGTGGTCGTTGGTCAATCGCCCGCTCGATCGCCCAAAAAATAAATATAAATTTTTATTTATTTTAATAACACTATTTGCAAAGCGATAGCAACAAACAAAATAATTCCGGAGACCCGGTGTTTTGCATGGGAATAAAGATGGGGCGTTTGGAAAATAAAACGGGGTTTTACGAACATAGTTTTGGCAAACAATGCATGATGATGACGATGCAATGCACAAATTCAACGCGATTTTCTGGTAGTGGTTTTGCGGGATGCCACAATTCGACACCACTAACAAGGGATCTCGCCCTCGAGATCCGCCTCATGGTACCGGAAGGAAGGTCGGCGATCTTCGACTCCGCGCTTTGTGTAGATCCTCGCGACACCACTAACGACGGTTCATACTCCATCTTGGTATCGGCGACACCACCAACAAGGGGTCGTTGTTCCTGACCGTCGCGAGAGCACTCCGGAAACAAAAGATCGAAGGTAGAGATATCGCAAATAAAGCCACCTCTAGCTTCGATGGAAAGGGGGAAACGATGCATTCTCATCCACTTCAATGTACAAAAGCGAATAGAAAGGGTAGTCGGCATGGGGGCCAATCCATCACGCACCCAAACTATTACTCCGCACAAGCAGTGGAAAAGAGTGCAACCATTCTCGAATCGATCAAGATCTCGACAAGCGAGGTTCGAACAAAGGAGGATGGACATTCTCATCGGATCGATGTAGAAGACTTCGTCATCGGAAAACACCGGAAGGCACAAACAAGGAACAAAGAATGGTGCCACCGTAGGCGGATTCATCAGGCCGCTTGAACACCGGATGGTAGAGCGCCGTTATCAAAGAGGAAGCGAAACCCTGAAGGTACGACGGAAACCCAACCACGAGAAATCGGACTCAAGAAAGATAAGAGAGATTCAAAACACGTCGAGATAAGAGGGGATCAGCAGAGGTAAGGAGTAAAAATCGACCTATTCGTAACTATCCAACCGATTTTAGAAAATAGTTTTGACACTCTCATCGCCGTTAGCTAGGTTATCCTACAGTGGACTTGTGGGTATCGCAACGCCGAGCTCGATACCACTCAGTAACACCCTCGAATCGGACCTATGCAAGTTTGGGCAAAATTCACCAAACCCATAGAAACGATTCAAAGGTGCCCACCAGCACTTTCGCGCGGGTGGAAAACGTAATAACATCACACAACAGTCCTCGATGGGACCCATGCAGATATATATAACCGACTCAAAGAGTCAAGAATACCGATATATTATACAAAGATCCAAATCACCTTGAACGATATAGCGTCCGCCTACGGACAAGATGCAAATGGGGCAGAGCCTCAAGAATAACCAATGGCGTCCATAACCTGCCCAGGCCAAGCCGGAGGGTAACCTCGCTAACGACGCCGATCTCAAAACCGCTTAAACAAAAGGGGTGCCAACAAAGGGCAAAGGAAAAGAAGGAGCGTCGATCGAGGCCAAGACACGGCGAGGCTAGAATTGGCCCCTCGCCTACATAGGTATGGTGGATCAAGCGGCAGCGAGATGCACTAAACAACCTATAGAGACTCGATACAACCGGCGGTTATCGGAGAGGGGTGAGTATGACCTATTCGGATCCAACCTGAAGCTAACACCAAACAAACCCATCCTGGTGTTTCCCCCTCGAGACCAGACGAGGAAGTCAACCGAGGAACTCACACAGTTGGCAGTTTTACTTATTCAGTTATAGTGGTGGCACTTTACTAGTCAGATTTAGATAGTCGTCCTGATAAAGTAAGCGGTGGGCACTTTTATTTAATCATTCCGTTGTGGTTGCAACAATTACTAATCAGATACAGATAGCATAAGATAAACCCAAAACCCAGCAGTTGTTGGTACTTTTATTCAGCCATTTCGTTGTAGTTGCAATACTTACTAGTCAGATACAATTGTCGCAAGCGACAACCTAACAAACAATTGTGGGCAGTATTAATTAGCCATTCCATTATAGTAAAGCTGATTACTAGTCATTATAAGTCAAATTTACAGCAGTAAACTTTAGTTATGCTTGTCTATGATCAAGAAACTGTGCTCCAAGTCGTCCATATCCGCGACGGCTTTGAAAGTTTTACCCGCCGGGTGCACCAATAGCAACACACGCCGATCAACCTCGAAAACCAAATCAAAACCCAACGAGGCTTTCACGAACAATCACAGGATTCGAAATATTTCAGGGGCCACCCTTAAGTAGAATCCGCAACGAGTAAGCTCCGAGGCGGCCTCAAGTTGGGTGGACGGTGAGCGATCGGGAACCCAAACGGGGCTTGTCGACACCGTAAACGTGTCCCGATCCTAACAAGATCAGTGTGCACTGCACAATCGTAAATAAAGCGATAAAACATGGCATAAGTACAGATCGTAAATAAAACCTCAAACTAGTTTGTGGCCCCAAGAAATAAGACCGAATCAAGCTCGACTCAGGGGTCCCATATACCTCCGGATGTGGATAGCGCAAATCAAGGAACAGTATCAAGTACTCGGGGTCTTACGGGACACAAGTGGGCGTCGAAACCAAATATTATCTATCACCCACCGATGCCTCTGCTTATTCAATTTTAGTTGTTAAAAAGAAAGACAAGTAAACAATCAGTAAAAATAGGATCATCGCCAACATCAACATGCGGCAAAACATCATCAACTGTTTCATATGTCGACACACAGCAACACTTGAGCAAGCAACTACGGCGCCAAGAAGTCCAACTATCTACCAAACAATGTAATAGGGTGTGTCCAAGGCAATATAAGGATGGGGATATATCGGCACGGAAACTAGAGCATCGCAAATACGGATAGCAATAGATCAACAGGAGGGAATAAAGACTATAAAAGTAAGATAGGTAGAAAGAGGGAGATGCTACGAAAACATTGTGAAGGTTCAACCCAAGGTCAGGCGAAGCTCACATCAACTCAACGGCCTTATCCGCGAAGAAGCAAAGCACTAGAAGAAACACCGGATGCAATATTTAATACAACGGCAGAAGATCGGCATGATGCATGTATGATGTATGACATGGCAAAGGTGCGATGCAATTAGGTCATATTAGGTGGAACCGGGGTCCCGACATTACTTAGGTGGTGCAAGTTATTTAAACCCCCGCATATTAAATGTTGTTTTAGCATGGCCAAAGATAGCATCGGGTTCGCTACACAAATTTAGATGAGGCCAATATAAGGCTAGATTTGCCCGCATATGGGCCCCATATTTAATTATGAGGTGAATCGGCGTAAGGCCCCCAAACCACATGAATGTATGCGAGATGAGCAATTAAATATGCAACAAGTTGTTATTATGTTATAAAATAAGGTTTCGGGAAGGGTTCACACATTGGGGTTCGGCGAACTTGTTAGGGTTCCGGGGTTCGGGGTCGGTCTCAGGGTCCAGGGTTCGACGGGGTTCGGCTCGACGGAAGCGTTCTCGGACATCGGGGGTAGGTCTTGGCGTTCCGCGAGGAAGGGCTTGGGTCGGTGCCGTGGCGCATCGGCTACTCCCGGTCGCTGTCGTTCTCGTCGCAAGCGGATCTTGTCGCATTCGCGGTCGTCGGGTCAGACTTGGCGTCCGGGGTGCAGAACTTGGTGTCCGGTCGGAGTAGTTCTTGTCGCACTGGAGTCTCGGCATCGCATTCGGGGGAAGTACTCGTCGCGTCGGGTTTCGGTGTTCTCGGACCGATGAAAGACCTTGGAGTACGGCTGTAGATCTTGTTGGTACGGGGGCCGAGCATGACATCGGTCTCCGGTCGTGTGCAACCAAACAGGGAGCCCGCATCACTCGGCAACCACTGGAACACATGGACATCTTCCAGGATTACCACAGGGGCATCCTTGGGCCTTTGGTCACAGGAGCAACGCGACGGGCGCAGAGGCGCAGCGGCGCTGGAGGAGGCTCGGTTTGTCGAAGCGGCGTCCGGGGCCGACGAGGACGGCGAGGAGGCCGCTCACCGATGGGAGGAGGAGTCAGCGGCGCACCGGGCGACGTGCTCATGAGGCAGGGCGAGCAGCGTCGCGGGGCGGTATGGCGGCGACGCGGCGAGGCGAGGAGGCACCGGCTGCGGCGGGCGGGCGGGCGTCAGGCGTCCGGCGACGGGCGACGGCGAGGCGAGGGGCGAACCGACGGGCGGAGCGCTGAGGCGGAGCCCAGCGAGTTGGGGCGGCTCGGCCGGATGTGAGCGGCGATGGAGAAGGCGGTGGTCGCGGAGGAGAGGAAGTGGTCGGGCGGCCTGCGCGCCACTGGGGTCGCTGCCGGCGGAAGGAGCTCGGGCGGCGGTCTGGCGGTCGGCGGAGAAGCTTATGGGGCTCAGCGGCGGCGGCGGGTCCGGGACTGGCGGGAGGGTGCCAATGGCCGGGCGCGGCTGGGCAGGCGGGCTAAGCGGGCTAAGCGGAAGGAGGAGGAGGGGCGAGGAGGCGAGGGAAGGGGGAGGCGCTCGGCGCGGGAGGAGGGGTGGTGCTCGGCGTGGGAGAGAGCGGAGGAGGAAGAAGGTTGGGAGGAGGACGAGCGCGTGGGGAGAGGGACGCGTGGGGCCGAACAGACCACAGGGGCCCGCTACGGAGAGAGGGGTGGGGTTTGGCTGGCCGGCGGCGTGTGGTGTGGGAGCGTGGCTGCGTGTGGGGCTGTGGAAGAGAGAGGTTTGAGTGGGAAGGAGAGAGAGAGAAAAGAGGGGGATTGGGGTGGCGGTTAAGTGGGTGAGGGAGAGGAGATGGGCTGATGTGGCGGTAGGACATTGGTGGGGGTGATGTGGATCTAGGGGGTGGGTAGGATGTTGGGTAGAGGTAGGATTAAGAGGGCTGATTGGGATGGGCCGTTTTAAAATAAACAGGGGTGGTCGTTCGGGTCAATCGGCCCGTTCGACTGCCCCGCAAAAATAAATATAAATTTTTATTTATTTTAATAACACTATTTGCAAAGCGATAGCAACAAACAAAATAATTCCGGAGACCCGGTGTTTTGCATGGGAATAAAGATGGGGCGTTTGGAAAATAAAACGGGGTTTTACGAACATAGTTTTGGCAAACAATGCATGATGATGACGATGCAATGCACAAATTCAACGCGATTTTCTGGTAGTGGTTTTGCGGGATGCCACATTGATCTAGAAGGCAAGAGGCGTGCGGACCTGGACGGAATTACTCGCCGGAGTTGTGGACGACGTCGGGTGCTCAAGGTGCTTGATGGGGACGACGACCTAGGGCAACACAGGACAAACCAGAGGAAAGATTAGATGCGCCTGAGGATGGTGAGCATGACAGGGTGAGCCAGAGGGAAAAGGATGGACGAAGCTCACCGGAATCACTCGCCGGAGATGCTCGGGTCCGCGGCGGTGCAAGCACGATTATGGGTGGCCGGGGGCGCTTGGAAGTGGGAGTTTGAGGGGAAATGGACGTGGCGGAGTGGTGTTTAAGTAGCCGGAGCAGGGGCGGCAATCGCGCGGTGAATCAATGAGATTTAACCAGATTGATTGCGACAGTGAATGGGGAGGAAACGACGACGACGACGTGGTCTGCGCGTGGGGTTTGGGGACGATGACTACGTGGCGTTGGGGCCACTGGTCAGTGAGCGCGGGATAGAGTTCACACGGGTGAGATAAGGGGCAGAGGGAGGGTGGCCCGGGTGGGCTTGCTGGGCAGTTACAGCTGGCTGAAAAGCGAGCCAGTTTTATTTTTTCCTTCTCCTTTTTCTTTTCTGTTTTCATTTTTAGGAATGGTTTTGAAACCCATTTTCAAATCTGTTTGAATTCAAACCTTTTTCATATTTTTGTAATGTGAACCTTGCATTCAAAAGTGTGTTAAACACAACTGTTCACTCAAAAACACTTTGGCCTTTTGAAAATAAAAAATAAACCATGCCCCATATATGATATATAAAATGGGGTTCAAATATGTTTTCAAATAAGGTTTTGATTTGCAAATTTTTGGTGCAAGACAAACATGCTATGATGATATGAATGCAATACATGATTTTGCATTTGATGAAATTTGGGACGTTCCACGAAAAATCCTACTAATACAATAAAAGAATCACATAGGCCGTGAATTTGGTAAAAGGCAACAAGGTAATAAAATGCTGCATGCATCAATTGATGTTTTTTTTAAAAAGGAGCAAAAGCTTTGCCCCAATCAATTAATCAAGAAGAAGTTTTACATGGTAAATAGATCCGAGGTTACAAAACAATTACTCTCGCAGCATGAATTCACCCAAACTCTTAGCGCTCGTGCTTACCCACATGCGGGCTTCGTGTTGAACCCTCTCTAGAACTACAAGTGGCGGTGTGAGCTTTTTCCGGAAGACCCTGTCATTTCGCTCGTTCCATATCTCCTAAGCGATGAGTAGCATGAGGGACGAAACATTGCTTTGCGGTTTGGAATTGGACCCTCCGTCATCATCTCCCACCATTCCTTTGCGTGCAGGCCCTCCCATCGGGCTTGGTCCATCTTAGGGATCCCGATCCAATCCTTGTGTATCAATCGATGTAGAGCCTTGGATTTTCCCTATTTCTAAAAAAGGCCAAAAAATCCAACAAGGCAATAAAAGGTTGCATGCATCTAGGCCGGACACTCGAGGACGTCCTTGAGCACATTGTCGCAGAAGACCGCCCCAAGCTGGGGTACCCTCCTCGGTCGTCGCCGTCAGCTACCCATCACCGTTTTGTGGCGATTTGGCTGCCGAGGAGGATGGAAGGCCTCAGCTCCTCGGCCTCGGCGTCACGCTCCTCTGGATCGGCGCCGTCGCAGTCGCCTCGCGTCGGCGCCGTGGCCACGCCTTCGCTCCGACCAGTACCGGAGGTGGAGTACTCGGTGCGCTCGCCGCCAAGGATGAGGTCGGGCGACATCGTCATCAACGAAGTCCACGCGCCGGCCGGCGACGGCCCGCTTCGCCGCGGCGAAGATCGATCCTTGACTGGCGGTTCCGTCGATGAGGACACCTTTGTCCTGAAAATGGCGATGGAGCGTTCTCTGAATGATGTGCCGCCCATGCAGACCCCCGACGCATGCGCCTGGTCCAGGGCCGACTGGGAGCAGGAGGAGACCAACCGCGTTCGACGCCACAAGGAGTAGGCCGAGCGCGAGGCAGCTTGCAGTGCTCATCGTCCTCGACGATGACGACAAGGCCGGTCCATCGTCGCAGCTGTGGCGCTACAGCGATGCCGGCCAGGGCAGCTCGCGCCCTCCGCAGCCGCCGAGCGACGACGGGACCCGAGACGTCGACTACACATGATTCTATCGCAACTTCGGCATGTGAGCGGCGCGCCCGATGTCATCGGCATCGGCATCCGCGTCGACCTAATAGTTTTACTATTTTTTTTAGCCTAATGTAATCAAAATTCGGGTATATATCCGAATTTAACATAATATGTATGAGTTCGTCTACAGTTTAAGAAATCGTCTATATTTATCCAAATTTTGACGAAACAGGGGAACTCGGTCGGCCTGAAATCGCCGCTAAGGCGTCCGCGGAGTTGCATCCGATTTCAGTCCGAAAACGCCCGAATGGAGGTGCTCTTACCCAAGTTACCCAACGTGATGTTCCCCGCGGCGGGGGCGGTGCGCGCCGCCGTCCACCGAGATAGCATCTTCGCGCGTCTGCCCCGTCTCCTCCCGCTGCTCCTCACGGCCGCGTCTCGTCGCTCTTTCGCCAGCATTTTTGTCGCTTCACGCCCTCCGCGAGCCCTTCAGCTGAATCTCCGTCCCTGCAGTGCGTCGCCCGCGTTTGCCGCCACCGATCGATAAGTCCCTGTCGCTCTTTAACCTCGGATCCCTTTGCTCTCTCCATATTCCAACCGAATCTGAAATTTGCTGGTTGATATCTGAAACATCGCCATCGATTTTCCTAGTTGTTTAGTGCGTGTGATTGCTCCCCGCAGAAAAAAGAAGTGCGTAAGATTGCAACGGAAGTTCCACCGGATAGTCACGAGGAAGCGACAAGGACGAATACTTTGTTTGGAGCATAGCACATTATTGTATCAACAGTGAGCTGTTACTGAATTAACTAATCCGTCTCTTGTTTGCAGTGTTAACTAATCGCTCTAGATGACGCGAAATCACAAATAAAAAATCATGCAAAGGAATGGAGAAGACGATTTTTTCCCATTTGAGGGAGAAGGCTTACTCTTTTAATCTCGTCAATGCCTATTGTTATAGACTTGGGTTTTGGAGAAGATGGGGATGCTAGAGATTGTGGCACGACAAAGCAATGGTGACAGGATTTACCAGTTGGACACGGACGGAAAACCCTACTCACCTTGTATCGCTCTTTTATTACTGGAACCGGGAGTTCTGAGGTCTTGTGGTCGATCTGGCGTGGATCGTGTCGAAAGTATGAGTCGAGTTGCCCTAGGATGTGCCCTCCGGCCTTTATATAGACTTAGGCAGGTCCCGGCGTAGTCCTAGTCGGTTACAAGTTCTAGGTTTTCCCTTTGAATTTCCTATCTCTCTGCTCTTCTCTAAGGATCCGAAGGCGTCATGTGCCACCGAAAATCTTCATGGGCGGTATGTATGCGTGGGCCTTCCTTTGGACTAGGTATCTGAAGTTCATTACCCGTGGGGTATAACCATGTCGATAGCCGGTGATCGATCGAATCGTAGATTCGGTGAGACTCTTCCATCCTTCGGAGCAGCTATATGTTAATAGTATATGTGTGGGGATTGTTGATGCGTGTGTCCGACTCACCCGACGAATCAGGGTCGATTAAGCCTTAGGACGAAACAACACGATCTTCTTGAGTTGGGTCCCTTAACCCGAGCCTGGAACATATGCTGACGTAATTCAACTCAGGCCGCGGAGGACTTATAGGAGTAGAATTGCAGTGATTTTAATTGGTGTACCCAACGCGTCCGTCGGGATTTTTCATCGTACTCGCTGACAGTTCATACTAGCGAGCGCCTTGATCGGTCGTTGTCGCCATCGATGATATCTGGAGTCTTATCTTTGCGTCAGACGCGACATCGAACATTTATCACCTCGAAGGTGCTTGGATGGCCAAGGAGATTGTCGCTCACTCGCGTTTTGTTGGCGAGTTGCCAAAAGTTTTTACGTGCTGATCCGAAGATCGCGATCAAAGATTTATAGGGTCGCATGAGCGTCACTTATGAGATGTACTTAGTGTCTGTTCGAGTCATAGACTCGAACGGAGACTTTTAGCTCAAGCATTGTTTCAACCGAATTTTTGTCGCTCTTTCGCCAGCATTTTTGTCGCTTCACGCCCTCCGCGAACCCTTCGGCTGAATCTCCGTCCCTGCAGTGCGTCGCCCGCGTTTGCCGCCACCGATCGATAAGTCCCTGTCGCTCTTTAACCTCGGATCCCTTTGCTCTCTCCATATTCCAACCGAATCTGAAATTTGCTGGTTGATATCTGAAACATCGCCATCGATTTTTCCTAGTTGTATAGTGCGCGTGATTGCTCCCCGCAGAAAAAAAGAAGTGCGTAGGATTGCAACGGAAGTTCCACCGGATAATCACGAGGAAGCGACAAAGGACGAATACTTTGTTTGGAGCATAGCACATTATTGTATCAACAGCGGGCTGTTACTGAATTAACTAATCCGTCTCTTGTTTGCAGAGTTAACTAATCGATCTAGATCACGCGAAATCACAAATAAAAAAATCATGCAAAGGAATGGAGAAGACGACCGTATGTGCTTATTTACTTAGTATACTTCGCTCAGATGTGTACAAGAGCATCACCATGCAAAACTTGGGCAACCATCAATCCACCATACACTGAGAGCACCCATGTTGTAAGCAGGAAGAGGGAAGGGGGCGCTGATGTTGTCGAGCAGCATTGCCGAGGAACATCCTAGCTCCTTCATGCCTCCGAATGCCGTGGATGCCAAACTGACGGTGGCTGCGGGCGTCGGTGACTGTCAGCGATTGAAGGATCTGCCAGGCAAGGAGGATTCCACGGCGAAGCCTCTCCCGGCAGTCACCATGAACCCCCTCCTGCTATCATCATCGTGCTCTGGCTCTTGGCAAGACTTGGAGCTTCTTCTGAACGGTGGAAGCGGCCAACTCCATCCATCTGTGAGGTATAACCAAGAATTTCTCGACCTGCTCATGGCGTACAGCTCTGACAGCTGCATCAGCAAAGGTGCATCGACGCAGAAAGCTTCTGAAGACGTCGAAGCTTCTCTGAACCAGCTGCCTTCTGTCTCTGCTCTGTCACTCCTGGAGGGGGTCACCATTGAAGGGGGCACTGCTCTCCATATGGTGGCCATGTATGGTGACAGCGATGCCTTCTTGAGGAGCGCCGACATCATCCATAGCAAGGCAAAACACCTCCTGTTTGCGCGAAACAAGAATGGCGACACGCCCCTGCATTGCGCAACACGGGCCGGCTTGTCACGGATGGTCTGTCATCTCATTAGCCTGGCCAAGGACGAGGGTAATGCGGGTGTTAACCGAGCGAAGGAACTGCTGGAAATGGAAAACAAGCTTCAGGAGACAGCACTGCATCAGGCAGTCCGCATTGGGAACAATGACATAGTCAAGCTGCTAATGGAGGAGAACTCAGAGTTGGCCAGTTTTCCAAAACATGGCACTTCGCCTCTGTACCTAGCCATCTTGCTGGAAGAGGACATCATTGTTGAGACGCTTTATAATGCGAGCCACATGAAGCTTTCCTACTCTGGGCCAAATGGACAGAATGCGCTGCATGCTGCGGTTCTCCGAGGCACAGGTGCTCAAACATCTTTTACCAAATCTGGATTCCTACTATTTTCTGCACATGTTTTTCGGCATTTTTTGCCTCTTACATTCTCCTAGTTGGATTTATATATGTATAGTTTTTTCCACCAAATTTCTGTAAATTCTCTGAAGCATCAAGAACAGAGCAACAGCTAGTGTATACTTTTCTTTCTTTTAGCTAACCTATTTTTTTCCGGGGTGTACGAGGAAATTTGATAGTCCTCTGAGGTAACAAACAGTTCTCAAACGGGGTGTTTATGTATTCTATACCATTATATGACCTGACCTGAAAACCTGCACTAGTGCATTCCACCGAGCCAGTTTGTTCCATGAAATTTTGTGAAAGAGTACAGCACAGGACACTTGTTGTTCAGGATGAAAAACCAATTAATTCTAAATTGATCAATAAGACTCACTAACCATGACATGGGCCTTGAACATTGTACTGCTCCCTCCATCCTAAAAAGGATGTCGTATTTTCTAGATTCGCATGTATCTATACACTAAAATGTGTCTACATACATGCGAATCTAAACAAATCTGCAACCTCGTTTTTAGGACGGAGGGAGCAGATAGTTAAAAAGGGCTTATTACTCCTGATACTAGAGTGAGGATATGGCCTTCGTGTATGGTTTGCTAGTTCGAGGCATCACATATTTATATTACTGAATAATGCAGTATTTAATGACTCAAGTGTTCAGAAAGGTATGTGATCGAGGCACAATAATGCAGCACAAGTTCTGCTACGCAGCCTGGGCTCCAAGATAGTTCCACTCCAAATGCCTTGTCTAGATTTCTCTCTTTGAACTAATACAAACCATTGCTCACAGTTTAGTTCTTAGACTACTGGAGTTATCAGAAGCACATTTACAGAAAATAAGGGCACATGTAATTAACATGAGAATAAATAGCTCGGTTGCATTTCACAATTCCAGTATTTTAAATTAGTTAAGCAGTTTCATCAGTACTATTTCATTACGAGGTAATTAAGGGCCCCATTTACAACATAATCTTCACTTACTACTCCTGGTTAATGTTAGTATTAGAAATAGCAAGTGAAAGGCCTATTTTATTCATCACTCAATAACTTTCTCAAATGTGCACCCCCTTACATTGTTCCACCTCCCTCTCCTTTTTTGTTGGCTGCCGCATAAATTCTCAAACCTCACATTTTCCCAGATTGATTGCATATAACAAAAATACCTGTTCGCAGATCTTACAAAAAGGCTCTTGGAATGGAACTATGATCTCACTACACAAAGGGATGAAAATGGGAGTACGCCTCTCCATTTTGCTGCATCTCTTGTGCGGCAAAGTCAACGAGGGAGTGTATGTTGGCAAGTATTGGAAGCTAACCCAGCTGCATTGTATCAATCGGACAACAAAGGATTATTTCCGATACACATCGCCGCCTCTGTCGGTGAAAGAAGGACAATCATCATGTTTCTTAAAAAGTCTCCAAGCAGTGCTGGTTTGCAAGGCACTATGGGAAGGACATTCCTTCATGTAGCTTCCGAGAAAAAGCAAGTTAAGATAGTCAGTTTTGTTTGCAGAAATCAATCACTCTCATGGATTCTGAATATGCAGGACAGTGATGGGAACACTGCACTACACCTAGCTATCCAGGGAGGGAGTCTTCTCATGTTTTGTACTTTGCTAGGGAATCTGCAAATACATTTAAATTTGTCAAATAAGAAAGGGCAAACCCCTCTAGATATATCACGATATAAGATTCCCCTAGGATTGGTTGATGACCAGGTAATGTACTCCATTTTATGCTTATAATCACTGCCCTTGATGCAAAATAAAATAATGAAGATTCGTTGATTTGGCTTCACCTATTTCTCTTTCGTTTGTGCAGAATAGTGAAACAAAAATACACTTTGCACTCGAAGTCGTTAATGCTAGGAGTGGTGATTTTCGCCGTGATCACTTTGAGGAAGACTACAATCACCAGTTAAAACATACTCAGAGAGAAGAATTGAAGAAGGTGAAAGAATCAACACAAACACTGTGTATTGGTGCAGTTCTAATTGCAACTGTGACATTTGGTGCTACTTTCGCCCTTCCTGGAGGTTACAGAGCCGATGAACATACTAATGGAGGCACACCAACCCTTGCTGGGAGGTATGCTTTTGATGCGTTCATTATAGCCAACACATTGTCCTTTATATTGTCTGCAATGGCTATCATAGGTCTTATGTATTCTGGATACTCTATTTTAAACCCACACAGTCGCAGAATTTACTTCTTTGTAGCCTGGTATTTTGCAACAACATCGGTCACATGCTTCATGGCAGCTTTTGCACTAGGTTTGTACATGGTGCTAGCACCAGTTGCTCACAAGTCTGCTGTCGCTATCTGTGTCATTAGCCCTCTTGTCATTCTATTCAACAAAACAGAATTTTGGCTAAAATGGGCTCTTTTGGCACGGCCATTATGGACTCGAATTGGACTAATTCGCACATTGGTGTTGGTGACAACGCGAATCATTTTCAACATGTTGATGGAATTTTGGCCTATCATTTTCATTTTTGTTTGGGCTGCATATACAAGGAACCAATTTTAGAAATGGAACGGGTGATACAACTACCGGCACCCCTCTCTTGAAGATGCATCAAATACTTATATTTTGGGAGAGGTGTCTTGGCTTGGCCTGCTGAGGATTTAGAATTACTAGTCTGCAGTATTTTTCTTATTAGAATCTTCTCGTATTTGGTGTTTCGGTAAATGTTATGCCGTGATGTACCTTTTATGTTTAAGAATTTGTGCCCAAAATCTTGTAACAGCTGATTACAGCTGCTAGCTACAACTTGTTTGAATCATGCAAGTGATTTTGATTTCCGTCTATAGCTTATATTTCAGTATGCACAATTTAGTGTGGGAAGGAAAATCCACGCACAAATAGATCATTTCCGGACTTAGCTAAACAGTTGGTAAATGTATTACATAATATGATTATAGCCCTGATACTAGCCTCTTAAGTGTGCCTTGCTACCTTAACGAATTTTGTTGAATCTGGGTAATTATTTGTGCTCACAGATTAAGTTTCAGGAGGAAGTCCAATGTTTTATTATTCGACTTGTACGACATACTTTTACACAATCCTTGATTAATGTTGCGCTGGTTTATGTATCATACCAATGAGAAAGAAGGCATGCTGGTCTTCTACCATGCAAGGAACATGGCTAAGTTGAGTTAGGGCAGAGTTATTTGGTGGATTTTTTTAGACTGAAGGCGCTCAGGCCCGACTTATTAATAAAGCCCCAACACAAGGATTGAAGGTTCATACAAAACATAGTACGAAGTACGCACAGCAAACTCTGAGACAACAAACTGGCAACAGTAGCTACCCTAGCATACACGGCCAAAGACAAACAACACCGACGCAAGGGGAAGACGGTAATCAGCTGCTTGGAGGGGCTTCAAGGAGGTTCGGCCGACGCCACCGGAGTTGCAGGAGGGGAGTAGGTCTTGGCGAAAGACGCTCTATGCATCCGGATCAGCTTCTCCAGCAGCAGCAACGGTTTTCGACTTTGAAGAGGGCGCCACATCTACAAGGAGAGAATAGATTTGAAAATAACATCAGCAGGTTGTTTGGGAAAAACCGACTCAATGGTAAATTTGTTACGGATGGTCCAAAAGGACCAGCACTAGGCCGCAAAAAAGGACCAAATCGCATTACGCGGGCGACCCTGGAAGGACCCTAGGATAGCGAACCATTCAGCGCGATTGCTAGGATTCCAGGACGACTGAAACATGTCTCTTGTGCTGCTCCATGCAAATCTGGCCAGCACTCACGAGAAGAAGATGTGATCCACATCCTCCTCAGCACCGCACAGGGAACACTTCCCATTAGACGGGCCCTTGCGCTTCTTGATTTTGTCATTCGAAGGGAGCCTACCTCTCATCATCTGCCAGAGGAAGTTCAATTCTTAAGCTTAAGGGGCAGGTGGGTCTTCCAGAGGGAGACCAGGATGGGGATCACCGGGCCTTTGCAGAGCGCACGATACATGGATCTCGGGGAATATTGGCCGCTAGGGTCCAGGCGCCAGGAGATCGCGTCAGTGTCACCAGAAGGGGGCGCCTCGGAAAGCTCCAATATCATCAACGTCCAGGCAGCCAGCTCCTCCGAACCGAAAGATCTTCTGAAGGGGATGTTCCAAGTGCCATCAGCGAAAGCTCGTGCAATCGAGATTTCTGGGATATGGTGGATATGGTTATTGCAAGTCATGACTGCCTGCTTATGAAGTGAAACTAGAGGGGAAACAAAGTGAATTAGAGCACTCCACGACATCAAAGAATTTATAGCACTTCTTGTAGGAAACTGCATGTGCTTCTTTTTATTTTTTTTGTTTTGCCTACTGATGGTAGCAGGGGTTAGTTATTCCTCAACTTAGTGATATCTTGTGCGTGAATGATATACTTTATTGCTTTGATATTTGATGACTGCTTATCTCAAGGAATTAGAGTTTGCTCTTGTAAGGACATTTGGTATACATGGATAATAGCATCCCATTTGGTAAAAAGTGTGTGATACCAAGTGTACAAAAAGGAATTAAAACCTGACAGCGCATACATCGAGCTGTACATGGATGTGATATTTAGAGTAAATTCCAACTTTTACCCCCTAGATCAATATTTTTGACACTAATTACCCCATTTAAGAATTTTTCATCTATATTACCCCATTTAGCAAAAACAATTGTCAATTTTTACCCCATTTGAAAATTCGAGAGCCAGCTGCTCTATGTGTCCATCGGTCAGGTACACGTGGCATGGGACGCCTCTCTTGTTCTCCTAGCGGTTTTTTCCACGCTCAAATCGGTCTGATTAGCTGAGTCATGTACGTAGATACGATTCTGATGTAGTAGTACCAATTGATGGTAGGGGTCTCATGCATCTAGGTGATCGCTAGCAATCTTAGAGGCAGGGCTGCGCCTCACACCAAGTGAATTTCTTTTTAAATGCCGAGTGGGTGAGTTTGGCCAATGCTAATAACACGTACTTCCTCTGAGTCAAAATATAAGATGTTTTAGGTTTGTGAACAAAATGAATCTAGACTTGTTTTCGTATGTAGGTTTACTCAATTTTGGAATAAATCTACTCACTAAAAAAATCTAGATTTATTTTCTTCATAAATCTAAAACATCTTATATTTTTAAACGGAGGGAGTACAAAGCTGTTGTCTCTATTGAAACTTAGTACTCCATAGCTAGCAAGCTATGCACAACTAATTAGCCATCATATACACGTAAGTGTGTTTGCCTCTTTTTATTTCTTGCGGGTATCAAGATTATTTTGCATGTACACGCAATTGTATATTTACACAGAAAGCCAATGTACAATACTAGTCGGTGATGGATTCTAACTCAACTCACTACAGGACGCGCGTGCTACGGCGAGGGCAAAAAGCCGTCGGCGTAGCCTAAAATGCCCTCGGCGTATGCTACGCCGACGGCTGCCCTCGGCGTAGCCTCCTCGGCAAAGGGCTCCCTCGGCGGAGCACATAGAGGCCGTCGGCGTATCAAAATGTCGTCGGCGTATGCTACGCCGAGGGCAATGTCTTGTCAGTGTGCCGTCGGCATAGCTTGTCGACGGTTGCAAAATATTTTTAAAAAATAAATTTTTATTTTATTTTTTCTTAATTTTGAATCTTTGAACTGTTTGACTCGTTAATCTCTCACTTTGAACATTTTTAACACTAATTACACTTAATATTTAATTAAATTGCAGTCTTGGTTAACTTCCGAAGGTCACCCATCCTAATACTACTCCAGCTCCAAAGACGCTTAACTTCCTCGCTCCTTGAATCTGTTTCCGCAAAGTAATTCATACATTGTTGTCAATACTATGATACCAATCCTATTAACTCTTATATCAACATGTCACATGTTTGTATTTTTTGAAATTACAAATAATTATTTAAATAAACATTAATGAATAAGTAAAAATATTATTGAATTCAAATAAAAATATAATAATTTTACTTTTTTGTATTTTTCTATTTAATATGGAATAATTAATATCTTTAAATCTATAAATCGGAATTTAACAAATAATATGTCTAAATTGATCAGAAAAATGAGAGGAATCCAAATATGATATCCATATCAACTAATCACAAACCCTCTGTTTTTGAATTATCTATTTGGTGGTTGCTTTAGAAAATTCCCTTTTTGCGCTCGGATAATGAAAAATGGCTTTTTGGTGCGATGAAAAGGAAAACTTGCATTCCTCCTGCAACATTGTTCGCCATCCCATGATGCATGTGTATGCACAATATGGGAACATTATCACAAACTATGCCTTGATTCTAGCCATAACATTGGTTATTTGACCCGAAAGCCAAGAAACCTCGAATGAGATAGGTTATTTTGTGAAGGTTTTTTTGAGACATAATCAATATATCAAGTTTGATATTTTTCCTTATAACTATGTCATATAATATGACACCACGCGAAAGTTTCGCATTATTTCGATCGTTTTTGAATTTTTTATGCCCGTTTTAAACTATCGTCAAATTTTGTCGAACATCGGGCATGAAGATTCTTAGATCGGGGCCGATCCTCGCTAAAATTGAATTGGATCTTTGATAAAATAGCATATTGTGAACCTAAAAATGATTTTTGTAAAAAAACATGAGCATCTGATCATGTACCTGTAGTTCATATCTGACCCACTTCCTCCCGATTCGGCAGGAATTTGTCTTTTTCACCAGAGGTGGACGGAAAGGTTTTGGACCCTCCTGTTGTGACATTGTGCATATAAGGTGATATAGTATTTTTTTAAAATATGGTGGTATCATTTTGAATTAGCCATTTGGTGGTTGCTTCACAAAATCGTCCGTTTTTTATGATCGGAAAATGGGAAATGGCTTTTTGGTGCACGAAAGGAAAACTTCCTCCTGCAACATTGTTCGCCATCCCATGATGCATGTGTATGCACAATATGGGAACATTATCACAAACTATGCCTTGATTCTAGCCATAACATTGGTCATTTGACCCGAAAGCCAAGAAACCTCGAATGAGATAGGTCATTTTGTGAAGGTTTTTTGAGACATAATCAATATATCAAGTTTAATATTTTTCCTTATAACTATGTCACATAATATGACACCACGAAGGTTTCGCATTGTTTCGATCGTTTTGAATTTTTATGCCTTTTAAATTATCGCCAAACCTTTAATCCAGGGCATGAAGATTCTTAGCTTGGGGCCGAGCCTCGCTAAACTTGCATTGGATCTTTGATAAAATAGCATATTGTGAACCTAAAATGATTTTGTAAAAAACATGAGCATCGGATCATGTACCTGTAGTTCATATCTGACCCACTTCCTGCCGATTCGGCAGGAATTTGTCTTTTTTATCAGAGGTGGACGGAAAGGTTTCGGAACCACCTGTTGGGACATTGTCCATATAAGGTGGTATATTATTTTAGTAAAATATGGTGGTAGCATTTTGAATTAGCCATTTGGTGGTTGCTTCACAAAATCGTCCGTTTTTTATGATCGGAAAATGGGAAATGGCTTTTTGGTACGACGAAAAGGAAAACTTCCTCCTGCAACATTGTTCGTCATCCCATGATGCATGTGTATGCACAATATGGGAATATTATCACAAACTATGCCTTGATTCTAGCCATAACATTGGTCATTTGACCCGAAAGCCAAGAAACCTCGAATGAGATAGGTCATTTTGTGAAGGTTTTTTTGAGACATAATCAATATACCAAGTTTGATATTTTTCCTTCTAACTATGTCACATAATATAACACCACGCGAAGGTTTCGCATTGTTTCGATCATTTTTGAATTTTTATGCCCATTTTAAACTATATATAATTTCTTATGTTTTACTTAATTTTTATTTATAAATGTGTAATATTTGAGTGTAGATAGATAGGTCTTATTTTTCTGCAAATTTTGATATATTATTTGTATTTTTCCGAATTAGAATGATTTAGTTATGATTTTTCAAAGTTTAATGAGATAAAATAAAAAATAGCTACGCCGAGGGCAGCCGTCGGCGTATGCTACGCCGAGGGCAGCCGTCGGCGTAGCATAGGATATGCCGAAGGCAATTCTACGCCGACGGCTGCTTGGCGGAGCTGGCCTAGACGATGGCTACGCCGACAGCCCCGATGTTTGGCCGTCGGCGTAGCGACTGGCCGTCGGCGTAGCTTCCCATTCCTGTAGTGACTCGGACACATGTACATTGACACCGTGTCGTGATTATTTCCACAAAATGGTGGTTGTGGACAGATTTTTTGGGTTCAAGGTTTTTCTCGGATGCAGGAAAAAGTTGGAGGAAAACTGCTGACTGCACTCACACATCAAATCATGTGTAAAATCTTAGGGAGGGTAAAAATTGGCAAAACTTCAGCTAAATGGGGTAATAGGAATGAAAAATTGTTAAATGGGGTAATTAGTGTCAAAAATATCAAAGTAAAGGGTAAAAACTGGAATTTACTCTGATATTTAAGATGAGCAGCTATGGGAGATGTACTTCGGAGGACTATCGCAATGCAAAAGGAGTCATATACACAAGTTGCTCAGGATTGAAAGTTCATTGCTTGACTGTACACCAAAAACATATGTGCCAGGAAGAAGTCATGACTTAAAAGAGAAGATCGCCGAAGCATGTTCTTCTTTCGATGAGGTTATTTTTTTTTGAAACAGATCGTCCTAGGCACCTACCGAAAATTTACCCTTGATCATGTTCACAGTCAAGACAATTTGGCAAGGACGGTGTAAGTTGGTGAACGGTGAGAGGTCAGATCATGTCATAAAAACTAGGCTCTACAGGTGTTGGAAGAGAGCATGGCGTCTCAACTCTTGTATACAGTTAAGCTACATATATATGTGATCATACCGCCAAAGTTCTTCACCGTGGTTGATTGTAGGATTAGGAGGCTCTGGGAAATGATACAATACAGGATTCTCTGTTCAGAGGAAAAAGTACACCCAGCCGCCCGCTGTACAATAGCAGCCTGTTGTACAATAGCGCCCAGAAATTACTGTCGGCCTGCGGCGGCCACGGTCCTCCAGCGTTCTTATCTCTCTAGCGGCGAGGAACACCACGGTGTGAACTGCAATGGTAGCCTGCCCCACCAAGGACCTTCCTTCCATGTTGGATCCACATACAGCCTCTTTTCCAGATTGAAGGTTCTCTTGCCGGCCGTAAGTTATTGTGTGCTAATTCACTGCATGGCAATGTAATTCTGGTGAGGCAGTTTCGTTGAGGAAATTCATGCATGTATAATTCCCTCGGAGGTTAGAACAGATATTTTCGATAAAGGGTATTTTATTGCTTAAAGTTTAAGTCTTACAGGTTAGAACAGATGGATAGGTAATTGTTTTGGGAGTTGTTTTCTTTGGGAAGAACAAGTCTGTGCACCAGAGACTATTCTCCTCACTTTAAAATTGGCATTTGTTCCATATTTTTGTATAGCTTAATATGCCTAGTATCTATAAATGTTGGCCCATATTTTAAATAGACTGTCCTTGGCACCTAAGTTAGGATATAATAATGGAGCTTGCATGTAAACATTTACTTCACCATGTTCCAGGTCTGAATAGTTTTTGCAGGGTACGAGTTGGTGAATATTGAGAGATGATCAAGTTACAACTACCCTTAAGAAGATTTGGCACATATGGACGGTGGCGCCCCATTTTGGTAGAAGTCGTATGCTACCAAGCACTAGTAGAAAAGATGACACTAGTCCCGGTTTGTAAGAGGCTTTAGTCCCGGATTACAATTCGGAATTAACGTATATGTTATAAACCGGGACTAGATTGTCTCCACATGGCCCCGCTGCGCGCGCTGGGCTTGAGGATCTTTAGTCCCGGTTCGTAACATGAACCGGGACAAAAGTTTTTCTGTCGCGGCAGCATTTTGTACCAAACTGCTGTCTCCACAAGAACTTTAGTCTCGGTTCTGTTACAAACCAGGACTAGGTTGTCTCCACGTGGCCCCGCTGCGCGCGCTGGGCTGGAGGATCTTTAAAGCTCTTCTGTCGCGGCAGCGTTTTGCACCAAACTGTTGTCACGGCAGGAGGTGGGGTTTTAGGGTTTTAGGGTTTTCTTTTTTTTGTGTTTGATTATTTTTCATTTTGTGTTTTCATATACATATTATTCTATGCTACTACATGTTGTATACATTGATGCATATATAATATAATTTCACTCACGATAACATAAAGACATATAAATATATACACAACCGAGACTAGAGCTCGTCTAATTGATTTACACCAAGATCATTACAAGGGATACTGTCATTTTGTGTCTATCCACGATTACACGAAGGTATATCCATGTTGTACTCTCTTTTTGTGTTTATGATGTCCCTGAGCAAAAATACCGACAACTCCTCTTGAATTGCTAGTAGGCGTTCATGTGGTAGGAGCTTATCCCGCATCGCATACAACTATATATAAAGAAGTAGATCATTATGAATGGAACTCAACAAAAACTGTGGTATAGAATAAATTGCGGATATATTGTTTACGTACTTAAAGAAAGTTTGTGCCCTTGTAGAGGTCCCAACCTTTAATAAGGTAGAGATCCTTGTGTTTACAATGCTAGTCCCTGGATCAAAAGCTAGCATCCACAGTTAAGATGTAATATTAAGAAACAAAGGTCATAATACAACTTTATAACCAGGAATAAATTAATTCATTACATCTTACATAGCTCATTTGGCTATCTCATTACAATGCAGCAGAAATAACTATAACATGGAGTCCTTCATCTTCAAAGTTCCATAGGCAATTATGTTGGTTGTAGACTTATAATCCTATTCAACGCACTTCACTAACATCAAACAAGCCTGCAACATATTAAGTTGCAGCCACAAGGGTCAATACATTTGAATTGTATTGGCAAGTTTCACTACTATGTAGAAATAAGTGGATCCTATCATTACATGCAAATTTGTCTAAGTAGGGTTTAGGCTCAGTTGCAGAAACCAATATAGTTTTATCCTATCTTTTCAAAATAGTTTTTATCTTTTGACAAATCTTTCTGAACTCCTTGGAAAACTCCAAGTGCTTCTAATCCCTTGTTGTCACCATCAAGTTTTACTTTGAGAAATTGGAATGTCGAGATCTTCCATAGCTTCAGGCCTTAGTTGCTCAGAGTTGTCCGTAACTGGGGACACGGCTAAGTACTTATAATTTGATCTTCTGCGGAAGTTGTACACTTTACCCACATGACACAATCTCGTCTTGACGCCACCAGTGGCCGCTGGATAAGTACTCACCCAATGGAGTACCGACAGATCGAGAATGTGACAAAGTCTTTCCATAGAAATCCTCCTAATACACGATGCTAGCTTGTCTACCAGGCACCAATGTAGGGATATATTTCCCTACACAATTCTAGTTAACCTGAAGATGCCAATGCATGGGTCTTCCACTATGTAATTGACTAAGTCAGAGCCCATTTAGCATGTGGCTGTACACTGAAGCCACTGTATGAGAAACATGTTCAATCTCTAAGTCCCTGGGTGGTTTTCTTCTAGTGCACATACAAAAATATAGCCATATAAACATGGTTCCCTTTGTTGCCACCTTGTCCAAAACTTGAGTATCCTCTTTCCACCCAGGTGGTTCATTGAGTACTTGTTTTATTATATAAAACATATATGTTTCCAACACTTCATATAATCATATCATGTATCCCATCCCAAATATATAGCATGTCTAAGCATACTACAACTACACTGTTTTCACTAAGAAAGATATAAGGATATCCTAATAGGATATAGCATAGCATAGAAATATAGTAGTCTTATCATGCATGTTACAAAAATCCACTAAGTGTAATGAAAATAGTAGGACATGGATGATAGTGTCACTTGCCTTTTTAGTAGATAATATTGGTCCACTCCTTGATCTTGCAAATATCACACTCTTCTAACTTCACTACAATTCAATCAAGCAAACATATATTCAACTAGCATTCAATCAATTCACCACATAAAATGACAAAAACATGGCAATGCATGCAAAAGATGGTTTTATTTGGAAAAGTGGTTTCTATTAGGCTCTAACCATTTTAAAGCTCATATTGGTCATTTAAAAAAGTGGTAAAACCATTTAACTTCAAGTTGGTGAAAATGGCCATTTAAGTCATTTTTGTTTTGCTAGGAATGATTTAAATCAAAATGATAATCCCTAGAGTTTGTAAAATATTTTTAAACACAACATGTTAGTGTTTTAAGGTCAAGTGTTTAATATTAAAACCATTTGCAAAAGGTTTTACCCCATAAACCAAATATTATACCAAAGTGATATTTTATGTTGTCGGAAATGCCTTTTTGCAAAGTAATAATTTTATAGGGTTCATCAAATATATTTTTAAATATCAAAACTTGGTGTTTAGGGTCAGGGAGTTTAATTCAAATCATTTCCCAAAGATTTTTACTCAAAAAGTATTTTTAACACATAAACAATATTTTTATTTGACTAGAAATGCTCTTATTCAAAGATTTATTCTTTAACTTCACAAAATACATTTTTAAATCCATAAGTTGGTTTCTATGGTCAGTAGGTTCAAAACAATCCATTTGCCAAAGATTTTACCATAAAAATATTTCTAGAATAATTTTTATATTCAAATTATGCCTACACAAGTTTCTGCAAAAACAACTAAGTTTCCAAAAGCAATTCATTAAACAAAGTGCATGGTTGGAAAGTAATTGTTCTGCTGATTTCACTGATATAAAATTTGCAAAATTTGGACGTGTAGATTAAAAGTTATGAATTTTGCAAGTTTGCATATCTAATAGATTAAAATTTCTGTTTTAAACAAACTCTGGACACGTGGCTCTATCCTATTGGACGGTGCCGCTTCGTTTGGATCGAGCAACGCATGATGTAGGATTTCATTTAAATCTCACGGCTCAGATCAAACGTACCCCTTCAATTAATGAATCTATCGTAGCCACCAGATCAAGATCCAACGGATCCCAGCAGCCTGACCATGGACTCAAGGCGCAGGCGACGGCAGCCTTCGACGCCGGACGGGAGGTTTCCGAGGGACTAGGTCGCGCGGGGAAGGGAGAGGATGCTCACCGTGCTCGCATGGTTGCGGTGAAGCTCAAGGTGGGGTCAGCTACTTGAGGGGCGCACTGGAGCAGCGGCTATTGCTCGCCGGAGCTTGCGGCGGCGTCAGGTGCTCTCAGGCGTGGTCGTTGCCGATGCTACAAGGCACAAGAAGGCGAGTAAGAGGGTTCGTTAGACATGGGAGAGAGTGGCGATCACGAGAGTATCAACGGGAGGGACATGGGCGGTCTGTACTCACCGGGGGGACTCGCCGGAGTCGAGGTAGGAGGCGGCGATGCTCTGATGTTGATGATGCCGAGCCTAGGGAACACGCGCGGGTGTGGGGTTGGTGCTGGGAGATGCAGGAGATGATGGGGAGCACGCACGTGTGGACGGGGAGGCAAGGGGTGGTCGGACGGCGCCGAATTTCGTCGGAGTAGCTCGTCGGAGCAGAAGGTTTGCAGCTTACGATTGGGGCAGCCTGGTGGTCGAGAGAAGATGGTGTCTGGGAGAAATGGAAGAAGGGAGGGAGGCGCCTTTACCCTGCGTGATGGCTGGGCGAATTAACGCGGCAATTAACGGGAATTGAAGGAGCTTTCAACGGCCAGAAACGGCAGCGAGGTGGGGAGTGGTCACCGCGGGTGAAGACGGCCCAGCGACGTGGGGCCTGGGCCGAGAGAGAGGAGGGTGTGGGATCTGTCGGTCGATCGCGGTGTGCTCGTGGGTGGAAAACGGTTCGCTGCGGGGGAAAAGGTGGGTTGCGCTGCTGGGCCGGACTGGGCCAGTCTCCTGGGCTGGGTTCGATTTTTTTTGTACAGAATGTTTTTCTTTTTCTTTTTTGAATTTTATTTAAACAATTCAAACACTATTTGAATTCAAACCTCTACCAAACCTTGTAGATTTTAATACTATTATTTAACATAATCTAAAATCAAATTTAGAATAATTCTTTTATTCTTTTTAGGGTCTATTATTTATTTTAAAAATAGACTTTTGTCCTTATTACAAAATAGGATTTAAACATGTTTTAAAACCCTTTTTGAATTCTAAATTTTACCAAAACCTTTTCACTAGGTTTTATTTGAAAAATAAAACACTTTGAATTATTATTTAAAATACTTTATTAAGTTTTAATGTTCATTCAAAATAGGAAAAATGTCTTTACTTAAATAAAATTGGATATTAATAATCCTCATGATTTTATTTAAATAATCCTTTACTCTTTTTATTAAACAAAAAATATTTTATTTCCATAGCTTGGCCAAGATTTAATTTGGCTCTTTAAAATAGTCCTTATTCAAAAACCATGTCTTTTTATTTAAAGATCCAAAAATGGTGATTCCAACTAGTATAACTTTATTTATTATTTGTTTATCTTTTTAAATCCCTATAGGATTCTATTTGATCAAAATAGGTTTTGATGTTTCCCTTTGGAAAAAGTTTCTTTTCACCCTTAATTTCAACAATTATTTATTTTGTTTATTTATTTTTCACATTTCAAAATTTGGAAAATTTTGGGATGTGATAGCCCTGCTCCATACACCCACGAATGAACTCGCATACATAATATCCACATAAATTAGTCCCCTGTGGCTGCGTCGCACACTTTTCGATCGAGAATATAATTCAATCAAATAATAATCAAGCCTGATAATTGTATGAATGATAATTATAATATCCACATAAATTAGTCCCCTAGCTCTCGTACTACTTACCGGGGCCGTACGAAAAGTGAGCTCCTCACGCCATTCACCCTGAACCTCCTTCGTGAACCTTTTCCAAACCATGTCCGGCAAAAAAGAAATGAATGAGTTATTAATTAGTTTACATCTCAGAGAATGAACGAAAGAGACAGATATAGTGCGATAATGATTGAAATTACTTTTGGAGGCAATCAATTATGCTGCGATAGTCTTCCATCGGCTTCTTTAACGAGTCCGAGATTTCCACTTTTGCACGGTTAACGTCAATGTTTAGAAGAATCCAGTGATAGCTGCACACGTTTATATACACTTAACATCTAGTAAACAAAAATTGAATGTGTACAAAACAGTAAGACTCTTACCCATAGTTGTAAGGAAATATAATTTGTGTCTTGTAATGTTTCTTCATTAAAAACATTAGCAAGTTATCCTCCGTTTCCTCGAGGTTATTTATTACCGTATGTCCATTAACTCTGTTTGGGTCAATGAACCCAATGTTGTAGATTGACTTTCTTGTACATTCTTGAATCTTCATTCTGCATATATAATATAGTACATAAGGAGATATAGTGAGGATAACGACAGGAAATGAATTGAATGAGCTGAGTTAGTGACTTAATTACTTACAAACAATAGCAGCTGACGAGGGACTTGTCGGGGGCGTCTAGGTTGAATAACTGAAATAGTTCACAAAGTTCAATGGAGATCTCGTCTGGATGGAAGTACTCCTCTCCAACTTTACATACAAGAAATTATATCCCTTACTTTGTGAATTTCAAGTACCAGATATGTAACAGTCGCATATGTGTTGGTAGATCATCGAATACCTCATCGCTGACCAGAGGCTCCCCGTAGACAAATTTTCGTGCTATTGATCCCTTGGAGACATTATCTCCGCGCGGCTAGAAGTGCTTCGAGGGGCACGTTACACTCCTTGGATAATTTAATAGCTAATTCCATATCTATTCCACCTTGGGTGGGCTGGGGTAACACCTTGAGCGGGGCGATGGATTGTTTTGCCCGTTTGCCGAGCTGGGCAACTTCTTTTGATTTCCCCCCGCTTGCAGTACTGCTTGATGACTTATCTTTTAGTGTCTTCGTAAGACAGCGTGTATAGTCATCTTTCCTATTTAACACATGTTGGGGTGGTTGCTCAAGAAATGACTTGAAGTGCTTCTTGACTTTTGGATCAACTAGCACCTGTGGCTCGGGTTGTTTTGGTGCAAAATGGGCCTTCACTTTGGCCCGGAATATCACCGCGCTTTCCTCATCAGTCCGGTGATAAGCTAACTTGGGAGGAGACGGAGGTACTTTTGGGAGGGGATCTTGTCGTTTTCGGCGTCGAGTCTCCCTCGGCGTAGCGGTGTTATTCTTCCGCTTTATTCCCTTTGATTCAGTGGGCGGAGGCGGAGGCGCCGGAGATGGAGATGCAGTCGCGCTGCGATCCCTCTCAGGAAGGGGTGGAATATTGTTTCTTGGTGGAGACGGTGGACTCGGAGGTGATGGTGGCCTTGGAGGTGATGGATTGCTTCTCGGAGGAGAAGATTGCCTTGGCGCCCAGCTTGGAAACACGATGTGTTGTTTTTTCCAAAGAATGATCCCACCCTCCACTTATCCAAGTGTTTTCTCCCCTTCGCCTGCAGGGATGTCAAACTCAAGTGATCGACATGTCGGTTCAACTTCATCCACACCGATACGAGCATAGCCAGCTGGAATCTGACTTCCATGGTAGGTCGCTTCTGGTGGACAAGGTAAAGCAAAGCTGAGCGCCACCTTCATAGAAATGTTCTTCACTGTGACATGTAGCTCACAAGCTGTCCTTGCCTCGACTTCATCCACGGGGTAGCGAACCATCGTTGCACCAGTCGTGTCATCTATCACCGGTGCATTATTGTCCATCAGCATTAGATTATTAGCTTGTACCTCCGTGGAAGCCACGCTGCTTCTCCGCTGAGATGGGCCCACCGGACTGTCTAACGCAGGATCTTCTTTGTCGGGCCAAGATCTAAGTTCATTAATGCTCCTCGCGGCTTGAACATGGCTTGAAATTCCCCATTCCTTTTTTCAACCGCCTCCAACCGCGCTGCCTCCTCCACCTTCTGCCGGTTCGTTTTTCTAGATCGGCTTAAGTGTCGATGTCAGCGGGAAACCCTGTCTTCCATGGAACAGATGGGCCAAAGCCTCGTGTTCGTCTGACTTTTTCAGGATTCCCGAGGGCATATGTCAGCTCATCGTTCTCTCTGTCGGGAATGAACTTTCCATCTTTTCTCAGTTGTATCACTTTAACAAGTTCATCTTTGGGTTTAGTAATGGCCTTCTTTGTAACAATAATCTCCCCGGTTTCAGTGTCATACGTCCCCCCATGCCCAAGGAGCCAATTTTTTGACCTCACGGACCACTGATTTGTAGCTGGTGTGACCCCTTTTTGACGCATTTCTTTCTCAATTTTATCCCACTTTGGCGTGGCCGTCTTGTAGCCACTTGTCCCCATAGTATGGTGATATTTCTTTTTGGCCGCATTTAACTTATTCTTTTATGACTTGGACGTAGCTGCTTCTGATTCCTTGTATTTCACAAATGAGGCCCAGTTATCCCGCTGCTTCTCCAGTGGGCTAGTGAATGGCGGAGTCAGCCCCTTCTTGGCAAAGTTGTTGTACAATCTTTTCTTACAGTCCTTGAACTGTCCGCCCATCTTCTTAAGGGCCCACTTTCTGACTTGCAACCTCAATGCCTCAGTGAGTTCAGGAGTGTCCAATTCAGGTAGAGAGAAGTGTGCCATGAGTGAATTCCAAAGACCGTCTTTGGCTCTGTCATCAACAAAAGTTTCTCCATCTCGATCACTTTTCTTTCCTGGCTACTGATCGGGATGGCATCCCTGACTATCGCTACGCATTGGTATACAAATACAATTGCGGCCTCTTTCGGCTCCAAAGGTTCGCCGAACTCAGACACTAGATCAATAGTGAAACGCATACCATCGGCCAACTTTTTGGTTGGGCCTCGTTTTCTTCCATAAGATTCGCCCGATGCGGAGGTCTAAGAGAAGAAACAGTCGTTAGTATATATATATATATGAATTAACTAATGCATCTACTAGCTCGTGATCAGCAGAGGCTTTATATACCTCGCCGGTATTTGCTATGGTGTCTCCACCGTCAGTTCCACTGTCGTCTCCACGAAAGAATTCGTCATAGTCGTCTCTTTCGTCGGCTTCATCCAAGTTGAGGTATTGGGAGCCATCATCATCTCCATCATCGTCATAATGGTAACCTCATGTACCCTCATCTATCATGTCGTACATGATGTGCTCTTCGTTGTCTATACCGTCCATAACTTAACTAATATAGAAGAAAGATAAAACCATTTTTCTTAATGCGATAAAATAAAGGAAGATAAAGTAATTCAGCTTAAACAATGCGATAAAGAAAGATAAAATACCAATTAAAAAACAATACACCTCGAATAATCCAGCTAGTACAACAATAAAGTATCAATTAAACAACAATACATCTCGAATACAAGATGATGGTACCCTATTACACATCTAGCTAGCTCAGCGAAGACGTCGAGCCCCGGTTACTGAGTCGCGGGAGGTGTGCACCCAAAGTGTAGGAACCATCGCTGGAGAATATCTTGGGTAAGGTGCCTGAAGAAGCTGGCAGGTATTGGCGACCCGGACTCCTAAAATGTACATGTAGCGCCGGACGTGCTCGTCCTCCTCCCTGACACGACGCTGTACCATCTCATCGGGGGTCGGCTCCCTCTGCATCGCACCTGGACCACTCGGCCGCCACCACAGAAGATCCGGGTCAACGACGACACCCGGATTGCTCACGAGACGACGTCCCCCGGCTGGTAGCACCTCCCAGTGCCAGCCCGGCGGAGCCCAGCCCCCGTGGATGCCCGACGACACTGTCTAGTAGCGCTCCGTTGTTCACGCCCAGTGAACGAGGATGAGGAATTGGCATATTCCTAAACACTAAATTAAACCTATATACTTTAAACATGATGAAAATAAATAGTATCAACTAAAATAAACTATATTAAACACTAACTAAAATAAACTATATTACACTAACTAAAATATCTAAGAAAAATTACACTAAAATTAACCCTAAAATAACCCTAACTAATTAACCCTAAAATTACCCCTAACTAATTAACCCTAACTAATTAACCCTAAAATAACCCTAACTAATTAATCCTAAAATACACTAATAAAATTACGCTAACTAATTAACACTAACAAAATTAACACTAACAAAATTAATAACAAAATTAACACTAGTTAGTGAATTAACACTCACCGCAGGGAGGGGCGGCTCCGGTGGTGGTGGACGACGCGGGCGGCATGGGCTCGGGCGGCGTGGGAAGGGGCGGCGCGGTGGCACTGTCATGGGACGGCCGACGCCGGAGGGACAAAGGCGGCATGGTGATCACGAGAGGAAGACGGCAGCATGGGCGGCTGGGCTCTGTGTCTCTCGATTCACGCAATCGACGCATGGGGTGGTATTTATACCCTCACCACTTTAGCCCGGTTGGTAGTACATCTGGAGGACTAAAGGGGGGCTAAAGGGGGACCTTTAGTCTAAAAGGGTTTTGGCCAAGCCACAAGTTCAAGACTCCTTTAGTCCCCGCTTAAGCAAAGGACTAAAGGTCCTTTTTTAAAACCTTTTTAAAAACAAAAAACCTTTTTAATACCTTTTTAAAATTAATTATTATATATCAAAATTTGCAGAAATAAAATTTACATCTACTCTGTTATATATATGTAAATAAAATAATTGTTCCCAAGATTTAAATTGTTCGGACGTTTTGAATTTTTTGTCGGTTCGAACTTAGGTCTTGCATTGGATAGAGGATGAGAATGTTAGAACTTGCATTGGATCTCTGAAAAACCAACATATTGTGAGTCTAAAAATGATTTTTTCAAAAAATCACGGACGTTAGATCATGTACCTGTAGTTCAAACCAGACCCACTTCCTACCGCTTCGGCAGACATTTGTCTTTTTTATCCGGGAAGGACAGAAAAGGTTTGAGATCACCCGGTTGGGATATAGTTCATGTAAGGTGGTATACTATTTTAGAAAAATGGGATGGTAGCATTCTGTAACTGTATTTTGCTGGCTGCTTCACAAAACGACCTGTCTTTTTGTGCTCGAAAAATAGAAAATGGTTTTTCCGAGCGACGAAAAGAAAAACTTCCTCCTGCAACATTGTTCTCCATCCCAATATACACATGCATGCACAATATGGGCACTGTATCACAAACTATGCCGCGATTCAACACATAACATTCGTCTTTTGGACCAAAAGCCATGAAATCTCGAACATGATAGGTCATTTTGTGAAGGTTTTTTGGAGACATAATCAGTATACCAAGTTTGATATTTTTCCTTGCAACTATGTCACATAATATCACACCACGCGAAGGATTTACATTGTTCGGACCTTTTTTGAAATTTTCATGCCCGTTTTGAATTTTTTGCCGTTTCGAACTTAGGTCAAAACGGCGTGCGTGAAGATAGGGGATGAGAATGTTAGAACTTGCATCGGATCTCTTAAAAACAACATATTGTGAGTCTAAAAATGGTTTTTTCAAAAAATCACGGACGTTAGATCATGTACCTAGAGTTTAAACCGGACCCACTTTCTACCGCTTCGGCAGACATTTGTCTTTTTCACCCGGGAAGGACAGAAAGGTTTGAGATCCCCCGGTTGGGATATAGTTCATGTAAGGTGGTCTACTATTTTATAAAAATTGGATGGTAGCATTCTATAACTGCATTTTGGTGGCTGCTTCACAAAACGACCCGTCTTTTTGCGCTCGGAAAATGGAAAATGGCTTTTCCGAGCGATGAAAAGGAAAACTTCCTCCTGCAACATTATTCTCCATCCCAATATACACATGCATGCACAATATGGGAACCATATCACAAACTATGCCGGGATTCAACACATAACATCCGTCTCTTGGACCGAAAGCCATGAAACCTCGAACATGATAGGTCATTTTGTGAAGGTTTTGGAGACATAATCAGTATACCAAGTTTGATATTTTTCCTTGCAACTATGTCACATAATATCACACCACGCGAAGGATTTACATTGTTCGGACCTTTTTTGAATTTTTTATTCTTGTTTTGAATTTTTTGTCGTTTCGAACTTAGGTCAAAACGGCGTGCGTGAAGATAGGGGATGAGAATGTTAGAACTTGCATTGGATGTCTGAAAAAACAACATATTGTGAGTCTAAAAATGATTTTTTCAAAAAATCACAGACATTAGATCATGTACCTGTAGTTCAAACCGGACCCACTTCCTACCGCGTCGGCAGACATTTGTCTTTTTCACCCGGGATGGACAGAAAGGTTTGAGATCCCCCGGTTGGGATATTGTTCATGTAAGGTGGTCTACTATTTTAGAAAAATGGGATGGTAGCATTCTGTAACTGCATTTCGGTGGCTGCTTCACAAAACAACCCGTCTTTTTGCGCTCAGAAAATGGAAAATGGCTTTTTCGAGAGACGAAAAGGAAAAATTCCTCCTGCAACATTGTTCTCCATCCCAATATACACATGCATGCACAATATGGGCACCGTATCACAAACTATGTCGCGATTCAACACATAACATTCGTCTCTTGGACCGAAAGCCATGAAACCTCGAACATGATAGGTCATTTTGTGAAGGTTTTTTGGAGACATAATCAGTATACCAAGTTTGATATTTTTCCTTGCAACTATGTCACATAATATCACACCACGCGAAGGATTTACATTGTTCGGACTTTTTTGAATTTTTTATGCCCGTTTTCAATTTTTTGCCGTTTCGAACTTAGGTCAAAACGGCGTGCATGAAGATAGGGGATGAGAATGTTAGAAATTGCATTGAATCTCTGAAAAAACAACATATTGTGAGTCTAAAAATATTTTTTTTTTGAAAAAAATCATGTACGTTAGATCATGTACCTGTAGTTCAAACCGGACCCACTTCCTACCGCTTCGGCAGACATTTGTCTTTTTCACCCGGAAAGGACAGAAAGGTTTGAGATCCCCCGGTTGGGATATAGTTCATGTAAGGTGGTCTACTATTTTAGAAAAATGGGATGGTAGCATTCTATAACTGCATTTTGGTGGCTGCTTCACAAAACGACCCGTCTTTTTGCGCTCGGAAAATGGAAAATGGCTTTTCCGAGCGTAAAAGGAAAACTTCCTCCTAACATTGTTCTCCATCCCAATATACACATGCATGCACAATATTGGCACCGTATCACAAACTATGCGATTCAACACATAAACATGTCCGCTTTTCCTACATATCCCACCGCTTCGCCATGTTTTTCCGCCTTTCCTCTCGAATCGGTACTTTTAGTACTTATAGCCACTAACCGGGACTAAAGATATTTCCCGCCATATCCCACCTCTTCCCGCCATGTTTTCCCGCCCTTTCCCTCTGAACCGTGCTTTTAGTCCCGGTTGTAGCCACTAACCGGGACTAAAGATATTTCCCGTCATATCCCACCGTTTCCCGCCATGTTTTCCCGCACTTTCCATCTAAATATAGGCCGACCATGCCATGGCTATCCATACATCCACACCTTCCTCTCTCACAACTATGGACAATGCCTACTGGGCCATTCTGACCCTCGAGGAGACCGAGGCGTTGTTCACCTCCAACTACCCTTGCCCGCCGGGCTACCGGCCGCCCGCCGGCTGGATGCTGAGCGCCGGAGGGGTTCATGTCCCTCCTGTGTCTCAAGGCTCCGTCCGACAGGCGGCCATCACGAACCACTTCTACCATGAGCTCACGCAGGAGCAGCGGATGGATCCCTAGTGGGATCCCGACAACTATGACACCTGGAATGCCTTCTTCGCTAACCGACGGGAAAGGGAGCTCGCCAGGTACGAGGGTGATGGCCCGCCCCCGATGAACCACAATGAAGCCGGCCGGCGTCTGTGGTGGGCGGACCGTACTATCATCGGCATGATGCGCTACATCGTCGGGGGAGACCATCCTCGCCTGCGGTGCCCACAATTCCACCCACGACAGAGCCACAAGAAGGCCCCTCCCCCGCCCGGCGGTAGCGGCATCGTCTTCTAGGAGACTCCTCCCCTGCCCGCCGTGAATCCGAGGCCGGAGTGGCAGGTTCCCCCAGTATATGTCATGGCTGGGTTGAGGATCTCTGGAGTGATAGGTGACGATGACGATGATGATGATGATGATGACGAAGAAGACCCTGAAGCTGCATACTATAGGACTAGGCATGATTATGACTAAAGGGGGTGGCTTTAGTCCTCAGTGTTAGCTAGTCCCGGTTTGTCCGAATTTTTAATATTAATAAATGTCCAAGTGTTACCTAGTCTAGTGTTTTGGTACCTGCCTACAACAATCTCAGAAATTCCTTTTTGTCCCGGTTTGTCCCGGTTTGTCCTGGTTTTTTATATTAATAAATGACGATGATGATGAAAAATAGGATTAATTCACAAAAGGTTTAATACATTACATCACCAACATCCACATCTAGTGTTTTGGTTCTCTTCTTGTCCGTAACCATGGAGCATCTTCCTTATTTAGTGAGATGCTTGGGTCAGTTTTCACTTTGAATGGCGGAATTTCATGAAATTTGTCATAATCTTCTGACATGTCTGTCCTGTCCTTAACTCCCACCATGTTTCTTTTTCCTGAAAGAACTATGTGGCGCTTTGGCTCATCGTATGATATTGTATTCTTTTGCTTATCTTTCCTTTTTCTCGGTCTAGTAGACATGTCCTTCACATAGAAAATTGAGCCACATCATTGGCAAGGACGAATGGTTCGTATCCGTACGCAAGATTATTGAGATCCACTGTTGTCATTCCATACAAGTGGTCTACCGTTACCCCACCTCCTGTCATCTTGACCCATTTGCATCGAAACAATGGGACCTTGAAATTAGGACCATAGTCAAGTTCCGATATGTCCTCTATGTAACCATAATATGTGTCCTTTTTCCCATTCTCGTATGTTGCATCAAATCGGACACCATTGTTTTGGTTGGTGCTCTTTTTATCTTGGGCGTGCGTGTAAAATATATTCCCATTGATCTCGTACCCTTGGAAAGTCAATATAGTTGAAGATGGAGACTGGCCAACAAGTACAACCGATCTCCAACAAGGGTGTCATTCATGAGATGTGTCTGCTACCAACCGAAAGTCTTCATGTGTTCATCTCTAATCAACTGCCGACGCTTCGTAGTTCGAGCATACAATATTCTTGTGTACCTCGATATACGGAGCCACCAAGGTGGAACTTTGCAGAATTGTATAGTGTGCTTTAGTGAAAGAATGTCCGTCCATACATATATTTGCTTTCTTTCCTAGCGTGCATTTTCCACTAAGTCTCCCTTCATGTCGTGATTCAGGTACACCGATCGGATTAAGGTCAGGAATAAAGTCAACACAAAGCTCAATGACCTCCTCTGTTCCATAGCCCTTGGAGATGCTTCCTTCTGGCCTCGCACGGTTATGGACATATTTCTTTAAGACTCCCATGAATCTCTCAAAGGGGAACATATTGTGTAAAAATACAGGACCGAGAATGGTAATATCTTCGACTAGGTGAACTAGAAGGTGCGTCATTATGTTGAAGAAGGATGGTGGAACACCAACTCAAAGCTGACAAGACACTAGACCACATCTTTCTGTAACCCTGGTAGACTTTCTGGATCGATTACCTTCTGAGAAATTGCATTGAGGAACGAACATAGCTTCACAATGGGTACTCTAACATTTTCCGCGTAAGCCCCTCAAAGCAACCGGAAGTGTGTCATAATCACGCGATATGAGACTTCAGGTTCTGTAATTTTTCTCCGCCATATTTATTATTCCTTTATATTGGACTTGAGCAAGGGACCTTGATACTACTCAGGCATTCAAAAAATATTTCCTTCTCTTCCTTGGTAAGAGCGTAGCTGGTAGTACCTTGAAACAGCTCTGGATGCCTGCCTTCTCGGTCTTTCATACGTTGTTGGTCCTGCCGTGCTTATGGTGTATCTTTATTCTTTCCATACACGCCCAAGAAGCCTAGCAGTATCACGCAAACATTCATCGTCAGGTGCATCACGTCGATTGCAGAGCGGACCTCTAAGACTTTCCAATAGGGTAGCTCCCAAAATATAGATTTCTTCTTCCACATGGGTGCGTGTCCGCCAGCGTCCTTCGAAACGGATTGTCCGCCAGGACCCTTTCCAAAGATTACTTTTAAATCCTTCACCATATCAAATATAGCATCACCAGTACGACGGTCAGGCTTACTCCGGTGATCTGCTTCACCATTGAAATGCTTGCCTTTCCTTCTTAGGGAACGCGTGGGCGGAAGAAAACGACGATTCCCTAGGTACACATTCTTCTTACACTTATCCAAATAAATATTATCAGTGTCATCTAAACAGTGTGTGCATGCATTGTATCTCTTGTTTGTTTGTCCTGAAATGTTACTAAGAGCAGGCCAATCATTGATGGTTACGAACAACAATGCTCGTAGGTTAAATTCCTCACATTTGTGCTCATCCCACACACGTACACCTTGTCCGTGCCATAGCTGTAAAAGTTCTTCAACTAATGGCCTTAGGTATACATCAACGTCGTTGCCGGGTTGCTCGGGCTTTGGATGAGCACTGGCATCATAATAAACTTCCGCTTCATGCACAACTAAGGAGGAAGGTTATACATACACAAAGTCACAAGCCATGTGCTATGACTGCAGCTCTGCTCCCCAAAGGGATTCATGCCATCCGTACTTAGACCAAACCATAAGTTTCTCGCGTCAACTGCAAAGTCCGGATACTTTCTCTCATTTTTTCTCCACTACGACCCATCAGCGGGGTGTCTCAACATCTCGTCTTTCTTACGGTCTTTTTTGTGCCATCGCAACAATTTGGCATGCTTTTCGTTTCTGAACAAACGTTTCAGCCGTGGTATTATAGGAGCATACCACATCACCTTGACGGGAACCCTCTTCCTCGGGCGCTCCCCCTCAACATCACCAGGGTCATCTCGTCGGATCTTATATCGCAATGCAATGCATACCGGGCATGCATCCAAATTCTCTTTCACCATGTAGAGGATGCGTCATTAATGCATGCATGTATCTTCTCTACCTCTAATCCTAGAGGGCGTACAACCTTCTTTGCCGTAATCATGGCGATTCGTTATCCTTTGAAGCAATTCTTCATTATCTTCAACAACTTTTCAAATCCCTTGTCAGCACACCGACTGCCTTCCATTGCAGCAATTCCAGATTGTCTTAGCTTTTGTGGCCATCTTCGCAATGGTACAACAATTTGTTGTGATCCTCTAACATATGCTCAAATTTCAACCTCTCCCTTTCGCTATCACATTCTCCCTTTGCATCAGCAATGGCCCGACCAAGATCATCATCTGACTCATATGATGCACGTTCTTCTGCTTCTTCTTCATCATTGTCTTCCATTGTAATACCACCGTATTCAGGGGACATAGGATAACTGTCATCATTCTCTTCATCTTCGTTGTCTTCCATCATAACCCCTCTTTCTCCGTGCTTGGTCCAACAATTATAGCCAGACATGAAACCGGACCGAAACAAATGGCCATGAAGGACTCTTGAGGAAGAGTATTCCTTCTGATTCCGACACTCACCACATGGACAACACATAAAACCATTCCGCTTGTTTGCCTCTGCCACAACAAGAAAAGAACGCACGCCTTTAATGAACTCGTCAGAGATTCGGTCAGCGTACATCCATTGCCATCTCATCTGCATTTTATAAGTTCATCAAACAAAATCACGATGCTAAGAGTAGTACTAGTCTAAAATTAAAAGAACACATCGTATACATCAAACAAGCACTGATTAAAAAACTTTCTACTACATCTTTAGTCCCAGTTGGACACACCAACCGGGACTAAAGGGTTATGCAGTGGGCCGACATGAGTTGCTTAGTCCCGAATGGTGTCTCCAACCGGGACTAAAGGACACTCCAATCGGGACTAAAAGTGGGTGACGACACTATATGTCGTGAGTGGACACTATGCCAGTGAGTGGCGACACTATTTCAGTGGGTGGCGACACTATGACAGGGGTGAGTGTCGACATTATGTCGTGGGTGTCGACACTATGTTGTGCTGCTTAATCTATAAATAGGCTTCCTTGTGAACTATCAACTACAAGGAAGATCGTGTGCAAGACTAGGGACACCACTACGGCGGAGCTTCTCGAAGATGTCTTAGGACCTCGTCATCATACATCTTCGAGGAGCTCGCCGTAGAGGCACTCCCTAATATGTGAAATTAGTTAGCTCCACCAGCATACTGATTTAGCTAGAAAAGATATGAACTGAAAGATGGTGTGCGAGAGCAGGGACACCACTATGGCAGAGCTTCTCGAAGATGTCTTAGGATGCCTCGTCCTCAGCCATATTCGAGGAGCTCGCCATAGAGGCACTCCCTAATTTAATTTGGTAGCTCCTTGGCGTGTTCATGTTTTTCTTCTTTCTTGCTTAACTGGCCGATGATTAACTAAAATGCTAGAGTACCACTATATATATATATGTGCCTTCATAGTTTTGGTACTTATTTTTGTTTCAATGGATTTTGTGATGACAGGTAAAAGAAAGAAGAATATTTTGTTGCTCGACGGTGACATGATATGCACTGTGAACCGTCCGGATTTCAAGACAACATGTCAAACCAAGATATGTAGATAGGATGAACTCATGTATCTATGTGCTTCAATGAATCAAATGAATTTCGAGAACTATATGTGCCAAATTAACCAGATATATAGAGATAGAATCCACACAAAATCTATCCATTTCTAGAGCATGAAATGAGCTAAAACAAGCAATGAGAGTTGAAATGATGAAGTTGCTAACCTCTTAGGACCCTTGATAGATGTGGAGCCAAAAAATCTTCACAAATCTTGAGAAAAATGGGGAAGAACTCGAGCTTGAGGGAAAAAATTGAGAGGGATGATTGTGTGAGCTTGAAATGGCTCGGGCTGGGAAGGGGAAGAAGATATAGTCGGGGACTTTAGTCCTAGTTTGAAAAACAAACCGGGGCTAAAGTTCCACGCATCTGCTCTTTTCCAGCGCCAGACCCTTTAGCCCCGGTTTATTAAACGAAACGGGGTTAAAGTTCCCATACGAACCGGGGCTAATGTCTTCTGGGCCCTGTAGCCTTTCTAGCCGTTGGAACCAGGGCATTAGTCCCGGTTTGTACCAGAACCGGGACTAATGCTCTGGACCAAAGGTCCGTTTTCTACTAGTGAAGTGTCAAAAATGAATTAATACTATTTTTACGAGCGAAATGAAAAGAAGTTCTATCGCCCATATTTTTTTTTTAACTTTGAGTATTCATTACATAACATAACAGTTGCAGTTTTTTGATAGAATAGTTAGAATTTCACACGATGGCATGACCAAAGAATTCCAAGAAGCAATGCCGACCTTCCTTCTTCGATCCCCCACTTTGGTTAGATGCTCCACCTAAGTATTTAAGTGCATACATCCAGCTGTATATGGATGTAATCTTTAAGATGAGAATCTATGGGAGATGTACTTCGGAGGACAAATGCGACAATATGTATGCACCAGAAGTTGGTCAGGTTGAAGGTTCATTAGTTGACTGTACACTAAAATGTATTTCGTTTTGATTAGCTTGGAATGAGGAAAAACAAATAGCCACTTTGGCCCACATTTTCAAGTAGACTGTCCCTTAGCACGTACACGAAGTTAAGAGATAATAATAGTGTGCAATTGTGCATCAATGCATGTGAGCAATTACTTGATCATGTTCTCGGTCTGAACAATTTTTAAGGGCGGTGTAAATTGGTGAATGGTGAGAGATTGGATAAAGTTACAATCTACCCTCTTGAGGGGTTGGAGGGGAGCATATAGTGCCTCGAGGAATCCAAGAATCCAACCCACTTGAGATAAGAAGAGAAGGAAAGAAATACTTGTATGTATGAAGTTCAGATTTAACTACTTACAATATCATGCCACTGAAGTTCTTCATCATGGTAGATTGTAGGATTAGGAGGCTCTGAAAACGTTACAATATGGAGTTCGACAAGGAGCTGTCACATTTTTTCCAGCGGCACGCAATGGGTGCCAAGAGTACCATATGGTAAGATGGGCTTGTTGTTAGCATTAATTTTGATGAGGAAAGTGTTAGTGTTGAGTTTCCATGTGTGGCAGCTGTATACACCAAGTTTGAGTCTGTTTAGGACTTCGAATTGTTGTGTACGAATCAGTCTAGGGTAGTAGCCAAGCTAGTTTGATTAAAGAAGGAAGTTCAAGGTAGTATTAATCCAGGTAGGATTAGTAATTAGTCTTGTGTGTGTCCTGATATTAGAGTAAGACTAGCATATATACACGGCAGTTCATGAGTTTTGTATCATATTGAACCGTGAGTTGAGGAGAGCAAATAAAGAGAAAAATAGAGGGCACGATACGTGCCTCTGGTCATAAGATTTGTGTTCGCCTTTGTTCATCTAAATTGATGTGATCGATCTATGGGAAAATTCTAACACTGATATTTGCGCCTCCAAAGATCTTGGGGCATATGCATCTTATCATCACGCCACATGAATGTGGCACTGATGCTAAGATGGCTATCGAAGATCCTTACAAGAGATGGATGCATCTAGTTAAAGCTTGTTAAAGCTAAATACCTACGGGGTTGTCCCCTCATCGAATGTGAGTTTTGGGACCTCCCTCGAGGACATCAAACATGCGATCAGGTTGGGGCCACCATCTCTATAGGCGATGGAGAGGTTACTCGCTTCTGGCTCAACTCCTGGCTTGGTGGGAGGTCCCTTCGGTTGGAGTTCCATGATCTCTTCGTGATATGTTTTGGTCCGATGCTTATGGTCGCCGCTACGGTCCAATACGGGACTTGAAACATCTCATTCCGATGGACCTTTGGCCCAGAGGAAACTATTGCATGGAATGTATTGCGGGCCAACCTTCCATATTTGCTTTTGGATGCCGCGGATAGCGTGTCGTGACACCTAGCCCCTTCGTAGACGTTCACTGTTAGATCTATGTATCACGCCCTATTTAGAGGGCCCACCTTGACTTGGACCTCCCCGCTCTTGAAGGACCCACTGCCCTTAAAGACTAAGATCTTTGTGTGGCAGTTGTTGCATGATCGGCTACCCTCGGATGTTGAGGTAACAAAGTGGGACATACTGGGGGACGACATGTGTCCTTGTGTGCGGTCCCGGAGATGGGGACCCACATCATGTTTACTTGTCCTACTGCCTACTTCCTGTGGAGCTTTGTACACGAGGCTCTAGGGCCCGAGTGCTAGTCCCTAGACCTGGTACTGGTAGGAGGAGACGCCTCTTCTGGTTAGTGTTTGTGGTGATGACATGGGCCCTATGGACTATATGTAATAAAATGGTTATCGAGCATGTCTTTTTATAGCGCGCCTCTGACTCTGTGTTCAAATTTTTGGTTTCCTTGCAGGAGTGTTACCCGTTTGTGTAGGCAGTGGGACAGAGACATGCTGGACGACATGCTGGAGGGTCCTCTAGTGGCAACATACCACTCATCTACACAGTCCGACCATCAAGTCCTAGTCCCGAGGGTTGTTGTATCGCTATTGTACTCTTTTTCCTTTCAATTGGGCATGTTTGTGTTGGTGCCGCATCATACTTTCTTCTTTCACTTTCGTGCTTGATTTGACTGTTGTATTGATGTGGTTCCTTTATATTTATAAAGTGGCGTGAAATCCTGTTTCAAAGAGGAGTACCAAAAATGGAGAAAAAAGTTCACCATAATGCAGTGCATCAGTGCCCATGAAACAACTCTCCACCCACGGTGACCATTGCCGGAACTAGCCCTCCTGAACTGTTCGTCTATCCACTAGTGAGTACCACAGTGACGGAATGAGCTGCACTGGCAGCTTGGCACACAAACAACCTCCTTATGTGTTCCACCAGCGGCCTCAGTTTCAGCTTGATTTTTTCTTAGTTTATTTTTTCTCACTAGAGGATTGCATGGATGCTTAGGAGTGTTGTTTGTGTAGATTAGGTTTTGTGCATACTATGGTTAAGTGTGAAATGCTTGCAATTCAGATGAATGGTTGATCAAGGGAAAGTTAAATTTGTACATGTTGTGAGTAAGGATTAAGTTGGAGTGCAATAGATGGAGAAGATGAAGTGGGATTTATGGTATTTTGTAAGACGTGAAAATAAGAGAAGGAGAACCACATGCTATTAGTGTGAACAACTAATGTAACATATTTTTGGCGGCTGAGAAGAGGTTTGATCCTAGTCATGTTTATCCTTGTGCTAAGAATGAATGGATAGATTGATCGATTATACTCTTCAGAAAACAGTGTGAGTCCAAAATTTGGATGCTTGTGGTTCACCGTACATATTTCTTAGAAAAAAAATCTCTTCTATGGTTGATGATCATAAATGTATACATAGAGCAGAAGTCAACTAATGTTCCGTTGATTCGTTCACTTGTGTTCTACTCCTTAAGGAGAGGGAAATCATATTTTCAAAGGAGGCCATGTTTTTTATTAAACGGGGAACATTTTGACAAAATCCCAAAGGACAAAGAGTAAAAAAAGTCCTCTAACCTATTGATAGGGGATGAGTTAGAGATTCTCTTACACTTCCATTTTTGTTTCCAATTTCGATGCTTCAGTCAAGAGGTAACTAAGTATTGATATGCATATATCGAGCTGTACATGGATGTAATATTTAAGATGAGCAGCTATGGATGATGTACTTCGGAGGATTAACGCAGTGCAAAAAAGAGTCATGTACACAAGTTGATCAGTATTGAAGGTTCATTGCTTGACTGTACACTGAAAACATATGCGCCAGAACCAGAAGTCACGACCTTCCGTAAAGAGAAGATCGCCGAAACAGGATGTGGTTTTTTTTTTAGAAGATCGTCCTTGGCACCTACCGAAAATTAAGGCAGAATGACAGTGTGTGCATGCGAATATTTACCCTTCGTCGTGTTCACGGTCAGGGCAATTTTCCAGGGGCAGTGCAAGTTGGTGAACGGTGAGAAGTCAGATCATGTCATAAAAACTAGGCTCTTGAGGTGTTGGAAGAGAGCATGGTGTCTCAACTCTTGTAGTATTCACTAGTGTCACCTCCTCACCGAAGTACAGTTAAGCTACATATGTGATCATACTGCCAAAGTTCTTCACTGTGGTTGTAGGATTAGGAGGCTCTGGGAAATGATACAATACAGAATTTTTCGGCTCACCTCCTGGGACGCCCTGCAGCTGTCACGTGCACGGCTACGCCGAGAGGCCGACCGTCGGCGTACGTGCCGCGCCGTTAGCCAGCCGTGTAATGACAATGATGCCGTTCGCCGACGGCTAATACGCCGACGGGCCAGCCACGGCCGTCGGCAAAGCACTACGCCGACGGTCAAACCATACGCCGACGGCTATTTTTCCTCCACCGACGGCAGCCCTCGGCGTAGCGTATGCCGACGGGGAAAATGGCTACGCCGAGGGTTTTTTGCCGTCGGCCTAGCCGTCGCGTCCTGTAGTAGTGGTTGATTGTAGGATTAGGAGGCTCTGGGAAATGATACAATACAGAATTTTCGGTTCGAAGAAAAAAGTACACCCAGCCGCCCGCTGTACAATAGCAGCCTGTTGTACAACAGCGCCCAGAAATTACTCTCGGGTCTCGGCCAGCGTTCTTCTCTCTCTAGCGGCGTGGAACACCAGAATTTTGGTGAGGCAGTTTCGTTGAGGAAAATCCATGGATAGATAATTTTTTTGGAGTTGTTTTCTCGGGAAGAACAAGTCTCTACACCAGAGACTATTCTCCTCACTTTAAAATTAGCATTTGTTCCATTTTTTTTTTGTATAGCTTAATCTATGAATACCTTGAATATCCTACAGCAACGCGGCGGTCTCCCTAGTTAAATTTTGGCCCACATTTCAAATAGACTGTCCGTGGCACCTAAGGAAAGTTAGGATATAATGATGGAGCGTGCATGAACATTTACTTGACCATGTTCAAGGTCTGAGATGATCAAGTTAAAATATTGAGAGATGATCAAGTTAAATTTTCCAAGGGCAGTGTAAGTTAGTAAATACTGAGAGATGATCAAGTTGCAACTACCTTCATGAGATGTTAGAAGAGAGCATATGTAGTGCCTCGAGGCATTAAAAAAGTTCAACCCATTTTGAGATAAAAACTGAAGGAAATAAGCACTTGCATGATGGCACCGAAATTTGGAACTAGCTTGGTCACGAAACCGAACTGTGGCACTCACTTCATGGTAGTGCACTTCATTGTTAACAGAATATAGGATTAGGAGGTGCTGGGAAACAGTATACTTCTTCCATCTCGCTCCAGAGAAAAAAAATCACGCAACTGCCCGCTGTAAGGCTGGTCATAGTGCATAGTAACTTAGACTAGTAATATAACTTAAATGTGGTAACATGCATACATTAATTAGGTTGTAGACTCACTTTGCCTTGATATGTGTGATGTTACAGTAACATAGCTAGTTACTCTATCTATCTCTTTCCTCATTAACTCATTGCCATATAAGCAAAAGTGTTGAGTTGGACTCTTAGTTACTAGTGAAGTTACCCCCACTATGACCAGCCTAAAGTACCCTATGTTCTATACTTCCTTACCACTTAGGGACAGTTCTTTTCCACCGGGGCTTGTGCAGAATGGCCTAGGTTTAGTTGTACCAGTAAAACTGTGGTGAATAAGTGCTTCATAGTTGTTGCAATCCAGTTCTTTTCGGCTTGTGTTGTTTGAGGTGTATGTTGAAAAGTGTATAATACCTCTGGTCTGTAATAGTGTTGTGTAGTTTTCTGTTGTGTTTATCATAGATGCGAGCAGTAAAATAATTTACAAACATCATGAAATACTAAATATTGGAATGAACATAAGGTCTCATTGGTACTCAAGAACATGTCAAATAAAATTAATTTTGTGCTCACAATCATGTAACTGCTGATTACCACTACTATCTACAACTTCTTTGAATCCTACAAGCAGGGGCGGCGCCAGGGGTCCTCCTTGGTATTCAAGTGAATACCAATGGTTTTTAAAAAACAGTGATTGTTTTTTATAAAACAGCGAAAAAAATAGCAAAAACTGTGATGATTTTGGCAAAATGAACCATCCTTCGAAATGAATACCAACCCTCTGAAACCTGGCGCCGCCACTGGCTACAAGTGACTTTTTATTTCTGTGTATAGCTCTTATTTAGGTATGGTCAATGTGCGTAGTGTATGAGAAGGCTGACCTAGCTAAACAGTTGATAAATATATTACATAATATGACTGCTGAGATGGTGCTTGCCTCTAGTGTTGGTACTCTGCTCTGCTACCTTAACGATTTTTTTGGGGGCAATTATTTGTCGCCTTTTACTGCGTAAGGATTTTTTTTTGACCTACCATGTAAGCAACCTTAGTTAAGTTGAGTTAGACCAGAGTTGTTTGGTGAATATGGTTATTGCAAGTCATGATTGTCCTCTCATAAAGTGAGACGATAGGAAAACCAAAGTGGAGGAAAGTGCTCCATGGCACCCAAGAATTCACGACACTCCTTATAGGAAATTGCATGTCCATCAGTTTCATGTTTATGTTGGCTGATGATGGTGGCAGGGTTAGTTGCCTCAACTCAGTCAAATCTTCTTGCACGTGAATAATAAACTTTACTATGTTGATATATCACTTCTTGCCACAAGAACTAGAGTATGCTCCAAGTAAGAAGATTTGGCACATATGGACAGTGGTGCCCCATTTTGGTAGAAGCGTGCGCTACCAAGTGTCAAAAACGAATTGACACCTTTTTTTACGAGCAAAATGAAAAGAAGTTCTACCGCCCATATTTTTTTCAACTTTGAGTATTCATTACATAACATAACAGTTGCAGTTTTTTTTTATAGAATAGTTAGAATTTCACACGATGTCATGACTAAAGAATTCCAAGAAGCAATGCCGACCTTCCTTCTTCCCCCACTTTGGTTAGATGCCCCACCTAAGTATTTAAGTGCATACATCCAGCTGTGAATGGATGCAATCTTTAAGATGAGAATCTATGGGAGATGTACTTCGGAGGACAAATGCGACAATATGTATGCACCAGAAGTTGGTCAGATTGAAGGTTCATTAGTTGACTGTACACTGAAAATGTATTTCGTTTTGATTAGCTTCGAATGAGGAAAAACAAATAGCCACTACAAGATCAAAATATCTGTTAACTTTGGCCCACATTTTCAAGTAGACTCTCCATTAGCACGTACATGAAGTTAAGAGATAATAATAGTGTGCAATTGTGCATCAATGCATGTGAGCAATTACTTGACCATGTTCTCGGTCTGAACAATTTTTAAGGGCGGTGTAAATTGGTGAATGGTGAGAGATTGGATAAAGTTACAATATACCCTCTTGAGGGGTTGGAGGGGAGCATATAGTGCCTCAAGGAATCGAAGAATCCAACCCACTTGAGATAAGAAGAGAAGGAAAGAAATACTTGTATGTAGGAGTATTCACTAAATCTCACATCCTTGCCGAAGTTCAGATTTAGCTACTTACGATATCATGCCATTGAAGTTCTTCATCATGGTAGATTGTAGGATTAGGAGGCTCTAGAAACGCTACAATATGGAGTTCGACAAGGAGTTGTCACATTTTTTTCTAGCGGCATGCAATGGGCACCAAGAGTACCATATGGTAAGATGGGCTGGTTGTTAGCATTAATTTTGATTAGAAAAGTGTTAGTGTTGAGTTTCCGTGTGTGGCAGATGTATACACCAAGTTTGAGTCTGTTTAGGACTTCAAGTCTGTTTAGGACTTCAAGTCTGTCTAGGGTAATAGTCAAGCTAGTTTGATTAAAGGAGGAAGTTCAAGGTAGTATTTGTCTGGGTAGGATTAGTACTTAGCCTCATGTGTGTCCTGGTATTAGAGTAGGACTAGCATATATACACGACAGTTTGTGAGTTTTGTATCATATTGAACCGTGAGTTGAGAAGAGGAAATAAAGAGAAAAATAGAGGGTACGATATGTGCCTCTGGCCATAAGATTTGTGTTTGCCTCTGTTTGTCTAAATTGATGTGATCGATCTGTGGGCGAATTCCAACACTGGTATTTGCACCTCCATTGAGCTTGGGGCATATGCATCTTATCCTCACGCCACATGAATGTGACACTGATGCTAAGATGGCTATCGAAGATCCTTACAAGAGATGGACGCATCTAGTTAAAGCTTGTTAAAGCTAAATACCTATGGGGTTGTCCCCTCATGACAAGTGAGTTTTGGGACCTCCCTCGAGGACATCAAGCATGAGATTAGGCTAGGGCCACCATCTCCATAGGCGATGGAGAGGTTAATCGCTTTTGGATCGACTCCTGGCTTGGTGGGAGGTCCCTTCGGTTGGAGTTCCATGATATCTTCGTGATATGTTCAAGACCGATGCTTATGGTCGCCGCTACAGTCCAATATGGGACTTGAAACATCTTGTTTCGATGGACCTTTGGCCCAGAGGAAACTGTTGCATGGAATGCGCTACGTGCCGGCCTTCCATAGTTGCTTTCGGATGTCGCGAATAGCGTGTCGTGACACCTGGCCCCTTCGGAGACTTACACTGTTAGATCTATGTATCACGCCCTATTTAGAGGGCCCACCTTGACTTGGACCTCCCTGCTCTTAAAGGATCAACTGCCCTTAAAGACTAAGATCTTTGTGTGGTAGTTGTTGCATGATCGGCTACCCCCGAGTGTTGAGGTAACAAAGCGGGACATACTAGGGGACGACATGTGTCCTTGTGTGCGGTCCCAGAGACGGGGACCCACATCCTGCCTACTTCCTGTGGAGCTTTGTACACGAGGCTCTAGGGCCTGAGTGCTAGACCCTAGACCTGGTACTGGTAGGAGGAGACGCCTCTTCTGGTTAGTGTTTATGGTGATGACATGGACCCTATGGACTATATGTAATAAGATGGTTATCGAGCATGTATTTTTATAGAGCGCCTCTGACTCCGTGTTTAAATTTTTTGTTTTCTTGCAAGAGTGTTACCCGTTTGTGTAGGCAGTGGGACAGATACCGGCTGGACGGCATGTTGGAGGGTCTTCTAGTGGCAACATACCATTCATCTACACAGTCCGACCATCAAGTCCTCCTCCCGAGGGTTGTTGTATCGCTATTGTACTCTCTTTTTTACAGTTGGGCATGCTTGTGTTGGTGCCGTAGCATACTTTCTTCTTTCACTTTCGTGCTTGATTTGACTGTTGTATTGACATGGTTCCTTTATTTATAAAGTGGCGTGAAATCCTGTTTCAAGGAGGAGTACCAAAAATGGAGAAAAAAGTTCACCAAAATGCAGTGTGCATCAGTGCCCATGAAACAACTCTCCACCCACGGTGACCACTGACGGAACTAGCCCTCCTGAACTGTTCGTCTATCCACTAGTGAGTATCACAGTGACGGCATGAGCTGCACGGGCAGCTTGGCACACAAACAACCTCCTTCTGTGTTCCACCAACGGCCTCAGTTTCAGCTTGATTTTTTCTTAGGTTATTTTTTCTCACCAGAGGATTGCATGGATGCTTAGGATTGTTGTTTTTGTAGATTACATTTTGTGCATACTATGGTTAAGTGTGAAATGCTTGCAATTCAGATGAATGGTTGATCAAGGGAAAGTTAAATTTGTACATGTTGTGAGTAATGTTGAGAAATAGAGCAATTTACCAAGCGAATTATCCAAAATAAACGCTAGATAAAACATGACTAGAATAATAGGCAATATACTAATCATGCTAAATAGCGAATACAAATTAAGGCATATAGTCAAACAAACTGTAAGACATAAAACTTTGGATAGAATCAGAACAAGATTGAGATGAAGATGTACACGGCAGTAGAAGTAGAACCGGGCGTTGGAACCATCGTTGGCCATGTCGCCGAGGAAGAGGGTGCTGATGTCGGGAAGAAGTCCTCGCCGGGAAGACGCCGCTATCGTGAGGGAGTCCGTGATTTACGCCAGATGGTCGCGCGATAGCGCCCCAAAACCTTATCGCCCTTCTCCCGCATGGACTCAAGCGGGGTCTCGGAGGCCTACTGTCCCGGCTCGCGGTGCACGCCGCAAGACGGGATGGGGAAGATGGAGATAGCACAGTGCTCTGGAACTGGAGGCGCAAGGTATGTGTAGCAGCGTCACTGAGAGAAGGCGCGACCTCTCTCTCTTATAGGCGCAGAGGGGAAGGCAGACAGTGCAGAAGATGAAACGAATGGACAGAAGATGAAGCGAACAGGCGCATTTAACTCGTATTAAAAATCCATTCAAAGCAAACGTTTCACCTTCTGTAAATAAAGCTCGGCTCGGCGAGATTCCCGCAACCCGCGGCGCGCGCGGCGTGGCGAGCGAGGAGGAGGAGCGCGCGTGTGGAACTCTCTCCTTCTCCTTCTCATCCTTTTACCAAGTGGTAGGAGAGCTCACCTTATAAGTTGGTCCAACTTTCACTCAACTAGCAATGTGGGACTAAACATTTGTCCCACCTCTTGTCTTGCATGAATGGGCCACATGGGCCTCTAGGATTTTCAGGAATTATAGAAATAGAAAATGGGCTAGACTTTTTGGGCCAAAATTCCAACAAGTAAGGATTAAGTTGGAGTGCAATAGATGGAGAAGATGAAGTGGGATTTATGGTATTTTGTGAGACGTGAAAATAAGAGAAGGAGAACCACATGCTATTAGTGTGAACAACTAATGTACAGTAACATATTTTTGGCGGCTGAGAAGAGGTTTGATCCTAGTCATGTTTATCCTTGTGCTAAGAATGAATGGATAGATTGATCGCTATACTCTTCACAAACAGTCGTGTCCAAAATTTGGATGCTTGTGGCTCACCGTACATATTTCTTAGAAAAAAATTCTCTTTTATGGTTGATGATCATAAATGTATACATAGAGCACAAGTCAACTAATGTTCCGTTGATTCGTTCACTTGTGTGCTACTCCTTAAGGAGAGGGAAATCATATTTTCGAAGGAGGCCATGTTTTTTATTAAACGGGGAAAATTTTGACAAAATCCCAAAGGACAAAGAGTAAAAAAAGTCCTCTAACCTATTGATAGGGGATGAGTTAGAGATGCTCTTACACTTCCATTTTTGTTTCCAATTTCGATGCTTCAGTCAAGAGGTAACTAAGTATTGATGTGCATACATCGAGCTGTACATGGATGTAATATCTAAGATGAGCAGCTATGGGTGATGTACTTCGGAGGACTAATGCAGTGCAAAAAAGAGTCATGTACACAAGTTGATCAGGATTGAAGGTTCATTGCTTGACCGTACACTAAAAAGATATGCGCCAGAACCAGAAGTCACGACCTTCGTAAAGAGAAGATCGCCGAAACAGGATATTCTTTTGATGAGTTTTTTTTTAGAAGATCGTCCTTGGCACCTACCCAAAATTAAGAGAGAATGATAGAGTGTGCATGTGAACATTTATCCTTCATCATGTTCACGGTTGGAACAATTTTCCAGGGGCATTTTAAGTTGGTGAACAGTGAGAGGTCAGATCATGTTATAAAAACTGCGCTCATCGGGTGTTGGAAGAGAGCATTGGTGGCTCGAGGCATGAAAACACTGCAACCCACTTGAGATACGGGCGACCTCCTCACCGAAGTTAAGCTACATATGTGATGATACGGGCATAAGCTGCACTGCTGACCTGCCCCAACAGGGGAAATCCCTTCAGTGTTGGATCCACATACAGCCTTGACATATTTCAGCTTGGATGTTCAGTAAGTTGTGAGCTAATGAACTGCATGGCAATGTAAGTATTGGTGAAGCAGTTTCATTGAGGAAATACACATGCATATATAATGGCCTTGGAGGTTATTAGAAAAGATGTACTCCTTCCATTTAGAAGTAAAAGATGTTTTAGGTTTATTAAGGAGATGTATCTAGACACCTTTTAGTGTATAGGTTCAAATGAATCTAGACACTAAAAATTGTCTATATACATCTCATTCACAAACCTAAAACATCTTATATTTCTAAACGGAGAAAGTATATGTATTGTTATGGGAGTTTTTTTCTCGGAAGAACAAGTCTCTGCGCCAGGCTTTAGGCAACACAGACTATTCTCTTCACTCTAAAATTAGCATTTGTGACCCGTCAAAAAAAAAAGCATTTGTTCCATAATTTTGTAGAGCTTGGTCTCTGCCTAGTATCTATTTTTCTGGCCGATATTTCGAAATAGAATTTGTTCTTGCACCTAAGGAAAGTTAAGATATAATGTTGAGCGTGCATGTTCCATACCGGTTTGTTAGGCTAACGCTGAGCCTAAAAAATATGTTTGACTATAAATTTGATTAATAAAATATAAATCATATGTCATAAAAATTATATCATTGGAAAGAGCTTTTAAATGTCAATCCAATGGTATAATTTTTGTGACATATAACTCATGTTTTACCAATAATTTTTATGGTCAATTTTTTTTCTTAAACTCCGTGTTAGCCCAATAAACCGGTACGGAGGTAGTATACCGGTTTCTAGAAAAAAAAAGCATTTACTTTAGGAAAGTACTACGCGTGTCCCCGGAGGATAATTCCCTCCTAGGTCCCAGCTGACACGTGTCCCAAAAATGCCTCGTAACCCCGCTTTTGCTACAAAGTATCCATTTTTGTTGTAAAAGGTCCCACTTTTGCTATATGTAGCAAAAATGGTTTGGTCATGAGACAAAAAAATAAAAAAGACAGATCTCGCTGAAGACCTCACCGGAGTATTGCGAAAATTATGTAGCAAACAGATTGTTCTAATGTAGCAAAATCGATCTCGTCGGAGACTTGCCGAAGATTTTTGACAAGAGACCTCGTCGGAGACATTGTAGCAAAAAAATTACGCTTTGTAGCAAAATTGGATAACAATTATAGCGAAAATATATAGTAATTTAGCAACAATGGATATCGCCAGAGCTGACTTCATCAGAGACATCACCGGAGACTCGTTGGGGACCTCATAGCAAAAAAAATGCGCTCTTGTAGTGAAACCATAAAACATTTCTAGCAAATAATATGTGTGAATGTAGCAAAAATTATACGCAAATAAATCATAGTACCACTCCGAGAATAGCGAGAAGCAACAAAACAAATACGAGTATGTAGCTAAAAATATATACAAGTGTAGCAAAAAAACCCAGTAAAAACTACTACCATAGCAAAGGGCTAGCAGAGAAGGGCAACAACACATGCCTCGGCCGCCATGGCCCCATTCCCATCTTCTCTGGCCTCGCTCCCTCTTGGACGTTGTAGCACCGCCTAATGTTCAGAGGAGAGGACGAGGTGGGAGGAGTGATACGTCTAAAACGTATCTACTTTTCCGAACACTTTTGCTATTGTTTCTCCTTTAAACTTGTGTGATTTGGATACCACTAACATGGACTGACGCTGTTTTCAGCAGAATTACCTTGGTGTCTAGTTTTTGTGCAGAAAATCAACTATCAGGAAAAATCCCGGAAAATATGCCAAAAATTATATTTCGCCAGAAGATCCACGGAGCCAGAAGACAAAACAGAGTGGAGGCACAGGGGCCACACCCTGCCAGCGGGTGGGCCCTGCCCGCCTAGTAGTGCGGCCACCCTGTGCACCCTCTCGGCTCCTCTCTACCTATAAGTTACCCCTTGACCTAAAAACCGAGGGGGTTCGACGTTTTTCCAAAAAGAGTTCCGCTCCGCTGCCACCATCAGAAACCAAGATTCGGATCCAGAAACTCCGTTCTGGCATCCTAACGGGACGGGGAATTTGGGGAGGATCATCGTCATCGTCATCGTCATCACCAACGCTTCTCCATCAACCATCGATGTTTCCTTCATCCATGAGTGAGTAATCCCCCGCTGTAGGCTATGGGGATGGTAGGGATTGGATGAGTTCTATCATGTAATCGAATAAGATTGTTAGGGAATAGTGCCTAGTATCTCTATTAGTGCTATTTGACTTTGTTGCAACTTGTTGTGCTTAATGCTTGTCATTAGGGCCCGAATGCCATGATCTCAGATCTGAACTTATTATTGAATCATTATGATAGTATTGTTTGTGATCTTATCTGCAAGTTGTGTACACATATCATTGTCCGGATCCAAAAGCCCCGAAGTGACCGAAATTGGGACAACCAGAGGGGGTGGCTGTGGTGTGAGGATCATATGTATTCACGGAGTGTTAATTCTTTTCTCCGGTGCTCTATTAAAAGGAGCACCTTAATTGCCAGTAGTTTCTTAAAGGCCCCGTTGCCACGGGCTGGCTGGACAGAAGATGTTGTGCAAGTTCTCATTGTGAGCACGTATGACTATATATGGAGCACATGCCTAGGATTGTTTAGTACTTGGATGCTTATTCTTATTTATATGCAATGCCCTAGATCTTGAAGTTACATATTTAGACTCGTCCATGCAACGCCTGTCCATCCATCCCTATGCCTACCGCACTCGAATCCCATTTCTTATTCATATTACTATTGCTCATGTTTTATCGCTGTTGTCAGGTCATTGCTACCAAACTGTTGCTACTGATAAACTTCTGTGAGCAAGAACTATTTCTAGGTGCAGCTGAATTGACAACTCAGTTGTTAAGGCTTGCAAGTATTCTTTGGCTCCCCTTGTGCCGAATCAATAAATTGGGTAATACTACCCGTGAAGACTGTTGCGATCCCCTACACTTGCGGGTCATCAAGACTATTTCTGGCGCCGTTGCCGGGGAGCATAGCTTTATTTGAAAGTTCACTTGGATCTATTATTGTTCACTGCTACTCCTTTCATCATGGGGAATTCTCATGATGGAAAGTTTCCTATTTTACCATCCACTACAAGAAGAGGTATAGTCCTAAACACCTCTGTTGCTCTTGATTCACCGTCTATTATAAGTAAGCTTGTCACACCACCACCACATACTCATGCTGCACATCCAATAAATGTCTTAAGGAGAAGGGTATTAGATCTGAAGATGTGAAGAATTTACCTCCTATAGAAGAATTATGTAATCCAATTCCCCACTCATCTACTATTGAGGAATACTCTCTCCAACACTTTGATGAAGGTGATATTCCCTATGGTAAACCTCCTGATCAATGCTTAGAGGAACTTGACATTTTTATTGTTAAACAAGGTAATTTTAATAAACAAGTTCAGAATCATTTATTGGAAAACTCTAGAGCTATTAGTGAGTTGAAAGATATTGTGAAAAGAACTGCTAATGATGTTAAAATGCTTGTTAAACACTTCCAAATGGTTCGAGCCCAAATTGATCAGCTTGCTAAGGTACAAAAAGATATGTAGTTAATGCTACAGGAGATAAACATGCTTATGAAATTAGAACTAGGAGTGGTACATCCACTCAAGATCCTTTATACCCTGAAGGACATCCTAAAAGAATTGAGCAGGATTCTCAACAAGTTGAAAATAGTGGTAGTCCTCGTAAGAGAAAGAAAAAGAAACATAAAACAGTTGAGGAACCCTCTGAACCTGCTATAGATCCTAATAGTATATTTGTCTCTGATTCTGAAACTGAAAGTGGAACTGATAAAAATGATGCTCCCGATAAGGAAGAAATTGAAGAAGAACCTGAGAAGCACACTAAGAACATTAGGTACACTAAGGAAGATTTTATTGCTAATAAACATGGTAGTGAAAGAGAACCTTGGGTGCCATTGCCTTTTCCTAATAAGAAACACAAGTCAAATGAGAAATAACACTATAACAAGTTTTGTGAGTGGATGTAACCTTTATTTTTGCAAATTCCTTTGACTGATTCTATTAAGTTGCCTCCTTATTCAAAGTATATGAAGGATATTGTATCTAATAAAAGGAAGATTCCTAATGAGGAGATTTCTACTTTGCTTGCTAATTATTCCTTCAATGGTAAGGTTCCAAAGAAACTTGGTGATCCAGGTATACCAACTATTCCTTGCTCTATTAAGAATAATTATGTTAGAACTGCTTTATGTGATTTGGGAGCTGGAGTTAGTGTTATGCCTTTTTCTCTCTACAAAAGACTCCAGCTAGAAAAGTTGATACCAACTGATATATCTTTGCAAATGACTGATAAGTCAACTACTATTCCTATTGGTATATGTGAGGATGTTCCTGTTCAAGTGGCTCATAATTGCTTGGTTTTGACTGATTTTGTTGTGCTTCAGATGCCTGAAGATGATAATATGTCTATTATTCTTGGGAGACCTTTTCTTAATACTGCAGGTGTTGTTATTAATTGCAATCAAGGAAAAGTAACATTCAATATTAATGACAAAAAGCATACTGTCTATTTCCCCAAGAAAGTTGTTAAGAGCTATTGCTTGAATTCCATTGAAAATATTGAGAGCATCAAGATTGGAGAAATATATTGTCCTATTCCACAAAAAGATTTTGAAACTATTATGATTGGGACCATTGCTATCAAGTATGAGGTAACATAATCACCTTGCGGAATGCAAAGTTTTGTTTGATAAAAGATTGTTTTGGTAACAAGACTTGATCAACCTTGTTAACAAAAGGATTTTAATGAACAAAAATAATGTTTTCACTGTGGTTATACTTGCTTTATTTTACTTTTCTTCTTCCTAGTCTTTGTTTTTCTTTTGCTAGCTTTGGTTTTGTAAGTTGTTTGCTTGTTAGAGTGTTTTAGAGGTTCTGTAGTTTGTTTTTTGTTTTGCTTTTGCTTCTTCTAAAAAAACTGTTTCTGCGAGAAAATCAATTTTCATACCCTGAAAATTGGCCAAAAATAAATTTTCCCGAAAAATTCCAGAAAAATCAAAATAAACTTTTCTTTGAAAAAAGGGGCAGATGGACACCTGGAGTGACCCAGGGGGCCACCCTAGGCACCCACACCCATGGTGGGTGCATCCCCCCTACAGGTGGCGCCTTGGTGGGGTGTGGCCCACTTGGGCCCCTCCAAAGTGTCTCCTCCCAGCCGTCTTCTTTCTCTCTCCCAAAAAACATCGGAAAACTTGCTCAAGCTCGAGTTCCTGCTGTTCTTGCTCGCGATTTTCGATCTCCTTGCTCAGCCCTCTTTGCTGTTGATTTTTAAAGTGATTGCTCCTTGGTATGTGTCTCCTCCACTTGTCCAATTAGATTTGTGATTGATAGATTGTATCTTGAGTATTTTTCTGCTATAGGTGACAAGGTGTGTGAGCTTTCATGCTTGTTCTATTCTTAGAGATTTCATTTTTGATGCATGTGTAGCCCTCTAGCAAGTTCCTATAGTAGTTTCTCATCATTTATCAACTTGGAAATCACTTGGTTTGATGTTTGTCTAAAAATTTCAGAAAAGAGTGGTCATGGACAACCACACATTTGGAGAGATATTTGAGGGTGATGCACCTAGGAGGGCAAGGCCTTCAAGATCATCCTCCCGAGCCAGGCCCTCATACAATGAGGATCTCATTACTCCGCGATTCGGCGACGAGGGAGATGAGGGGGATGCTCACCCTTCCACCTTTCCTTGCCCAACCTTTTTGCAGGCTGTTGGGATTCTCGATGATTTTACAACGTTGGTTCGGAGGGCTGGACTAACGAGCCTTATGCAGGATGAGAGCGTGCAATATGCTACGCTCACTAAAACATTTGTGGAGAGTTTATCCTTTACTAACAGCATGTTCAGTCCAGATGTTTCTTTCAAAATTTATGGCAGGTCTTACAATATGACATTGAAGAAATTTTGTGAGGCTCTGGACTTGGTACAGCCGGGTCGGCAAAGAAGATTCCAGCTCAACCCGCTGATTTGTTGAAACTCTACCGCGGGATAACCAATGATGATAACCGTAGAGCCCAACGGGGAAAAATAAGAAATATTCAACTCCCAGCCATCAGGTACTTTGCTTACTATCTTACCACTAGTGTTCTTGGTAGGGAGAACACTAGTAATATTTCCAACTATCATTTGGCCTTCATAGTTGTTGCGTGATGCTACACTCAACAGGGAGGAAGTGTGCTTCGTTGGAAACCCCAAGAGCAAGGTATGAAGAGTACAGCAGCAAGATTTCCCTCAGTATAAACCGAGGTTATCGAACCAGAAGGAGGAAGGAAACATTGTAGGGGTTCATAGCATGGAAAACAAAAAAATTCTACCGCATACAAACAAACAAGCCAAGATTTATCTACTAGATTGTATCAACGAGTAGATGGAATAACTCACCCTCGAAGATTCCAAAGTGTTTAACGAGAGCGGATTCTCGTGGGTGATGTAGTCGTACTCTTCCCGATCTCAAGATCGTGTAGACGATCCTTCCGGACAAGCTGCTCCCAGCGATGGTCACATCGCTCTAAGATTTCGACGAAGACCTTCCTCTCCTTGTTCCAAAGAAAATGAGGTTGTAGTACTCTCCTCGTGATTCCGGCAGCACGACGGCGTGGTACCGGAAGTAGAGGGGAGATCTCGCAGGGCTTCGCCTTAAGCCGAAGCGAGTATGGTGGAGTATGAGAGAGCCTCGGTGATATAGGGTTTAGACACACAAAGGAGAGGGAGCAAGGCCGGCGGCTAGGACAAGAGGGGAGCCCCAACTCGGCGACTTGGCAAACCCTAGGAGGCGGCGGAGACAATGGTGGAGGCCGGTGGGTAGGGTTTAGGTTTAGAGGAGAGAGGTGTAGGTCTTGGAGGGGCAGCCCTGCCCCTCCTTATATAGGTGGAGGGGGCGCGCTAAGGGGAGGGGCGTCCCTCCCCAACTCGGTCTCCAAGGGCTGGCGGTGGAGGGAGAGGAACTCCTCCCCAAGTAGGTTTCCTACTCTCCCTCCACCAAACAAAATAGCCGTTTGACTTTTCAAATTGGCGTTTGAATTTTCAAACTAGGATTTGATTTATCCCTTTATTTTGTTCAGCGATGACACCTAGTACATGATGCAACCATTCCAACTTGTTATGACACATTCATGTACCCTTCCGATCCGGAGTGCCGGACATTCCGGAACCTTCTAGAACATTCCCGATGAAAACACCGGAACCATTCTCCAACCCCGAAACAGGACTTTCCTTATATGAATATTATTCTCTGGACCCTTCCGGATCTCCTCGTGATATCCCGGATCCCATCCGAGACTCCGAACAACATTCGGTCTCTTACTCATCATTCCATAACTACTCAACAACGTCGAATCCTTAAGTGTGTCTCCCTACGGCTCGTGAATTATGCGGACATGATCGAGACACTTCTCCGAACAATAACCAATAGAGGAATCTGAAATTCATATGGCTACATATTTCTACGATTACTTATGATCGAATGAACCACTTACATACGATACCAATTTCCCTTTGTCTCACGATAGTTTACTTATCCGAGGTTTTGATCGTCGGTATCTCTGCATACCTAGTTCAACCTCGTTCTCGATAAGTACTCTTTTCGTTCCGTGATATGTGATCCCTTGTGAGCCACCACATGCTTGCAAGCTAATTGGATGACATTCCACCGAGAGGGCCCAGAGTATATCTATCTGTCATATGGATGGACAAATCCCACTCTTGATCCATGTGTCTCAACCAATACTTTCCGAACACTCAATGCCACCTTTATATCCACCCAGTTACGGTGTGGTGTTTGATGTCATCAAAGCATCCTTCCGGTGAAGGTGATATGCATGATCTCATGGTCGAAGGAATTAGGTTACTATGTATCTGAAAGCATATAGCAATTGAACTATTAAAATGACTTGATCTTTATGCTACGCTTATCTATAGGAGTATGTCCATCATATCATTCTCCTAACGATATGATCTTGTTGTTAATAACATCTCAATGTTCATGATAGGGAAACCACATTCATTTATTAACCAACAAGCTAGTATTATGAAGAGGCTTTACTAGGGACTTCAATTTAAGTTTACAAATCACACAAGTATTAATGTTTCCTTGTTAATACTATTATAGCATGAATGTAAACATTTATCATAAACACAAAGATATAATAATAACTACATTTATTATTGCCTCTAGGGCATATCTCCAACAGTCTCCCACTTGCACTAGAGTCAACTATTCTAGATTACATGGTAATATACCGAACACCCATGGAAGTTTGGTGTTGGTCATGTTTTGCCCTCGGGAGAGGTTTAGTCAACGGATCCGCCACATTCAGATCTATGTGTACTTTGCAAATCTTTATGTCCCCATCTTGGACATGTTCTCGAATAGTGTGAAAACGTAGCTTGATGTGCTTCAGCTTCTTGTGTGACCTTGGTTCTTGCACATTGGCTATGGCGCCCATGTTATCGCAGTAGATAGACATTGGGTCCAGCGCACTTGGAACTACACCAAGCTCTGTAATGAACTCTTTCATCCATATCGCTTCTTGTGAAGCCTCCGAAGCAGCCATGTATTCCGATTCAGTTGAAGATCTCGCCACAACGCTTTGCTTTGCACTCCTCCAGCTAACTGCTGCACCATTCAAAGTAAATACGTATCCTGATTGTGATTTAGAATCATCCGGATCGGTGTTCCAACTAGCATCGGTGTAACCATTAACAACGAGTTGTTCATCACCTCCATAAGAAAGAACCATATCCTTAGTTCTTCTCAAGTACTTAAGGATGTTTTTGACCGCTGTCCAATGATCCACTCTTGGATCACTTTGATATCTGCTAGTCAAACTAACAGCATATGCAATGTCGGGTCTAGTACATAGCATGGCATACATTAGAGATCCTATGGCTGAGGCATAGGGAATCTTACTCATCCTCTCTCTATCTTCTGTCGTTGTTGGACTTTGAGTTTTACTCAAGGTCGTATTGGGCAACATGGGCAAGAACCCTTTCTTGCTATCTTCCATTCCAAATCTCTTTAGAACTTTGTCCAAATATGTACTTTGTGACAATGATATTAGGCGTCTCTATCTATCTCTATAAATCTTTATGCCTAATATGTAAGCTGCTTCGCCAAGATCTTTCATTGAAAAACTATTATTCAAATATTCCTTGACACTATTAAGAAGGTCTACATCATTCCCAATCAACAATATGTCATCTACATATAGTATTAAGAATGCTACAGAGCTCCCGCTCACTTTCTTGTAAATACAAGCTTCTCCATAAGTTTGTATAAAACCAAAACTTTTGATCACCTTATCAAAACGTTGATTCCAACTTCGGGATGCTTGCTTCAATCCATATATGGACAGTTGAAGTTTGCATACCTTGTTAGCATCTTTAGTATCGACAAAACCTTTGGGTTGCATCATATACAACTCTTCATCAATGTCTCCATTGAGGAACGTTGTTTTGACATCCATCTGCCATATCTCATAATCGTAATATGCAGCGATTGCTAACATAATCCTCACAGACTTAAGCTTCGCTACTGGTGAGAAAGTCTCATCGTAGTCAACTCCTTGAATCCGTCGAAACCCTTTTGCGACAAGTCGAGCTTTATAGATGAACATTACCATCAAGATCTGCTTTTCTTCTTGAAAATCCATTTGTTCTCGACCTTCCGCCATCCGGTAAGTCCACCAAAGTCCATACTTGGTTTTCGACATGGATCCAATCTCGATTTCATGGCTTCTTGCCATTTATTGGAATCTGGGCTCATCATCGCTTCCTCATATGTCGCAGGTCATCGGTGTTATCCACCAACATGACACTCATAACGGGATCATACCAATCGGAGTGGTACGAGTTCTCGTTGACCATGAGGCTCTATAGCAACTACAACCAAGTTTCATGATCATCATCATTAGCTTCCTCTCTTATTGGTGCAGGCACCACAGGAACTTCTTCCGGTGCTGCGCTACTCGCAAGTTCGAGAGAAGGTTCGACAACCTCGTCAAGTTCTACTTTCCTTCCAGTCACTTCTTTCGAGAGAAATTCCTTCTCTAGAAAGGATCCATTCTTGGCAACGAAGATTTTGCCTTCGGATCTATGATAGAAGGTATACCCAATAGTTTCCTTTGGGTATCCTATGAGGACGCATTTTCCGCTTTGGGTTCAAGCTTGTCCGGCTGTAACTTCTTTACATAGGCTTCGCAACCCCAAACTTTAAGGAACGACAATTTAGGTTTCTTCCCAAACCATAATTCATACGGTGTCGTTTCAACGGATTTAGATGGTGCCCTATTTAAAGTGAATGCGGCTGTTTCTAATGCATAACCCCAAAATGATAGCGGTAAATCTATAAGTGACATCATAGAACAAACCATATCTAAGAGAGTTCGATTACGACGTTCAAACACACCATTACGCTGTGGTGTTCCCGGCGGTGTCAATTGTGAAAGTATTCCGCATTTCTTCAAATGCTCGCCAAACTCGTAACTTAGATATTCACCTCCACGATCAGAACATAGAAATTTAATCTTCTTGTTATGTTGATTCTCAACCTCACTTTAAAATTCCTTAAACTTCTCAAAAGTTTCGGACTTATGTTTCGTGAAATAGATATACCCATATCTACTCAAGTAATCCGTGAAGGTAAGAACATAACGATAACCACCGCGCGATGCTACACTCATTGGACCACACACATCGGTATGTATGATTTCCAATAAGTCTGTAGCTCGCTCCATCATACCAGAAAATGGAGTCTTAGTCGTTTTACCCATCAGACATGCTTCGCATCTTTCAAGTGATTCGAAATCAAGTGATTCAAGAAGTCCATCGGAATGGAGTTTCTTCATACGCTTCACTCCAATGTGACCAAGACGACAGTGCCACATATAACTCGAGTTATCGCTCAATTTCAAACGTTTATCCTCAATGTTATTAATATGTGTATTTCCACTATCGAGATTCAATAAGAATAGACCATCTATCAAAGGTGCATGTGCATAAAACATATTACTCATATAAATCGAACAACCATTATTCTCGGACTTAAACAAGTAACCGTCTCGCAATAAACAAGATCCCGATATAATGTTCATGCTTAACGCAGGCACCAAATAACAATTATTTAAGTATAAAATTAATCCCGATGGTAGATGAAGAGGTAGAGTGCCGACCGCGATCACATCAACCTTTGATCTTTCCCACGCGCATCGTCACCTCGTTCTTCGCTAGCTTCCGTTTATTCTGCAGCACCTATTTCGAGTTACAAATATGAGCAACCGAACCAGTATCAAATACCCAGGCACTACTACGAGTACTAGTGAGATACACATCAATAACATGTATATCGGATATACCTTTCTTCTTGATGTTGCCGTTCTTCAAATCCGCCAAGTACTTTGGGCAATTCCGCTTCCAGTGACCTTCTCCCTTGCAGTAAAAGCACTCTGTATCAGGCTTAGGTCCAGCCTTGGTCTTCTTCGTGAAGGGTTACGCGGCATAGTAAATCAAAATTTTCTACGGATGCGAACAGAGGGAAAGCCAAGATCTAATCTAGGAGATGCAATCAACGAGAGAGATTGGATTAGATCTTCATACCCTTGAAGATTCGCACAGCGGAACGTTCGCTGGAACATGGGTGATGTAGTCGTACTCGCTTCTTGTTGCATCCCGCAAAACCACTACTAGAAAATCGCGTTGTTTTTGTGCATTGCATCATCATGACCGCATGCTCATGTCATCATGCCGCATTGCATTTGAGCATCGTCATCATCTTGCATTTGCTTGCATAAAACTAATGGCGGAAAGACCTGTCTTTATTTTCTAAACGCCCCGTCTTTGTTCAAGCGTAAAACCCGGGTCACCGGATTATTTTTGTTTTGTTGCTATCGAGTTGCAAAAGCTTTGTTTTAAACCAACAAAATATTTAATTATTTTAGTGGGGGCAGTCGAACGGGCCGATTCGACCCGAACGACCACCCCAGAACAAATCGGTCCACCTAAACCAGCCCCTCTAATTCCTAAGTTCACACAATCATATCTACCCACCCCTCCAGCCACCTCACCCCATCCAATCAGTGTACGCCACGTCGCCCTGTCCCCAACCCCCACCCAACCAGACACCGCCACTTGGCCACCGCCCTCTCTCCCTTCCCTCTCTCTCTCTCTCAGCAAACAACCCGCACCACACACACACTGCCACCCCAACCCCTGCCACCCGGGCCCCACACCAACCCACCCAGGACACACACACACGCAGCCACACCCACCCTTCCTCCTCACCCCACCCCAGCCCCACTCGCCCCAGCCCCACCATTTGCCCGCCTCCCGACGCTCCCTCCTTCCCTGTCTCTCCTCCCCGAGCCTCGTTCTCCCCACCTCCTCTCCACCGCCCCTCTCCCTCTCCGGCGACCCTCCTCCGCCTCACGCCTCGCCAGCCAGCCGCCCACCTCCCTCTCCCACCGCCACCTCGCCCCACCTCTCTCGAGCCCGCCTCGCCTCCTCCTGCAACCCCCTCCCTCCTCCTTCCCATGAAGGCCAAGTGCCGTGTTGCCTCCCTCCGCCCACGCCTACCTTCCTCCCGGCCTCCATCGCCTCCCGCCTTCACCAACTGGCCGCCGCTCCTCCTCCTTGCCTCTCTCTGCCTCGCAGCCCTCCGCCGCCTCCTCTTCCTCTTCTAGCGCCCGCCTTTTCCCTTCTCCGTCAGACTGCTGCCGTCGGCCAGCGCTGGCTTCGGCCATTGCCTCATCCTCGCTAGCTTCGCCCGGCGTCTCGGCCGCCCGACCTTCCTACGACCACAAGGCCGCCGCCGAGCCGAAGCCCCATCCACGCCATCGTCGCCCCATCCGAGCTGCCCTTTCCCTCAGAGCATCGCGCAATGTCGGCCGTCTCCCCATCGCCACCATCAACTCTGCTCCCTGTCATGGGTACTCCTGTTCAGTTTGTGGCTGAGGCAACCGTGCAGGATGTGAAGTGCTGCTTAATCTGAAGATGAAGTTTGTCTGGGCATGGAGGGAATGCGAGTGCTCCATGTCAAACGCAAAGGACAACCTCGAACCGAAAACAACTTGTGTCGGAACCGAAGACCGCCGAACCCCAAGATCGCCTTCCCCGACCCAAAGGCGTCGAGATCCCGAGGCCTCCTTCACGGCGCCGGAAACGGAAACCGAACCTCGACACGCCAAGTTCGCCGAGACCCCGTCCCCGAAGGCCTCCGACAGGGAACCGACAAGATCTGCATCACGGATGCACCACGGACGCGGAGAAACCCTCGGACGCCAAGATCTTCTCCACGGAACACCGGGAACTCCCCCTGAACGCCAAGGTCGTCGGCACGGATATGACATGAACTTCCCTCGGACGCCAAGGTCTAACCCTCGGACCCGAAGACCGCGATGATGTTGAACCAAGATCCCCATCGGACAAGATCGACACCGAGACCCCGGTGCGACAAGTACTTCCCCCCGAATGCGATGCTCGAGAACCCGGATGCGACAAGATCTGGCCCGTTGTTCGAGAATGTTCCTGCCGAGACCGCTTCCGTCGAACCCTGAGATCGAACCCCGAACCCCGGAAACACCAAGACCGTCGAGACCCCTCAATGTGTGAACCCCATCCCGAAACCCTATTTTATAATATAATAAAACTTGTCGCATATTAAATGTTCATGCATGTATATTGTCATGTGGTTGGGGGCCTTATGCCAATTCACCTCATAATTAAATATGGGGCCCATATGCGGGAAAATCTAGCCTTATATTGGCCTCATTTAAATTTGTGTAGCGAACCGGTGCTATCTTCTGCCATGTTAAGACAACATTTAAAAATGCGGGGTATCTAAACAACTGGAACCATATATTTAATTGTCGGGACCCCGGTTCCACTTAATATGACCTAATTGCATCGCACCTTTGCCATGCCATGCATCACATCATAAGCATGCCGATCTTTTGCCGTAGTATTAAATATTGCATCCGGTGTTCCTTCTAGTGATTTTCTTCTTCGCGGATAAGTCCGTTGAGTTGATGCGAGTGTCGCCCCGATCTTCGGTTGAACCTTCGGCAATGTTTCAGGCGAGCATCTCCCCCTTTCTACCTATCTTACTTTCATAGTATTTATTTCCTCCTGTTGATCTATTGCTATCTGTGTTGCGATGCTCTAGTTTTCGTGCCCGTGATATCCCTCGCAGCCGTATATTGCCTTGGACACATCCTATTACCTGTTGTTTGGTAGATAGTTGGACCGCGCGTCGTAGTCGCTTGCTCAAGTGTTGTTGCGTGTTGTCAAGTGCCACAGTTGTTGGAGTATTGCCGCATGTTTGATGTTGGAGTTGATCATGGCTTTACTTATCGTTCACTTTAATTACTGTTTAACAACTAAAATTGAAGTAGGCAGAGGCATTGGGCAATAGATGTCATTTGGTTGTTAATCATCCACTTGTGTCCGTGGGACCCGAAAGTTGATAATCGTTCCTTGATTTATCGCTATCCACATCCGGAGGATTATGGGACCCCCGAGCCAGAGCTTGATTCATTCTTATTTCTTGGGGCCAAACTAGTTTGAGGTTTTATTACTATCCTGTACTTATGCCATGCTACTGCTTTATTTACGATTGCGAGGAGCACATCGCTTTAGGATCGTACGATTCATGTGTCGACAAGCCAGCTTTTGGGTTCCCGATCGTCGTTCATTCCCTTTGAGTCCGCCTCGGAGCGGCTACCCGTTGGTCTACTTTAAGGGGTGGCCCCCTGAAATATTTCTGAATCCTGTGATTGCTTTGTCGTGAAGGCCTCGTTGGGTTTTGATTTGGTTTTTCCGAGGTTGATCGAGTGTGTGTTGCTATTGGTGCACCCCGTCCGGGTTAAAACTTTCTGAAAGCCGTGTCCGCGGTTATGGACGACTTGGAGCACAGTATCTCGAACATAGACAACTATAACTAAAGTAGTGCTATAAATTTGACTTTATAATGACTAGTAATCAGCTTCACTATGATGGAATGACTAAATAAAACTGCCAACAATTGCTTGCTTGGTTTGTCGCTTGCGACAATTGTATCTGACTAGTAAGTATTGCAATTATAACGGAATGGCTAAATAAAAGTACCAACAACTGCTGGGTTTTGGGACATCTCATGCTATTTGTATCTGACTAGTAAGTGTTGCAACTACAACGGAATGGTTAACTAAAATGGCCCACTGCTTACCTTATCAGGATGATTATCTATACCTGACTAGTAAATGCTGCAACGATAACTGAATAAATAAAACTGCCAACGGTGTTAGTTCCTCGGTTGACTTCCTCGTTTGGTCTCGAGGGGGAAATACCAGGATGGGTTTGTTTGGTGGTAGTATCAGGTTGGTTCCGAATAGGTCTTTCTTACCCCTCTCTGATAGCCTCCAGTTGTATCGAGTCTCTATAGGTTGTTTAGTGCATGCTTTGCGCCGCTTGATCCACCATACCTATGTGGCGAGGACCGAATTCTAGCCTCGCCGTGTCTTGGCCTCGATCTTGACGCTCCTCTTTTCCTTTGCCCTTTGTCGGCACCCTTTTGTTTAAGCGGTTTTGAGATCGGCGTCGTTAGCGTGGTTACCCTTGGCTTGGCTCAGGCGGTTATGGACGCCATTGGTCATTCTTCAGGGCTCTTAGCCCCTTTTGCATCTTGTCCGTAGTCGGACGCTCTATCATTTTCAAGGTGATTTGGATCTTTGTATTTTATATCTGTATTCTTGACTCTTTGAGTCATTTATATATATCTGCTACGTGGGTCCCATCGAGGACTGTTGTGTAATGTTATTGCTTCGTTTTCCACCCGCACGAAAATGCCTGGTGGGCACCTTTGAATCGTTTCTATGCGGGTTTGGCGGGTTTCGCTCAAACTTGCATAGGGCCGATTTCGAGGTGTTGAGTGGTATCGAGCTCGGCGATTCGATACCCCACAAGTCCAGCCTGTAGGATAACTTAGCTAACGACCGAAGTAGAGTGTCAAAACTATTTTGCAAAACCGGTTGGATAGTTCTGATTAGGTCTGATTTTACTCCTTACCCCTCTGCTGCTCTCCTCTCACCTCTGCGTGTTTTGAATCCGCTCTCTTCTCTCTCTTCCAGTCCAGGATTTCTCGTGGTTGGGTTCCATCGTACCTTCAGGGTTTCTCTTCCTCCTTTGGTAACGGTGTTGCTACATCTGGTCTTCATGCTATCCGAGGAATCCTTCGTCTGGTGGACTTCTCTTTGTTCCTTCTCGTGCCTTCCGGTGTTTTCCGACGCGATGGCATCATCTACGCCAGATCCGATGCAGAGTCTGCCTCACTCCTTTGTTTCCGAACCTCGCTTGTCGAGATCTTCAGTCTGATTCCGAGAATGGTTGCACTCTTTTCTACTGATTGTGCAGAGTAATAGTTTTGGTGCGTGATGGATTGGCCCCCATGCCGACTACCCCTTCTATTCGCTGTTGTACATTGAAGTGGATGAGAATGCATCGTTTCCCTCTTTCCATCGAAGCTAGAGGTGGCTTTATTTGTTGATACCTCTACCTTCGACCTTTTGTTCCCGGAGTGTTCTCTCGACGATCACGGACAACGACCTCTTGTTAGTGGTGTCGCGAAGATCTACACGAAGCGAGAAGACGCAGTTCGCCGACCTTCCTTCCGGTACCATGAGGCAGATCTCGAGGGCGAGATCCATTGTTAGTGGTGTCGAATTGTGGCATCCCGCAAAACCACTACTAGGAAATCGCGTTGTTTTTGTGCATTGCATCATCATGATCGCATGCTCATGTCATCATGCTGCATTGCATTTGAGCATCGTCATCATCTTGCATTTGCTTGCATAAAACTAATGGCGGAAAGACCTGTCTTTATTTTCTAAACGCCCCGTGTTTGTTCAAGCGCAAAACCCGGGTCACCGGATTATTTTTGTTTTGTTGCTATCGAGTTGCAAAAGCTTTGTTTTAAACCAAAAAAATATTTAATTATTTTAGTGGGGGCAGTCGAACGGGCCGATTCGACCCGAACGACCACCCCAGAACAAATCAGTCCACCTAAACCAGCCCCTCTAATTCCTAAGTTCACACAATCCTATCTACCCACCCCTCCAGCCACCTCACCCCATCCAATCAGTGTACGCCACGTCGCCCTGTCCCCAACCCCCACCCAACCAAACACCGCCACTTGGCCACAGCCCTCTCTCCCTTCCCTCTCTCTCTCAGCACACAACCCGCACCACACACACACTGCCACCCCAACCCCTGCCACCCGGGCCCCACACCAACCCACCAGACACGACGCACACGCAGACACCACCCCTTCCCTCCCTCACTGACCCAGGCCCACTCGCCCCGACCCCACCATTTGCCCCGCCTCCCTTGCCGTCCTCCCTTCCCCTGCTCTCCTCCCCGAGCCTCGTTCCTCCCCACCTCCCTCTCCACCGCGCCCCACCCCCTCTGCGTCCTCTCGGCGACCCCCTCTCCTCCGCCTCGCCTCACTGCCTTCGCCGTCGCCGCCTCCACCTCCGCCCCACTCGCCTCGCCCACCTCTCTCTGAGCCCGCCGCCTCTCCCTCCTCCCAACCGTCGGCCCTCCCTCCTCTCCTCCCGGAAGGCCTTGCTGCCGCTGCCGCTCCCCCGGCCACGCCTACCTTCCTCCCCGGCTCCATCGCCTCCCGCTCGCCCCGCCGTCAGCGCCCTCCTCCTCGCCTCTCTCGCCTTGCCCGCAGCCCTCCTCTCCTCTCCTCCCCGCTTCCTTTCCGTCCCCTCCAGACCTTGCGCCGCTGCCGTCGCCGTCGGCCAGCGACCGCCGGCCTCGTCCCCTGCTAGCTCGCCCCGGCCGTCTCCAGCGCCGCCCGACCTTCCTACGACCCTGGCTTCGCGCGCCGCCGGCCTCGAGCCGAGCTCGCCCCATCCACGCCATCTGCGTCGCCCCATCCGGAGCTGCCCCTTTCCCCCCTGTAGCATGCGCGCAATGTCAGCAGCTCGTCTCCCCATCGCCACCATCAACTCTGCTCCCTGTCATGGGTACTCCTGTTCAGTTTGTGGCTGAGGCAACCGTGCAGGATGTGAAGTGCTGCTTAATCTGAAGATGAAGTTTGTCTGGGCATGGAGGGAATGCGAGTGCTCCATGTCAAACGCAAAGGACAACCTCGAACCGGAAACAACTTGTGTCGGAACCAAAGACCGTCGAACCCCAAGATCGCCTTCCCCGACCCAAAGGCGTCGAGATCCCGAGGCCTCCTTCACGGCACCGAAAACGGAAACCGAACCTCGACACGCCAAGTTCGCCGAGACCCTGTCCCCGAAGGCCTCCGACAGGGAACCGACAAGATCTGCATCACGGACGCACCAAGGACGCGGAGAAACCCTCGGACGCCAAGATCTTCTCCACGGAACACCGGGAACTCCCCCTGAACGCCAAGGTCGTCGGCACGGATATGACATGAACTTCCCTCGGACGCCAAGGTCTAACCCTCGGACCCGAAGACCGCGATGATGTTGAACCAAGATCCCCATCGGACAAGATCGACACCGAGACCCCGGTGCGACAAGTACTTCCCCCCGAATGCGATGCTCGAGAACCCGGATGCGACAAGATCTGGCCCGTTGTTCGAGAATGTTCCTGCCGAGACCGCTTCCGTCGAACCCTGAGACCGAACCCCGAACCCCGGAAACACCAAGACCGTCAAGACCCCTCAATGTGTGAACCCCTTCCCGAAACCCTATTTTATAATATAATAAAACTTGTCGCATATTAAATGTTCATGCATGCATATTGTCGTGTGGTTGGGGGCCTTATGCCAATTCACCTCATAATTAAATATGGGGCCCATATGCGGGAAAATCTAGCCTTATATTGGCCTCATTTAAATTTGTGTAGCGAACAGGTGCTATCTTCTGCCATGTTAAGACAACATTTAAAAATGCGGGGTATCTAAACAACTGGAACCATATATTTAATTGTCGGGACCCCGGTTCCGCTTAATATGACCTAATTGCATCGCACCTTTGCCATGCCATGCATCACATCATAAGCATGCCGATCTTCTGCCGTAGTATTAAATATTGCATCCGGTGTTCCTTCTAGTGATTTGCTTCTTCGCGGATAAGGCCGTTGAGTTGATGCGAGTGTCGCCCCGATCTTCGGTTGAACCTTCGGCAATGTTTCAGGCGAGCATCTCCCCCTTTCTACCTATCTTACTTTCATAGTATTTATTTCCTCCTGTTGATCTATTGCTATCTGTGTTGCGATGCTCTAGTTTTCGTGCCCGTGATATCCTCGCCGTATATTGCCTTGGACACATCCTATTACATTGTTTGGTAGATAGTTGGACCGGCGCGTCGTGATAAGCTTGCTCAAGTGCTGTTGTGTGTTGTCAAGTGCCACAGTTGTTGGAGTATTGCCGCATGTTTGATGTTGGAGTTGATCATGGCTTTACTTATCGTTCACTTTGAAGTAGGTAAGCAGAGGCACAGGTGGGCAATAGATGTCATTTGGTTGTTAACCGTCCACTTGTGTCCCGTAGGACCCCGAGTGCTTGATACCTGTTCCTTGATTTATCGCGCTATCCACATCCGAGAGGATTATGGGACCCCAGGCGAGCTTGATTCATTCTTATTTCTTGGGGCCACAAACTAGTTTGAGGTTTTATTACTATCCTGCTTATGCCATGCTCTTTTGCTTTACGATTGTGCGAGGAGCACTGTATCTTGTTTAGGATCGTGGCGATTCGCGGTGTCGACAAGCCTAGTTTTGGGTTCCCGATCGTTCACACCGTCCCCACAACCTTGAGTCCGCCTCGAGCGGCCGGTGCTTCTTGGTCTACTTTAAGGGTGGCCCCTGAAATATTTCTGAATCTGTGATTGCTTTGTCGTGAAGGCCTCGTTGGGTTTTGATTTGGTTTTCGAGGTTGATCGAGTGTGTGTTGCTATTGGTGCACCCGTCGGTTAAAACTTCTGGCCGTGTCGCGGTTATGGACGACTTGGAGCACAAGATTCTAACATAGACAACTATAACTAAAGTAGTGCTATAAATTTGACTTTATAATGACTAGTAATCAGCTTCACTATGATGGAATGACTAAATAAAACTGCCAACAATTGCTTGCTTGGTTTGTCGCTTGCGACAATTGTATCTGACTAGTAAGTATTACAATTATAACGGAATGGCTAAATAAAAGTACCAACAACTGCTGGGTTTTGGGACATCTCATGCTATTTGTATCTGACTAGTAAGTGTTGCAACTACAACAGAATGGTTAACTAAAATGGCCCGCTGCTTACCTTATCAGGATGATTATCTATACCTGACTAGTAAATGATGCAACGATAACTGAATAAATAAAACTGCCAACGGTGTTAGTTCCTCGGTTGACTTCCTCGTTTGGTCTCGAGGGGGAAATACCAGGATGGGTTTGTTTGGTGGTAGTATCAGGTTGGTTCCGAATAGGTCTTTCTTACCCCTCTCTGATAGCCGCCAGTTGTATTGAGTCTCTATAGGTTGTTTAGTGCATGCTGCCGCTGCCGCTTCAGTCCACCATACCTATGTATGCGAGGACCGCCGAATTCTAGCCTCGCTGTCTTGGCCTCGATCGACGCTCCTCTTTTCCTTTGCCCTTTCGACACCCTTTTGTTTAAGCGGTTTTGAGATCAACGTCGTTAGCGGTTACCCTTCCGGCTTGGCACAGGCGGGGTTATGGACGCCATTGGTTATTCTTGTGGCTCTCACCTTTTGCATCTTGTCCGTAGTCGGACGCTCTATCATTTTCAAGGTGATTTGGATCTTTGTATATTATATCGTATTCTTGACTCTTTGAGTCATGTTGTATATATCTCGTGCAGGTCCCATCGAGGACTGTTGTGTAATGTTATTGCTTGCTTTCCACCCGCATTGAAAGTGCTGGTGGGTACCTTTGAATCGTTCTATGCGGGTTTGGCGGGTTTGCTCAAACTTGCATAGGGCCGATTCTCAGGGTGTTACACTTCTCCTCGCGATCCGATCCGATCTAGCACCACAAGTGGCGGTGCCTCCGTGAGATGCACACGTCAGCACCTCGACGTCTCCTCCTTCCTCGGACCAGCAAGTATGGTGGAGAGATAGATTGGATCTACAACACGGCGTGGTGTATATGGTGGAGAATTTCTGCAGGCTTGCCTACAAGCAATCGGGAGGGAGAGAGGGCAATTAGGGTTTGGAGGCAAGGTGTAGGGGAGGGCGCCCAGCCCTCTTTATATAGAGGGGGGCGGCCAGCCCTTTCCCCTCCTCCAAGCCTTGGGCCGGCGGCCAAGGGAGGGAGGAGTGGGGGGTGAGGACTCTCCCCCTTCTAGAAGCCCTATCTCTAGTTTAAACGATTTAAACCCTATAGGATCGGCTGGGCCCTATGGGGCCTTGTGCCCCTGGCCCAATGTGGCCAGGACACTCCCTCATAGGCCCATGCCCCCTCCCGGAAGGTGGGGCCACGTTGGTCCCCTTCCGGAAGGTTCTAGAAGCTTCCGGTACAATACCGATTAACCCGGAACAATTCCGAACTCCAAAAACTGCACTGCCTTATATGAATCTTATTCTCCGGACCAATCCGGAACCTCTCATGATGTCCCGGATCCCATCCGAGACTCCGAACAAAAACTAATAAACCAATTATCCAATCTATCCTAGCGTCGAGACACGTTAAGTGTGTGACCCTGCGGGTTCGAGAATATGCAGACATGATCTTCTATCAATAATCAAGCGGGGTGCAGGCACCCATATTGACTCCACACATTCATCGATGATCATATCGGATGAACCACGATGCCGATTCAATCAATCCCATATATATATTCCCTTCGTCTCGCGATATTTTACTTGCGAGATTTGATCGTCGATGCCGTCATACCTAGTTCAATCGTTTCACATGCAAGTACTTTACTCATTCCGTAATCCGATATCACTTTGTGATTAACTCCTTAACCACATGCTTGCAAGCGGTGTTGATATCGATTACCGTGGGCCCAAGTATATCTCCCGACTTGGGAGGGACAAATTCCATCTCGATACATACAACAGATACTTTCCGATCACCGAGAGACACCTTTATGATCACCCTCTCATAGGATGACGTTTGATGACCTCAAAGCTTTCTTCCGATACCAGGGAGTTGTATTATCTCATGGTCTAAGGAATACAATATTTGACATAGGAAAAGCTTCGCAAAGATGAACACGATGATACGATCTAATTGTTTCGCTTAGTTTGGGTCTATCCATCATATGATTCTCCAATGATATGATCTCATTATCAATTGACAACTCATGTCTATGGTTAGGAAACCTTAACCATCATTGATCAATGAGCTAGTCCATAGAGGCATACTAGGGACACGGTGTTGTTCACAAACCACACAAGTATTAAAGTTTCCGCTTAATACAATTCTAGCATGGAATATAAACATTATCATGAACAAGAATTATAATAATAACATCTTTATTATTGCCTCTAGGGCATAATTCCAACACTTCGTCGGTGCGGTAACTTTCTTACCACCCTTCTTGAAGTGTCCCTTTTGCTTAGACTTGCCTTTCTTGAATTTGGTGGTATTATTGACCATCAACACTTGGTGCTCTTTCTTGATCTCCACTTCTGCAGATTTTAACATGGAGAAGAGTTACAGCAATCTTGTTCATGCTTTTCATATTGTAGTTCATCACAAAGTTCTTGTAACTTGGTGGTAGTGATTGGAGGACACGGTAAATCCCCAAAGCATTAGGAATCACTATACCCAAGCTTTGAAGTTTGTTGGCGTGCCTAGACATCTTAAGCACATGCTCACTGATGGAGCTGCCATCTTCCGTCTTGCGGTTAAAGAACTTTTCAGAAGCCTCATAGCTCTCAACTGCCGCGTGAGTCTCAAAGATCAATTTGAGTTCACGGACAATATCATGTGGGTCTGAATTCTCAAACCTTTTCTGAAGCTCCGATTCTAAACCATACAATATAGCACATTTCGTGGAGTACTAATTCTTCCGAGCGAGGTAAACGTTCTTTACTTCATCGGTAGCATCACCAGTGCGGGTCACCCAGGTGCATCCAAAGACATAGGTCAAGTTACCATCATTGAGGAAAATCCTCAAATTGCGGAACCAATCCGCGAAGTTGCTTCCATTGTTTTTCAACTTTTCTTTCTCTAGGAACGCATTAAAATTGATGGTAGGGGCCTCCATTGATCTACAACATATTTGCAATAGTTTAGACTAAGTTTATGACAAATTGAGTTCTAATTAATAGTTAAATTAATCTAGGTGAACTCCCACTCAAAACAATATCCCTCACATTGTTTTAGTGATCACATGAACCAAATCCACCACATCAAAACCGATCATCACGAGAGTTGATGTAGCTTCAATGGCGAACAATCGACATGTTCATCATATCTACTATATGATTCATGCTTTACCTTTCGGTGATCTGTGTTCCGAGACCATGTATGTACATGCTAGGCTCGTCAAGATCAAACCTTAGCTTCCGCATGAGCAAATCTGGCTTGCTCACGTTGTAAACACTTGCGGAATCTAACACACCCGATCATCATGTGGTGCTTCGAAACAACAAGCTTTAGCAACGGTGCTTACTAAGTATGAACACTTTAGAACTTGAAATTCATGTGCATGAGGGATCATCTTATAATGCTACCGTCGTTAACTAAGCAATACAAGATGCATAAAGGATTAACATCACATGCAATTCATAATATGTGATATGATATGGCCTTTCTTCTTTGTGCTTCCGGTCTCCATCTTCAAGCACGAACATGATCTCCATCATCTCCAGCATTGCATCAAGGTCAATGACGCTTCTCCATGGTTGTCGTCCACCGGCTTCAACTATTACAACTACTTTGAATAGACACGCAGGTCTTAACATAAATTAAAGACAACCATATGGCTCCTGCCGGTTGCCAACTTATAATAAGGAACATTGCATACATCAAATATAATCACAATCATGGCCATATCACATCACAACACACCCCTGCAAAACAAAGTTAGACGCCTCTAATTTATTTGCATATTTTACGTGGTTTGGGGCTTTCAATAAGTGTCGATCTAACTTACGAACAAGAACCACAACGTTGATGTTTGAACTATCAAGTTCCCGTTGTAAATTGGATCTATACTATAATGGGAGAGACAGACAACCGCAAAGCCACTTATGCAATACAAGTTGCATGTTGAGCGTGGAGCAAGTCTCATGAACGATGTCATGTAAGGTTAGCCCGGGCCGCTTCATCCCATCATACCGCAAGATGAAAAGTACACAAGAAGCAATTGATAATAAAAGCACCACGCCCACAATGACCATTGTGTTCTACTCAGATAACAGATCTACATATAGACACGGCTCGATACCCTTGTAGGGGTTCGTAGCATGGAAAACAAAAATTTTCTACCGTGATACAAACAAACAAGCCAAGATCTATCTACTAGATTGTAGCAACGAGTCGATGGAATAACTCACCCTCGAAGATTCCAAAGTGTTTAACGAGCGGATTCTCGTGGGTGATGTAGTCGTACTCTTCCGATCTCAAGATCGCATAGGCGATCCTTCCGTGGCGCTTCATGCAGTCGGTCACACGTTCGGTACTCGACGAAGACCTTCCTCTCCCTTGTTCCAGCAGGCAGCGGAGGTTGTAGTACTCTCCTCGTGATTCCGGCAGCACGACGGCGTGGTACCAGAAGTAGAGGGGAGATCTCGCAGGGCTTCGCCTTAAGCCGGAGCGAGTATGGTGGAGTATGAGAGAGCCTCGGTGATCTAGGGTTTAGACACACCAAGGATAGGGAGCAAGGCCGGCGGCTAGGGCAAGAGGGGAGCCCCAACTCGGAGACTTGGCAAACCCTAGGAGGTGGCGGCAACAATGGTGGAGGGCGGCGGCTAGGGTTTAGGTTTAGAGGAGAGAGGTGTAGGTCTTGGAGGGGCAGCCCTGCCCCTCCTTATATAGGTGGAGGGGGCGCGCCAAGGGGAGGGGAGTCCCTCCACAACTCGGTCTCCAAGGGCCGGCGGTGGAGGGAGAGGAACTCCTCCCCAAGTAGGTTTCCTACTCTCCCTCCACCAAACAAAATAGCCGTTTGACTTTTCAAATTGGCGTTTGACTTTTCAAACTAGGATTTGATTTATCCCTTTATTTTGTTCAGCGATGACACCTAGTACATGATGCAACCATTCAAAATTGTTATGACACATTCATTTACCCTTCCTCTCCGGAGTGCCGGACATTCCGGAACTTTCTAGAACATTCCCGATGAAAACACCGGAACCATTCTCCAACCCCGAAACAGGACTTTCCTTATATGAATCTTATTCTCCGGACCCTTTCGGATCTCCTCGTGATATCCCGTATCCCATCCGAGACTCCGAACAACATTCGGTCTCTTACTCATCATTCCATAACTACTCAACAACGTCGAATCCTTAAGTGTCTCCCTACGGTTCGTGAATTATGCGACATGATCGAGACACTTCTCAACAATAACCAATAGAGGAATCTGGAAATTCATATGATTCCCACATATTTCTACGATTACTTTGCGATCGAATGAACCACTTACATACGATACCAATTTCCCTTTGTCTCACGATAGTTTACTTATCCGAGGTTTTGATCATCGGTATCTCTGCATACCTAGTTCAACCTCGTTACTGATAAGTAATCTTTTCTTGTTCTCGTGATATGTGATCCCTTGTGAGGCAGTCACATGCTTGCAAGCTAATTGGATGACATTCCACCGAGAGGGCCCAGAGTATATCTATCCGTCATATGGATGGACAAATCCCACTCTTGATCCATGTGTCTCAACCAATACTTTCCGAACACTCAATGCCACCTTTATAGCCACCCAGTTACGGTGTGGTGTTTGATGTCATCAAAGCATCCTTCCGGTGAAGGTGATATGCATGATCTCATGGTCGAAGGAATTAGGTTACTATGTATCTGAAAGCATATAGCAATTGAACTATTAAAATGACTTGATCTTTATGCTACGCTTATCTATAGGAGTATGTCCATCATATCATTCTCCTAACGATATGATCTTGATGTTAATAACATCTCAATGTTCACGATAGGGAAACCACACAATCATTTATTAACCAACAAGCTAGTATTATGAAGAGGCTTTACTAGGGACTTCAATTTAAGTTTACAAATCACACAAGTATTAATGTTTTCTTGTTAATACTATTATAGCATGAATGTAAACATTTATCATAAACACAAAGATATAATAATAACTACATTTATTATTGCCTCTAGGGCATATCTCCAACAAACATCACATAGGTGTTGGAAGCAACGTGGAGACCTGCACAACACAAACTCAAGACTTTGTCCCAACGAATCATTGAGGTTGTCAAGCTCACCTGTTTGCTGTAACAAAGGATTAAACGTATAGTGTGGAAGGTAATGGTTTGCAACAAGTAAACAAGTAACAGTGGAAGAAGTGTCAATGGTAAAGATTGGACCGGGGTCCATAGTTCACTAGAGGTGCTCTCCTTAGATAAACAACATGGCATGAAGGGTAAACAAATTACAGCGGGGCAATTGACAGGAACTGAGCAAGGCATAACAATGCAATTACTAGCCAGAAAGATCCTATGAGGTTGATTGGGAAATACAACAATATACATAGACCGTAATCCAACTGCATCTATGACTAGAAGTCCACCTTCAGGTTATCATCCGAACCCCCTCCAGTATTAAGTTACAAGCAACAGACAACTGCTTTAAGCAAAGTGTGTAAGGTAAACAGTCCACATATTCCATGAACAAAAGACCGTCTCCCTAGTAGAAACAACACATCTACAACCGAAGAGATTATTGTCACTTTCCTTGGAAACTAGAGGCATGAACCCACTATCGATCATAAATACTCCCTCTTGGAGTCACTAGCAACTACTTGACCAAGATAACCACTAGCAACGGAGAACATGCAAGATCACAAACAACATAGACATGATAAAATCATAAAGATAGAACCATTAATCAAACTAACATAATAATCTCAATATCCATCGGATCCCTGCAAACACAACATGTATGATTACAAATAGATTAGATCTTGATCATGAACGGAGCTCACGAGATCTATACATGAAAGAACAAAGGAGGAGATGCGGCCATATAGCTACTACATGGACCCATAGTCCAAGGTGGAACTACTCACAAATCATACCAGAGAGAAGGCCTCCGGGATGATCTCCCCTCCCAACGACATCAATCTCACCTTGACACTTCTGTTTATGTGAGATGTGTGCTAATTAATTGCATGTCAATGTATTTCTAGTGAACGAAGTTGTTTCCTTGAGGAAACACACATACAAAGATCTAGGTGGTTGTTAGAATAGGTGCTTGCGTATAATTTTTTCAAGTTGGTACTTGTGTAATGATTTCTACGAATATCCTGTTCTAAAATTATCATGTATTCCATACACTTTTATAGGTTACTCTGTGAATATGTTGCGACATGCAGGGTATCTGTCTAGTACTATGTAGACATTGGCCCTAATTTAAAAATGGTGTGTATGTGGCACCTAAGGAATGTTAAGATGTAAGACATCTTTAACCGATCACCTAATAAAATTTGATAGGGGCTGCACCTAAATGATCCCCAAAATGGTTAAATCAGTCAATTTTACTCATCGAAGGAGTAAAAGTGGAGGCCAACTCCTAAATTTACTCATCGGCCGTCACTTCTAAAAAAATTCCCGCCTTCCCTCTCGCCGCACCCATTCCCGTCGGCATCGATGCCGGTGACCGCCATACCCCGCGTCCTCCACCCCGGTCCCTGTGCCACCCTTCGGCCCACCTCTCCGTCGCTCACCGCCTCTCGCCATCATAGGAATCAACAGGGGGGCGAGTTTTATCCAACCGCCGACTCGATTTGGAGCAAATCAGCCTTCGTCGGCCTCGATTCGTCGTCGCAACTGGGAGCCGTCGGAGACTAGAAATGCGGTAGAAGGCAGGCACCGTTGCCCTCGACGTGTCCTCTGCCCTACCCGACGACCGCCCGGCCAACCTCGTCACCTCCTTCGCTCGTGAGGTCCTCAACCGAATATAAAGGTGAGAATTTTTAGACGAATTTGACCGGCATCATCGTGTATATGAAGAGGTTGAGGGAGTACCTCTTGGATGACTCATCATCGTTGTCGAAGGAGGACGACGATAATGTCGAGATGGCCATGGCCATCATCGTGTTGAGCATCAGTGGAGTCTCCATGGTGCTACCTAGTTGTATTTGAACTATTCTTGTGATTCGTTGAATTTTAACCATGCCATGTGTTTGGCTTTGAATTTGGTTTGTAAACTTAATATTTATTTATTCCTAAACATTTTTTTGATTGTATGTGAACTATGACAAATGTTTGGCTTTCAATAGTCCGATTTCTAGACAAAAACGTTTTACTCCTCTAAATATAGGAGTTCGGTTAAGAACCGCCGACTTTTAGAAGAGTACTTTTACTGCTTTAAGGTTTACTCATCCGTTTACTTCACTAAATTTTAGGAGATCGGTTAGAGATGCCCTAATTGCAAAGCGTGCATATGGACATTTACTTAACTACCCTTGTGCGGTGTGAGGATCAAGGCATATATAGTTCTTCAAGGGGTCAAAGAATTCAACCCCACTTGAAGAAGGAATGAAACATTGGTATATGCTTGCATTCTTGTCGAGGCTACACTGATCATGGCACCAAAGTTTGGTTCTTGCTTTCTGTTCATGAAACTGAAGTGTGGCACTTGCTAGATAATAGTGCACTTCATTGGTAGAGAGGACTTAGATTGTGGGATTAGGAGGCATTGGGAACGATGTTGTACAGACATCACTCTTCAAGAGACTAAGAGAGAATAGTTAAGAGAGTATTTTCAATCCACGTAGCACAGCTGTGCAATGATGTTCCTATTCAACAGTTAGAGAAAGTGCCCCATAATTTTGTGCAGACATGTACATAACCGTCGTGTTCAGTCAAATATTTCATAGCACACCCAAACTTATGGGCTCCAACACGCATTGCTGACAAATTTAGTTGTGAGGGGCAACTATTTTGGAGTAGGGCATCACCAAAGTTGAACGCATTGCCTACATAGTCAACTAAACCAAATATACTGGTCGCATACACCCATAGTAGGCTTAACCAAGTCCTCTTTGGAAGTCGTGGAGTGGTGGCGCCCCTGCCTATTGTGTGCCCCGAGTGCCTTTAGAATTTTATTTTCTGACTATAGACATTTTTGATGATTTTATATCTACTTAATTATGTTTCATGCTCGTGTAGTTGTGTTGGTGTTTTTGCGAATTGCTTTTGTTGTTTGAAAAATATGACAGAGAGTCACGAAGCTGTTTCATATAGATAATGAAATAGGAACAGTAAAATGTGAATTGACCAAATGGTATATAATATTAAAGCTAATCTTTTAACAACAAAGCATTGAAATTGTTCTTTTTTTTGGCTCCCTAACGTATCCTCTATACAGCAACCAATACCTAAAACATGAAATAGGTAGCATCCTAATAACCCACTCTTGCCCCTACATGCACCGGCGGCAAAGGGATCCCCCCTCTGCTCGTTTTTGGCGGATTGAACTTTTGGGGTTTGGCCCTATACGACAACTTCCTCCAGCCTCGACCTAGTCGCCTGCCGCCGACATTGCCTTCCCTAGCGTCCCTAGTCCCCGTGTTGCTTGTTCTGAAATAATATATCATGCTTCATCATGTCTCGGTGGTGGTGTTGACGATGCCAGTTTTATCAGAAAATGTCTCGTTTCGCTCCTTCATGCTACATGTTTTTTTCAATGGTATGACGACGGACAAGCGGTTCTATAGTTTGCTTTGCAAGTCCAGTTAAATAATGTTGGGCGATTTTATGTTCTCACCTACCTATTGTGGCGGACTACTCGTGTGGCTTTTCACAGGCTTCAAAATCAGTCTAGGTTTTACAAGTGTGACCTTGTGCGGTTTCTCGAAGGAAGTCATGCCGAAAGATTGAGAAATGCTGACGAGTAATCTGGAAACGGCCACTTCTAAACACCATTTTGATACAACTTTCAGTTCATTACGTGCATTTGTCATCCATTTTATTTTCATTTGTTCGGTTCAGAGTAATGTATACTTTGTTCAGTTGATGTAAAAAAAACTGACAATCTATAAGGTTTGATGGCAGAGCCTCCGGGGCTGTGTAGATGGAGATGAGCCACGTCAATGAAGGCATGCATCGCAACCTATTCGGGGCGCAAGTTGGTGACATTGATCGTGCCGAAACAGATTATCCACCAAATAATATGTAGCATGTGCCAAAACGACACCGCTGTACAACAATCTGGTTCTTGGAAGGAAGGCACGAAACATTCCAACTGATACTCAACGCCGTAGGCCGTGAGTTTTGGCTGGACCCGGAAAACGTAGGCCGTACTCCGCCCGGACGGAGGTTATTTTTTATATGGCGGTTTCAAGATAAAATCTACAGAATTACTACCAATGTTTCAACAGTAAGAAAGCTTTATAACTGTACGTATTTCCCCGAGATTAATTAAGTTAAACCGATTTAAGCACCAACTAACCATCCACCCGGCCCCGGCCCCGGCCCTGGCCCTATACCAGTTTCCTGTGCATCCATCCTACCTTCGTCTTCCCCTCTCCGTGGCCTTGTCCCTTTCCCCTGTGCTTTCCTCACCCCCTGTCCTCTCCTCCTCGCCCATCGCCTGCCGCAGGCGACTCGATCTTCTCTCCCACCCCCACCCCACCTTATCTCCAAGAACGCATCTTGCGAGGAGGACGAGCGCCGGATTCTCCAAGATGTCGTCCCCGAGCAAGCGCCGGGAGATGGACCTGATGAAGCTGTGAGCGTCGCCACGGACTCTTCCCCAGATTTTCCTGGATTTTCACGGCTCGCCCTGATCTGGATTTCTCTCGTGCTTTTGCAGGATGATGAGCGACTACAAGGTCGAGATGGTCAATGACGGGATGCAGGAGTTCTTCGTCGAGTTCCGCGGCCCCAACGAAAGTACGGACGGACGGTTCCTCACGCGCGCGCACAGCCCGATTCGATGATTCGGTGCCCTAGAGGCGATTTAGTTTCCCGTCCGCCTCTAGCTTCTGGATTCCGAATCTAGATGGGACTTATGCTAGACGTTCTCTTTTCTTTGTACTACGCCATTGTTGCCTGTTGCTTACGCTAGTACCGATTTAGCTTAAGGACGACGGCGGCGGCGGATCAACCGATCTCAAAGCTTAATGTCCCCTGCAGATTTCCCCCTTCTACTTTGCCTTTAGCAGTACCTTACCTGCCTTTAAGCTTCACTCATGTTTTCGTCCTGCACTGGTTCATTGCTGTTCTGCTGAATTTACTAGGTCTCTATCAAGGAGGTGTATGGAAGGTCAGAGTAGAATTGCCCGATGCGTATCCTTACAGATCTCCTTCAATTGGTTTTGTCAATAAGATATATCACCCGAATGTCGATGAACTGTGAGTATTCACCTATTCAGTATCTTTTTAATCATTCAAACCGCAATAATACTTCCTGTTTCCTAACCAATCTTTGCTGGTATGCAAAATGTAGGTCTGGTTCTGTCTGTTTGGATGTCATTAACCAGACATGGAGCCCAATGTTTGGTAAATTCTATCTTTCTGTCTCACTATTTTTCTAGATCATGGCCCTACTAATTAACTTTCTTTGTATTGAGCTCTACTACCATTCTAGTTACAACAGCCTCACCTTTCAATCCGTGTGCTGTGTATTACAGATCTTGTCAATGTATTTGAAGTCTTCCTTCCGCAACTTCTGTTATACCCAAATCCTTCCGATCCATTGAACGGAGAAGCTGCTGCACTGTTGATGCGTGACCGCCCTGCTTATGAAATAAAAGTGAAAGGTGAACATATTTATTTAACACGCACAACAGTGGCATCCATATGTCATTATGTTATTCGCTGATTCTCTTTAGTCTTTGCACTCCTTTGCGAACTAGTAGAAAGAACAAATTCATTTCTTTCGTTGTTACATGACAGCCTTACACCCTGAATTATCCTCTTTGTTCACCATGCCAAGTTCATTTAGACAATAACCAATAACAAGTAACATAAACATGTTAAATGCCACTCCGAGACAGGTTTTACGTATGAAGCCTTAAAAGAATATTGGTTTGTTATAGGTGTTCTATTTCGTTAAATGTTTTATAGAGAAATCTAAAATTTTCATATAAGTTGTAGTATATACTTCTCCCTCCGTTTGTAAGGATACGGCGTAAAAAAAAGGGCATGGCAATTAACGAGAGCCATGCATCGACTTTACTTTCCAAATTTTACCCCTCATAAATCGCTAACTCCCTCCTTAATTCTCTCCCTTTCCTATCGTAGCCGCAACAAATTCCAGAGTTAAGTGCCCACTTCCCCGCATGCTACGCCCCATCTTTTCTTGGTATTAATTCCACGCGTGCTGGTGCAGAGAACGAGGGGAGGGCAGATTCGGGAGAACAACCATAGAAACCCACCTTGCCATCTCTCGCGCCTTATTCTATGAGGAAAAACTCAATAAAAGTTTACGCTGTATCCTAAGGAATGGAGGGAGTATTGACTAGAGCCATTTATTGTCAGAGGCTGTAACAGGATTAGACGATTAAATGTTTTGTATGTAGTCTGAGTAGGCTTTAAATCCCTAAGTGCAAAACAAAAGTTTTAGAACCTGTTGGCGTCATGCGTGGTTACCATACATCGTCTCTAGTAGGTATATTTTGATGTGGCAGAAAGAGATATTTGTATAATTATAATCTGTGTATAGTTTTTACCTCATTTATTAGTAGGGGGGGATACATAAAATTTGACCTGACTCCCCATTTTGCCAATGCCCAGCTTGTATGTATAACTTTTTATGCATGTAAGGTATTGCATAACAGCATAAAGGTTACACACATCAATTAAACTCTACTATTCAGGTGAGTGTTTGTTTGGTTGGCATGGAGGGTACATTTTTTTGAGCACCATAACCAGCGCTGCCTATTAATTAAGTTGAAAGAGATGGTATGTGCAAGCATTGTGGCATGTTTTCTTGGAGAACATAATGAAACCCTGGAAAATACTATGGAAAACACTACGGGTTTTATCCTGGATTTGAGATCACGAGGTAATGTGATATGTAGGTTGTGAATCATGTAAGCCGTCAAGAGAAACATGATGTGGATGTGGTTTGGCCATCTAGGGACCTTGCATGGTGTGTCAAGCGCTCATCTGTTTCCAACTCTTGCTGAGATAGTGACTCTTGTTGCTGGTGCAGAGCTTTTGTTTCTATGTTTAGCTGGAGACACTCGCTCTACTAGAATATAGTGTTTTTAATCATTCAACTTTACACGATTTGTTCTGATACATCAAGTAGCGTGTGTTTGCAGCATTCATCAGAAGATATTGTTTGCCTAACCATGTGTGGGTACACTGGGTCTTTCTTTCTCACGGTGCGCCAAAGCTGAACTCTGTTGTTGTTGTTCTGCAGAATTCTGTGAAAAATATGCCAAGCCAGAGGATGCTGGTGTAGCTCCAGAAGATAATTCGAGCGACGAAGAGCTGAGCGAAGAAGATGACGATGACTCTGGTGACGACGAGCCCATACTGGGCCATCCAGACCCCTAGTCAATTTGTTACCTACTTCTCGAACTTAATTTCTGTACAATGTTTATTGCAGCAACTGCAATTAAACAGTCTGTAGTTCCGCCAAAAGTCTGAATGCCATGTAAATAAGTGCACCGTCAGTGTTTTTCTAATGTTTACGTCCAGCCTCACTTTACCCATTTAATTTGCAGCAGCACTTAAATTTGCCCCTTTGAAATGCATGATTTTGGATCCGCATCAATCGGAAGTGAATTCACTATCATTGGGCATGTTCTTTTGTCAAATCCTGGAGGTCGATTGACCATAGATGTTTGCACATATGGCTGTACTTTCAGAAATACTTTTCCCCAATCTGGATTTCTCTCTACGTCATGTGTTTATAAGCATGTAACGTAGTTGTGCAGATATCAACCATGTGAAGAAAGGTTTTCTTTGTGTTTACAAGCATGTAACATAGGTTGCACCAATGGGGTGGCCCAGGGAAGCAGAATTGTGTGTCTCAAGTCCTGCTTTTAACCAACCTTTTATGTTCATTATTACTGCCTGAATGTGTTCGTGCAAATTGGCTGAGTGCGTCTGGCAGGGCACATTCCGTTCAGTTTGGACGCAGAAACAAAATGTGTTGTTGAACCTTATCATTAGCATAGCAATGCTTGGTTTTCAGCCGCAATTTCAGTGAGGTAGCAAGTGTCAGGATAACAGCCATTCTGTGAGGTAAATTTGCAATTTCAGTTTAGTAGCATGGTGCAGCATTTCTAAAAAATGCAAGCACAGGAGAGTTACACGACTAAACTGCAGCCACGTTGTACACTACGTACTCATCATCTTTTTTATCAGAAGCACAAGAAACAAGTTATTTTATCCTGTGGCACCACTACATATGCAAGAACAGAAAAATTATCACGCCTCCAACGAAGGTTCTTCAGCATCACCTTCGGTAGCATTGGGATCATCAATGATTGTGACACCCTCAAGGTCCAAGGGACGCCCAGTCATTGGATGAATGGGGTTTCTATCACGAGGTCCACCCTTTCGGCCCATAGCTAGCAATGGAGGAGGAGGAAGAACCCCAGCGCGGAAGAGGATACGCTGCACAGGATCAGATGGCTGTGCCCCAACAGACAGCCAGTACCTATACAACACATGTACAGTTGAATGGCGTCAATCCAGTTGTATGATGTAATTTGGTCTTTGCAGGGCAGGCGGAGAAAATAGCATATTGGTAGCAAATACTTGTCAAGCACATTTTACACACATATAACAACTATATCGTTACTCTTTAATTATGTAATTTGGTTCTCCAAGGGAGGAAGGCCGCGAGGATATAATGAGCGAATGATGCTTGAAAAATCAATAAGCATAGTGCAGCAGCTCATAGTTTCAGTTTTTTCTTTCTTTTTTTACCTTCTGAACCTCCCCAATAATACAGATGTACCGCCTCATGGATAGTTTACTGAATCATCTAAACTTTTAAAAACAGTCAACCGTCAATCAAAGATTAATACTGGAGCAACTTAATATTACCAAGATGAACAAACAATGTTAGTTCTAGAGTAGGTGCAGCAGAGCTGCAACACGTAAATTTTCTCAAAACAGGAATATAACTGAACAAGATTCTGTAAATTAAAAATTCTGGAGCAACCACAAAACTTACTTGACCCGGTCGAATTTCAGCCCCATCCTCTTTCCACCATCCTTCCCTGCAAACAGCAACGGAAAAGGCACACATTTTCTTATCAGCTAATCTTCAGTTACAACTAAAGCTCCAGCTCACCAACAGAATCGCATCACAAATCCTCCGCGCATATGACCAGCTATCGCTCAGGCCTTGTTGGGTTAATCCCATCCCAACTGGGATTCGAGCTCAATCCCAGTGGACTGGCCAGGATCAATCCGGCCAGGGATATCTCCCTGCCTGCTTAATATAGTGCATTCAGTAACACCCTGCTTGAGTGGTTTTTAGTTCTTAAAAAATTCTAGCTATCACGCGTTCATCTACCTAGAGTTACATCAGAATTTATTTTTCTTATACATTGGTTCTACTCTAAGTGGTATTCATTGAAAATGTAGTGCATCAACCATCACGAAAGCGACGTCGAGAGTCTGTTTGTTCGGCACGGCAGGAGGTTCATCGAGGCAATAAATAAACGATGATACAACAACGATGGTTGATGGCCTTATTCTAAATTCGGAGTAATCAAATGTTGGTGTCGTGGTGTTTGATTTTAATCATTTTATTTCTGAATGAATTATGAAAAGTTGTATTTGATAGGCATTTTGTAATGTTGTATTTGATAGTAGTAGTTATGAACTTTAAAAAAAATCTAAAGTGTTGTGCATAGGTACTTAGGTGAAGGGCATATGGAGGCTACATTCCTCTGTAGCAGAGATGAACGGAATGGTGAAGCCCCCTCCCTCCACCCAATCCCTGCAGGGATGGATTCCCCATATCCACAAACCGAACAAGGCCTCAAGATCTGATTCCAGTGTGAATTCGAGGAGGGGCGGGGATGCACGAACAGATCGACCGAATAGGTGGGAATTCGAATGGGGGGCTAACCTGGGAGCGGGTTGTAGTAGCCAAGGACCTCGAGGTGCTTGCCGTCGCGTGGGGAGCGGCTGTCGGCGGCCATGACCCGGTAGAAGGGCCGGTTCCGGCAGCCGAACCGCGCGAGCCGGATCCGGACCACCATCTTCCTCTTCGCCGCCTTCGCCTTCGCTCGGTGAGGTCGTTTGGGAAGAAGGGCTTAGGTCGGGACCGTGTTCTTCCCCCCCGTCATGTCCTAGGCTGGGCCTGTTTAAGTTGTTCCAGGAAATTGGGGCCCAAAAGTAGGTGTTTCTTAAAAAATAATGTAGCAAAACAAGTTCTAAAAAACACTTTACTAAAATAATTGTAAAAGTTAGTTCATTTTTTGAACTAAAAAATGGGTGGACGATTTCCTAATGTTGAGTCGCTTCAAATTTTGAAAAAATCGCAATGCACGACTGTGGAGACGCTGCATATGTAATATATACGCTCTCCGTTTCAAAATATAAGATGTTTTAGGTTTAAGAAGATAATATATCTAGACATTTTTTAGTGTATAGTTTCATTCACACTAAACAATGACTAGATATATCATCTTTACAAAGACAACATCTTATATTATGAAAAGAAGGGAGTACATAGTACAAAAACATGCAACACTACTACACTAGCTAGTTTGGTTACAAAATCATATCCCCCACATAATTTCAGCCATAGGTCCAGTACTCTAGATTGTCTACCTAACATACGCAACTATCTCGCTGGGTGAGGTGGTTTGGGGAGAAGAGCTCTAGGGCATCTCAACCCGCACGATCAAAACGAGCGATCCAAACTGTCTGATTTTGTCCATTTGGATTGGATTACAGATAAATTTGGATCGTGATCTGGCTTGTCCGACTAGTGTCTAGCGGCACGACCCATCTGTTCGCGGTGGCCAGCGCCAGCTAGAATTTTCATCTCTTTGCACATTTTAGCACAAAGTATATAAACAAATATATAATTCGACAAGTAAATAAACTAGATTATATAATCAAAATAAAATAGTGCTTACATATGAATAACTCACATTCACAGTCGTTCAATAAAAACAACCAAACGTCATTCAAATTACAAGAAAAAAGGGATCATTCGTTTTGGTTTTCTGCGCGAGCCCATATATATTCAATCAAATCTAGTTGAATCCGGTCATGGGTGTGCCCATGGTACAAATTTTATGCATGTGTATAAAATATTTTCAAGACGCTAGACCTGTCTCTGGCTCAACCAACTGACCCTGAAAATCTCAGCCTTGGTCGAAGATGTTGTCATCATGCTCATCCTCGACGATCATGTTGTGCATGATCACACAAGCAGCCATCACTTCCCACAAGCAGTCTTTGGTATTTGGATCCCTCGGGTAAATTTTGTCAAACACCGAAATAATTACGCTGCAAAACTGGTACATGGCCTCATAGAATGTGGACTCTCTCATGCACATGTTGTTGTCAAGGAGATCATTGGGCACTCCATATGCAACCTGCCGAAGGGAAGCTGAACACTTCTGATAAGAGGAAAAGACAATCTTATAGGTACAATCGTACTTGGCCTCGAAGTTGTCATCGTACTCCCTCGCCCCATTCAGAATATCTAAGAACAGAATCTTGGACATCCGATAGCGGCGTCTGAATGCCTTCTATGTGCACCCGCAGGAGGAATAAAAATCAAAATCAAAATAAATGCGAGAAAACCACATGGAAACTGCAAACCACGTTTTGTCCTCAACTCCCCTGCACACGACTTTGTGCACACCTCCCCAATTCCCTGCCCGACTATCTTCCATGCCGCCTCTGTGATACGTCGAAAACGTATTTATAATTTCTGATGTTCCATGCTTGTTTAGTATCTACTTTGCTTTGCTTTATCTACACTTTGAGGTGTTTTTATATGTTTTTCTGAACTAACCTATTAACAAGTTGCCACAGTGCTAGTTGCCCGTTTTCTTCTGTTTTTGGTTCCAGAAAAGGCAGAAAATCAATATTCTCGGAATTGGATAGGACAAAATTCAAAGTCAATATTTTATCGTGGGGAACACGGAGCCAGAGTACGAGACGGAGGGGAGGCACCAGTGGGTCACACCCTTTGGCAGCGCGGGCTAGGGCTATCCGCGCCTGGGAGGGTGTGACCACCCTGGCCGTCCCCTGCCTCGCCTCTTCGCCTATAAAGACCCCCCGATACAGAAATCCTAAGTATCCGATCAATATTCCACGAAATAGTCCGTAGCCGACGCCACCATCGTCCCTAGATCGGGGGGATCTGAAACTCTTCCCGGCACCCAGCCGGAGGAGAGATCATTCCGGAGGCCTTCTTCTTCGTCATGCCAACATCCGGTATGAAGTGTGAGTAGTTCCACCTTGGACTACGGGTCCATGTAGTAGCTAGATGGTTGTATATCCTCCTTTGTGCTACCATGTTTAGATCTTGTGAGCTTCGTTCATGATCAAGATCATCTCTATTTGTAATCATGCATGTTGTGTTTGTGGGGATCCAATGGATATTGAGATTACTATGTCATATTGATTAATGGTTTTGTCTTATTGATTCTAACATGTTTGTGTTGTTTGTGATCTTGCATGCTCTCCGTTTCTAGTAGCTATCTTGGCTGAGTAGATGCTAGTGACTCCAATAGGGGGTATTTATGCTGGATAGTGGGTTCATGACTCTATTTAATCTAAGGGAAGTGATAGAAATCTCTAAGGTCGTACATGTGATGTTGCCACTAGGGAGAAAACAACGGTCTCTTGTTCATGGAACAAGTGGATTGTTTACCTTACACATTTTGCTTAAAGCAGTTATGTGTTGCTTGCAACTTAATACCGTAGGGGGTTTGATGACCCACAAGTATAGGTTATCGCAACAGTCTTCGAGGGTAGTATTACCCAATTTATTGATTCGACACAAGGGAAGCCAAAGAATACTTATAAGCCTTAACAACTGAGTTGTCAATTCAGCTGCACCTGGAAATAGTTCTTGCTCATAGTAGTTTATCAGTAGCAACAGTTTTATAGTAGCAATGGCAAAGTAATAGCAGCAATAGAACAAAAGAAAACGTAACAGTAGCAGCAAACAGTAGGATATATATGAGTGCGGTAGGCATAAGGATGGATGGACGGGCGTTGCATGGACAAGTCTAAACATGTAACTTCAAGATCTAGGGCAATTGCAGATAAATAAGATAAAGCATCCAAGTACTAAACAATCATAGGCATGTCCTCCATATATAGTCATACATGCTCGCAATGAGAACTTACACAACATCTTTTGTCCTGCCAGCCCGTTGCAGCGAGGCCTCAAGGGAATCTACTGGCAATTAAGGTACTCCTTTTAATAGAGCACCGGAGCAAAGCACTAACACTCCGTGAACACACGTGATCCTCACATCACAGCCATCCCCTCAAGTTGTCCCAATTTCTGTCACTTTGGGGCCTTTGGTTCCGGACAGTAATATGTGTATACAACTTACAGATAAGATCACAAACAATACTATCATCATGAATTAATAATAAGATCATATCTGAGATCATGGCACTCGGGCCCTAGTGACAAGCATTAAGCACAACAAGTTGCAACAAAGTCAAATAGCACTAATAAAGATACTAGGCACCATGCCCTAACAATCTTATTCGATTACATGACAGAACTCATCCAATCCCTACCATCCCCATAGCCTACAGCGGGGGATTACTCACTCATGGATGAGGGAAACATAGATGGTTGATGGAGAGGCGTTGGTAATGATGATGGCGATGATCCTCTCCAAATTCTCCATCCCGGCAGGGTGCTAGAACGGAGTTTTTGGTTCTGAATCGCGGTTTCTGGTGGTGGCGGCGCAGTGGAACTCTTTCAGGAAAACGTCGAACCCCCTTGATTTTTTAGGTCAGAAGGCAACTTAGGAGAAGAGGGAGGCCGAGGGGGTGCCTAAGGCGGCCACACCCCCTCCAGGAGCGGCCAGGCCTGGCCCGTGCAGCAGGGGGTGTGGGCCCCTCAGGCCCCTACTCCGTCTCGTGTTCTGGCTCTGCGAGTCTTCTGGTTAAATAGGATTTTTGGCATATTTTCCTGGATTTTTCCTGATAGTTGATTTTTTGCACAAAAACTAGACACCAAGGTAATTCTGCTGAAAAAACAGCGTCAGTCCATGTTAATTGTATCCAAATCACACAAGTTTAGAGGAGAAACAATAGCAAAAGTGTTCGGGAAAGTAGATACGTTTTGGACGTATTAGCTTCTCCCAAGCTTAGCTTATTACTTGTCCTCAAGTAATTCAGTTGAAAACTGAGTGCGATAAAAGAACTTTCAGGAACACATTTGCTTCATAATATATATATATTCTCAGCACAAGAGTAGATACTTAGACAATTCATAATAAAGAGTATGCAACTAAGTCTACTTAATAGTCATTGCAAGTTATGAAGAGATTCCAACTCAATAATAAGAAGTAGCATGAAACATAAACATAAGCAACATTGCAATGCTCATAAGAAGGTATGATAGAGTGGTATCTCGCTTGCCTTTGTTTTTAGAGCATAAAATAAATGCCAAGGCACCTCTGAAGTTCAAGTGAAGACTTGAAGTAAAGATAGCAAAGATACAAGCATCAAAGACATGACATAATTAACCAAGTTTTGAGAAAAACACATTACACTAAGAATGACTACTATGCTCTCAAGAAGGTGCTCATAGAATAAATGGTAACTCAACAAGGAAGTGAAAAGGTTTTGAAAAGTTTGAAAGGCTTCCAAATGCTGAAAGTATGGTAATCATTAGCATTGAGCTCTCATTGCCCCTATCATAGGCATCTTTACATGGTTAATGGTGAAAGTGAGGTCCAATATGAGTTATATGCTTGACATACCCTAAACTGGAAATCTCATGTCCCTTGAATACGAGGGCCATTCCTCATGCTACTCAACTTTAGTTACCGGAAAGTTCTTATCATAGTAAATACATGCGTATCATAGAGAACCTGAAGGGTTTCGCGGCATAGTAAATCAAAATTTTCTACGGATGCGAACAGAGGGAAAGCCAAGATCTAATCTAGGAGATGCAATCAACGAGAGAGATTGGATTAGATCTTCATACCCTTGAAGATTCGCACAGAACGTCTCGGGAACGTGGGTGATGTAGCCGTACTTCTCCTCCTCGCCGATCCGATCCGATCTAGCACCACAAGTGGCTGTGCCTGCGTGAGATGCACTGCGTGCCTCGGCGTCTCCTCCTTCCTCGGACCAGCAAGTATGGTGGAGATATAGATTGGATCTACAACACGACGGCGTGGTGTATATGGTGGAGAATTTCTGCGTGAGGCTTCCGCTACAAGCGATCGGGAGGAGAGAGGAAAGCTAGCAAGGAGGCTAGGGTTTGGAGGAGAGGTGTAGGGGTTGGTGCCCCACCCTCTTTATATAGAGGGGGGCAGCCTAGCCCCTCCCCAAGCCCAAAGGATAAGGAGTGGGGGCATGGACTCTCCCCTCTAGAAACCCTATCTCTAGTTTAAACGATTTAAACTCTCTAGGATCGGCTGGGCCCTATGGGGCCTTGTGCCTGCCCAATGCAGCAGGACACTCCCTCATAGGCCCATGCCCCTCCCGGAAGGTGGGGCCACGTTGGTCCCCTTCCGGAAGGTTCTAGAAGCTTCCTTGCAATACCGATTAACTTGAACAATTCCGAACTCCAAAACTGCCTTGCCTTATATGAATCTTATTCTCGGACCATTCCGAACCTCTCGTGATGTCCGGATTCCATCCGAGACTCGAACAAAAATTCATAAACCAATTATCCAATCTATCCTAGCGTCGAGATCGTTAAGTGTGTGACCTGCGGATTCGAGAATATGCGGACATGATCTTCTATCAATAATCAACGGTGGGTGCAGGCACCCATATTGACTCCCACACATTCATCGATGATCATATCGGATGAACCACGATGCGATTCAATCAATCCCATATATATATTCCCTTGTCTCGCGATATTTTACTTGCGAGATTCGATCGTCGTTGCAGTCATACCTAGTTCAATCTCGTTCACGTTAAGTACTTTACTCGTTCCATAATCCGATATCACTTTGTGATTAACTCCTTAACCACATGCTTGCAAGCGGTGTTGATATCGATTACCGAGTGGGCCCGAAGTATATCTCTCCGACTTGGGAGGGACAAATTCCATCTCGATACATACAACCCAACAGATACTTTCCGATCACCTGAGAGACACCTTTATGATCACCCTCTCATAGGATGACGTTTGATGACCTCAAAGCTTTCTTCCGATACCAGGGAGTTGTATTATCTCATGGTCTAAGGAATACAATATTTGACATAGGAAAAGCTACGCAAAGATGAACACGATGATACGATCTAATTGCTTCGCTTAGTTTGGGTCTGTCCATCATATCATTCTCCCAATGATATGATCTCATTATCAATTTACAACTCATGTCTATGGTTAGGAAACCTTAACCATCATTGATCAATGAGCTAGTCCTTAGAGGCGTACCAGGGACACGGTGTTGTTCACAAACCACACAAGTATTAATGTTTCCGCTTAATACAATTCTAGCATGGAATATAAACTTTATCATGAACAAGAATTATAATAATAACATCTTTATTATTGCCTCTAGGGCATAATTCCAACAGAACCGCCAACGGGGTACCCCTTGCACATGATACAGGAGCTATCCCATAATCAAAATGACAAGGCAAGCAGACAATGAGCATCTCAGCGATCTTTTTATTTGCTATTTGCATAGGTTTTTATTGAGGATGCTTCACAGATTGCTCATTATGGTTATGCTGCAAGTTTCCACCATGATTAGGCATGGCTTAGGCTAGCGGCCCAGGCGTTTCTCTAACACACACACACACACACACACACACACATATATATATATAACTCCATGAACTTACAAGATCCCCTTCTATTTCACATCGTTGACATCCATAAACAAAAGAGCATGATATCAACTGGGTACGAAGTACAAGTGTGATGGTGGCACTTCGTTGCTATGGGAGAGCTTCGTTGGAAAACCCCAAGAGCAAGGTATGAAGCAGCACAACAGCAAGTTTTCCCTCAGTAAGAAACCAAGGTCATCGAACCAGTAGGAGGAAGGAAACGTCTCAAAGGTGTTGCAAGCAACTTGGAAACCTTCACAACACAAACTCAAGACTTTGCCCCAACGAACAGTGAGGTTGTCAATTTCACCGGTTGCTGTAACAAAGGATTAACTGTATGGTGTGGAAGGTGATAGTGGTTTGCAGCAAGTAAATAGTAACACTGGAAGATGTATCAATGGTAAAAATTGGACCGGGGTCCATAGTTTACTAGAGGTGCTGTCCTTAGATAAACAAACATGGCATGCATGATAGACGAATTACAGCAGGGCAATTGGCAGGACTAAGCAAGGCATAACAATTCAATACTAGACCTATTAACAAGGTGCTGCACCATCAAAACCAAGATCAAACCATTTTTAAGCATTGAAAGCTGGGATCAAATAACTCTAAACATGAGAATGAAAGATGGAGTTCTAACAGTAAGACAAAGTATCTATGCATGCAACATGAAAGGCTAGAAACAAAGATCATGAATAACATGCATTGAAAAACTTTTGTTTATTTCATATACAAAAAACATGGCATTGTGGCATTCAGCTTGTCCTTCATAGAGTAGCAAATAGATGCATAGGACACCTTCAAAGTTCATAAGAGTGACTAGATACAAATAGCACAAGAACAAGTAATATCAATAGTATGCTGATACGTCGGAAACATATCTATAATTTTTGATGCTCCATGCTTGTTTAGTATCTACTTTGCTTTACTTGTACACACTTTGAGGTGTTTTTTACATGTTTTCTGGTACTAACCTACTAACAAGTTGCAACAGTGCCAGATGCCTGTTTTCTGCTGTTTTTGGTTTCAGAAAATTTAGTAAAGAAATATTCTCGAAATTGGACGGGACAAACGACAAAGTCAATTACTTTCCGTGGGGAACAAGAAGACCAGAGGGGCCGGCCAGACCCACCCCAGGCGTGGCCACAGATGGGACCGCGCCTGGCTAGGGTTTGGCGCCCCTGGCCGCCTCCTCGGCCTCCCCCTTCGCCTATAAGAAGCCCCCGATGCAGAAACCCTGGGTACCCGAAAAAAATCCACGAAACCGTCTTTAGCCGCCGCCACCATCATACCTAGATCGAGGGGATATGGAGTTCTTGCCGGCACCCTGCCGGAGGGGAGATCATCCCGGAGGCCTTATCTCCGGTATGATGTGTGAGTAGTTCCACCTTGGACTATGGGTCCATGTAGTAGCTAGATAGTTGTATCTCCTCCTTTGTGCTTTCATGTATAGATCTTGTGAGCTTCGTTCATGATCAAGATCTAATCTATTTGTAATCATGCATGTGGTGTTTGCAGGGATCCGATGGATTTTGAGATTATTATGTTGGTTTGATTAATGGTTTTGTCTTTATGATTCTATCATGTCTGTGTTGTTTGTGATCTTGCATGCTCTCCGTTGTTAGTAGCTATCTTGGCCAAGTAGTTGCTAGTGACTCCAAGAGGGGGTATTTATGCTCGATAGTGGGTTCATGCCTCTAGTTTCCAAGGGAAGTGACAATAATATCTTCGGTTGTAGATGTGTTGTTGCTACTAGGGAGAAAACAACGGTCTCTTGTTCATGGAACATGTGGACTGCTTACCTTACACACTTTGCTTAAAGTAGTTATCAGTTGCTTGCAACTTAATACTGGAGGGGGTTCGGATGATAACCTGAAGGTGGACTTCTAGTAATAGATGCAGTTGGATGGCGGTCTATGAATCTTGTTATATTGCCCAATCAAATCTCATGGGATCTTTCTGACTAGTAATTGCATTGTTATGCCTTGCTCAGTTTCTGCCAATTGCCCTGCTGTAATTTGTTTACCCTTCATGCCATGTTGTTTATCTAAGGAGAGCACCTCTAGTGAACTATGGACCCCGGTCTAATCTTTACCATCAATACATCCTCCACTGTTACTTGTTTACTTGATGCAAACCATTACCTTCCACACATTTAATCCTTTGTTACAGCAAACCGGTGAGCTTGACAACCTCATTGATTTATTGGGGCAAAGTCTTAAGTTTGTGTTGTGAAGGTCTCCGCGTTGCTTGCAACACCTGTGTGATGTTTCCTTCCTCCTTATGGTTCGATAACCTCAGTCTCAACTGAGGGCAAACTTGTTGCTTGCTCTTCACACTCTACGCTTGGGGTTACCAACGAAGTGCTGCGTCGAGCATCATCAAGGATTTTCTGGCGCCGTTACCGGGGAGGCTAAGGACATCTTCACAAGGGGAGTCCTTCACTTCCTTTCTCTTTACTTTGTTTTTAGTTTGCCTTGTTTCTTTTGCTTGGTTTTGTTTGCCTCTTTCCAAAAAACCCAAAAAATTAGTCTAGTTTGGTTTGCTTTCTTTATTCAAAAACACAAAAAAATTAGTTCCTACTCTAGTTTCTACCATGTCTAGTTTTGGATCAACCTCTATTTCTCCAATGGTAGAAATCTCCACTTTTAAGCAAAAAAGTGAAGAAATTTTTAAGGAGGCTTGGTCTATAATCTCTGCTTTCTAGAGGGAAACTGAGCCTAAGGTAAGCCTCAACTTGGTTATCGATAGTTTCTACCATGGTATTGCCCTTCGTTATAGATATGCTTTGGATGCTATGACTGAGAAAGATTTTTTGCTATGTACTGAGAATGAAGCTTATGATGCCATAAGAAAATTAATCATGATTTATGGTACACCTGGCAAGTCTGATTCCTCTTTCACAAATATTTTTGCTAGGTTAAACTCTCTTGAGACTGGTATTGCTGCTATGAATAGTTTCTATCACACACTTAGGGCTTACCATGATTATGTTCCCATAAATTCTGAGCCTTCAAAGTGGTTTCCCACAATCAAAGTCTCAATAAACACTACACTTTTTGATGCTCGTTGTGATATCATGTCTGAATTTTGTCTCATGCCTAAAGATAATTATGATTCCTTGAGTCTTTGGGGGCTTATTGAAGGAGGAGAGTAAATTTCTCTTACCAAAAATACCACCATATTACCCATTGGAATAGCTAAAGGTGTGTTTACAAAAATCTCAGGAAAAATGGTGACTACTGATTATCTTGTTATTGAATGTGTAGGCAAGGGACAGATCACACTTGAAAGGTCTCTACTTAAACACCTTGGGGCAGTGATAGATGTGGGAAAAGGTATCATACATTTTGCTCCTCCGGTAAGCAATCATATCTTCCCTAAGGAAAAGAAGAAAGGTAAGAAAGGCGTTAAAGAAAAGTACTTGTTGGGAGATAACCCAAGAGTTTACTTGAGTCTTGGAAGTTATTACTTCAGTAATTACCTCTCTTTATCCTTTTTGTTTGCTTTTTGTGCCAAGAATGACCTCTAATGAGAGGGAAGTAAAATTTGGGGAGTTGTTGTCCCGAAATAGATTTCTCTCCTCCACCAAAAAAAAATTCGTGAGGAGTCTCTGTAACTCGGATTGAGCTCAAAATTTACGAATAAATCCCCCAATATGTTAGATAACTTTTGTTAGTTCAACACTTTTTTATGTGAGCAACATAAGATGTTCGAAAAAATCGGTTTCTACCTGCTGGTCTGTTTTGACAGATTTCTGCCATTATTTGCATTTGCTTCTTATTGATTCCTTTTTGAGTTCTCTTCAGGTAAATTGAGATTTTTGGAGGATTTACTTCAGTAGCTTGTGTTTTAGTGAAAAGTCTTGCTGTTACAAAGCTTTTCCAAGTGGTCTAATATCTTTTGAATACATTAATGTTGCCAATGAAGATTGTGTGAAGTTTTGTATGAAGGAAAAATTTCAGGTGTAAAGAGAGAATGATGTAATGAGATGAAGAATGGACAAAAGCTCAAGCTTGAGGATGCCACCATGGTGTCACCCCAAGAAATATCCAAGAGGTACAAGCGTCAAAGCTTGGGGATTCCCAAGGCATCCCCTTCTTCATCAATAAAAAGCTCATGTCTATCTAGACACTTCGTTTTTATTGTTTCATGCACAGTTGTGTTGTTCTTGGAGCGTCTTAGTTTTAGTTTGCTTTGCTTAGGTTGTTTATTTTGCTTGAATAAGGTAGTTTGGACCCCCGTTCTCGCTCTGTTGTTTTGCAAATAAGTTTGCTTGGTGTTGGAAAGGAGTAGTAAGTTCTTGCTTGAAGTGCAAGAGGAGCTTGCATTGACTGTGACTTAGACTTTAGCATGACATGCTAGGTGTTGTTTTAGCATTATGCTTAGTGATTATTGTTGTAGCATGTATTGTTCTAAACAATTGGGATTGCTTAGTGTGCCTTGAAGAAATTATGCGTTGTTTTAGCATGCAAAAGCATAGTATGGTGGTATTCTCCTTTGATTCTTTGCTTTGGTTGACTTGGCACATGCTTACACCATGTTATGACTATGACAAGTCACGATTATCCTCTATGATCATTTAGTACTTGACTTGTAGTACCACTCTTTGCTTTGATTAGTATGCTTTGTTGCATTGCATGATTATGGCCATTATGCTCTCTTAGTTGGTTGCTCCCAGTCTTTTGATAGCCTCCACTTGTATGAGTAAGTTCTAATCATGCCTCTAACTCCCAAGAAACCAAGTTTTTCCAAAGTGTCCACTATAAACTCCTATGCATGGTGTGTTACACCATTCCAAGTATATTCTTGTTTTCAACTATCTTCCAATTAAAAACTTTTTTGTTATGTGAAAACTTAGTGATTAAAGCCCTCACTAACTTGATGGCACACTTTATTCTTTTACCCTAATAAACTTGAACCATTGTGACAACTTTGTTGTATATGCTTGCACTTATAAGTTGGAATTAGCAGAACCGTGTTGTCACGGGGAACGTTTTCAACATTGCACTTGTACTTTTGTACTCAGTTGATATCATGCTCTTTTGTCTATGGATGTCACCAGTGTGAAATGAAGTGGGAACTTGTAAGTCCATGGAGTTTGTATTCTATGTTAGAGAAACGCCTGGGCCGCTAGCCTAAGCCATGCTTAATCGTGGTGGAAACTTTTAGCATCACCATAGTGAACTATCTATGAAGCATCCTCAATAAAAATATATGCATATGGTAAATAAAAATATTGTTGAGATGCTCATTGTATGCTTGCCTTGTCATTTTGGTTATGGGAAAGCTCCTGTACCATGTGCAAGGGGTACCCCGTTGGCGGTTCTCAATGATATGCAAATACTTACAGTGATAAGAACTTGCCTGGGCCCAAAGTTGAGTATCCATGAGGTGTGGCCCTCATATTCAAGGTACTTGAGATTGCCAACTTATACTTCGTTAAGCATATACTCCAGCTTTGCCACTTTAACCTTAACCACTTCAAGATGCTTATGATAGGGGCAAGGAGGGCTGAAAGCTAACAAGTACCATAATTTTTGGAAGCTCTTTTTGAAACTTGTAATCCCCCTACTTCCTTTATAAAAGGGCCTTTCTGTAACACCCTCAGAATCGGACCTATGCAAGTTTGAGCAAAATTCACCAAACCCGCATAGAAACGATTCAAAGGTGCCCACCAGGCACTTTCGTGCGGGTGGAAAACGAAGTAATAACATTACACAAGTCCTCGATGGGACCCAGAGCAGAATATATACTGGCGACTCGAAGAGTCAAGAATCTGATATAATATACAAGATCCAAATCACCTTGAAAACGGTAGAGCGTCCGACTACGGACAAGAAGCAAATGGGGCTAAGAGCCCTGAAGAATAACCAATGGCGTCCATAACCCTGCCCAGGCCAAGCCGGAAGGGTAACCCTGCTAACGACGTCGATCTCAACCTGCTTAAACAAAAGGGGTGCCGACAAAGGGCAAAGGAAAAAGAGGGCGTCGATCTTGAGGCCGATTACGGCGAGGCTAGAATTCGGCGGTCCTCGCCTACATAGGTATGGTGGACTGAAGCGGCAGCGGCAGCATGCACTAAACAACCTACAGAGACTCGATACAACTGGCGGTTATCAGAGGGGGATAAGAGTGGCCTATCCGGAACCAACCTGATACTAACACCAAACAAACCCATCCTGGAGTTTCCCCCTCGAGCCCAAACGAGGAAGTCAACCGAGGAACTCACGCCGTTGGCAGTTTTACTTATTTGGTTATCGTTGCAGCAATTACTAGTCAGGTATCGATAATCGTTCTGATAAAATAAGCAGTGGGCACTTTTAGTTAGCCATTCCGTTATAGTTGCATCAGTTACTAATCAGATACAGATAGCATGAGATAAACCCAAAACCCAGCAGTGGTTGGTACTTTTATTCAGCCATTCCGTTGTAGTTGCCATACTTACTAGTCAGGTACAATGGTCGCAAGCGACACTTCAAACAAGCAATTGTAGGCAGTATTAATTAGCCATTCCATTATAGTGAAGCTGATTACTAGTCATTATAAAGTCAAATTTATAGCAATAAACTTTAGTTATGCTTGTCTATGATCGAGATACTGTGCTCCAAGTCGTCCATATCCATGACACGGCTTTGAAAAGTTTTACCGGCGGGGTGCACCAATAGCAACTGCGCTCGATCAACCTCGGAAAAACCAAAACAAAACCCAACGAGGCTTTCACGGTGAACAATCACGATTCGAAATATTTGAGGCCACCCATTGAGTAGATCCATAGCGGAGTAAGCAAGCTCGAGCGGACTCAAGGTTGCGACAATGGTAATGGCGGGGAACCCGAAAGTGTGGCTGGGCTTGTCGATACGTAATCACTCCGCTTACCTAAGCGATCTGGTGTGCTCCTCGCACAATTTAAATACGTAAAGTAGCATGGCATAAGTACAGGATCGTAAATAAAACCTCAAACTAGTTTGTGGCCCCAAAATAAGACTGAATCAAGCTACGCTCGGGGGTCCCATATACCTCCGGATGTGGATAGCGATAAATCAAGGAACAGGTATCAAGTACTCGGGGTCTTACGGGACACAAGTGGGCGTTCGGAAACCAAATATTTTCTATCACCCACCGATGCCTCTGCTTATTCAATTTTAGTTGTTTAACAGGAATTTAAAGTGAACGATAAGTAAAACTAGGATCATCTCCAACATCAACATGCGGCAAGACACCAACAACTGTGGCATTGACAACACGCAACAGCACTTGAGCCAGCGACTGCGACACGCAAGTCCAACTATCTACCAAACAACAGGTAATAGGATGTGTCCAAGGCAATATAGGGCTGCACGGTATATCACAGGTACGGAAACTAAAGCATCGCAACACAGATAGCAATAGATCAACAGGAGGGAAGCAAATACTATAAAAGTAAGATAGGTAGAAAGGGGAGATGCTGCTTTGAAAACATTGTCGAAGGTTCAAGAAGATCGTGACTCACATCAACTCAACGGCCTTATCCGCGAAGAAGCAAAACACTAGAATAACACCGGATGCAATATTTAATACAACGGCAGAAGCTCGGCATGATGCATGTATGATGCATGACATGGCAAGGTGCGATGCAATTAGGTCATATTAAGCGGAACCGGGGTCCCGTCCATTAGTTAGGTGGTTTATGTTATTTATCTACCCTGCAAATTAAATGTTGTTTTAGCATGGTAAAAGATAGCACCGGTTCGCTACATCAATTTAAATGAGGCCAATATGAGACTAGATTTGCCCGCATATGGGCCCCATATTTAATTAGAGGTGAATCGGCAAAAGGCCCCCAAACTACACAAATATGCATGCAAGATGAATGTTTAAGATGCCACAAGTTGTATTATGTTATAAAATAGGGTTTCGGGAAGGGGTTCACACATTAGGGTTCGGCGATCTTGTTAGGGTTCGACGAACTTGGGGTTCCGAGTTGAGGTCGGTCTCGAGGTCCGAGGTTCGACGGATCGGTCTCGGCGGCGCTCTCGGACCACGGAGGTAGGTCTTATCGCATCCGGAAGCGAAATTGGTTTGTGTCGGGCGCGTCGGATTCTCCGGGTTCTTGTCGTTCTTGTCGTTGTGAAGACCTTGGGTTCACGGGTCGGTCGGACTTGGCGTTCGGGATGCAGAACTTGGTTTCCGGGTCGGAGTACTTGTCGCACCGGGGTCTCGGTGTCCTTGGATCCGATTGAAGAACTTGGCGGGTCGGGTTCGGTTTTGAGGTCCGGGCCCGGCGAGATTGATCTTGGCATCCGTGAAGGAGAACGTGAAGTCGACACGGGGTTCGCACTCTAGTTCGGGTTTGGCGAACTTGTCGTTTGAGGTTTTCTCCGAGTCCGTGGGCGTCGTGAAGTAGATCTTGGGGTGCCGACTTGAGTTCCGTGAAGCGGTCATGGCATTCCGGAAGGCGATCTTGCCGTGGGCGAACTTGAATAGATCAGGTGCGGTACTTAGCCGTCTCCATTCATCGACACGAACCCGACCTTGAAGGTCATCACACCAACATCACATGGTTGGGCCACCGAGCACCACAGTTCACGCGCCTTGGCGAGAAGAAATGGCGAGCTCGACCTGGGATTGCATCGGAGGGCAACCGTCGAGGTGGCGCGGCTGCTCTGAGGAGCCCGACGGGCAGGCGTCCCGGAGGCGGGGCTCACATGACGGGCGGGGTTAGAAGCGGCGGCGGGGCAGCAGGCGCCGGGCGGCGTGGGGTCCAGCGCGGCGTCCTACAGAGGCTGGCGGGGCCCCAGGAGGTGACGGCAGCGGCGAAACGCGGAGGTCGCAGCGGCGGAGGAGGATGTGGCATCCCGCAAAACCACTACTAGAAAATCGTTGAATTTGTGCATTGCATCATCATCATGCATTGTTTGCTAAAAATATGTTTGCAAAGCCCGTGTTGTTTTCAAAACGCCCCCTCTCGATTCAAACATCAAAACCGGGTCCCCGGAATATTTTGTTTTGGCCGCTATCGGTTTGCAGACGGCCCGTTTAAATCAAATAAAATATTTATTTATTTTAGTAGGGGCAGTCGAACGGGCCAACCCGACCCGAACGACCGCCCCAGGATTTTAAATCGGTCCACCAACCGCCCTTCCTAAAACCTAAATCTACCCAGAAATCTACCCACCCTACCTGGCCACATCACTCCCACCAATCCCACCACGCCACCTCATCTCTCTCCCTCTCCCCCTCCTATCCTATCCTGCCACTTGGCCCAGACCCACCCCCACTCTCTCTCTCCCTCACAGCCCTCTCCCAGGTAGACACACACGCACGCCTTGAGCAAGCCGCCCGCTGCCCCTGGCCCACCTACCCCCCGTCTGCCCCACACACACAGCCCTGCCCGCCTCCCGATCCTCACCGAGCTGCAGACCCCAGCTTCCCGATCCCTTCCTCCCGTGTCATCTTCCTCCTCTAACTCTCTGCCCCGCGCCTCTCCCCTTCCCAAGCTCTCTCCTCCCTCCGCCATGGCCCGGCCCTTCCCAGGCACTCGCGCTACAACCCCCTCCTCGGCGCCCGCATCACGCGCCTCCATGGCCTCCGACCTCGCCGCCGCCCAGCAACCCGCGCCACCCGCCGCGCCGCCCAGACCCACGCCAGCGCCCGGCGCGCGCCCACTTCGTCTTCGTCGCGGCGCCCGCCAGACCTCCGCCCCCGCCGCGAGCCGGCTCCTCTGCCTTGCCGCGCCTCGCGGTGCTCCCGCGCGCTCCACCCGCACTCGCCGTGGGCGCTCCCACGCCGCCTCCGCCCCGCCTGGTTCCTTCGCGACCCCAAGCCGACCCGCGCGTTCCCTCGCGCGGGCCGGCCTGCCTCGCCGAGAACCGCGCCGCCCGTCCTTCTCCGTGCAGCTGGGAACCGCGTGGGCGATCACCGCCGTCTTGTACACGCATGACCCACCTCGGCAAGATCTCCTCGAAGTCAAGACGGCGGATCCCGAGACCTTCTTCCGGATGACCCGATCCGAACCCGGTGAACCACGATCCCTGCGCAAGACAAAGAAGGTCTTGAGGTAGAACCGACAAGGTCTGCACAACGGCGGCAGTGACCTCGGACGCCAGATCTACCCTCGGACGCCAAAACCCGAAGGCCGATCCACGGACGCCAAGACCTCCGTCATGGAAGCCGCAAGATCCGTTCGGTGCCGCCAAGGTCTCCAAAGAACCCCGGAACCCCAAGTTCACCTCGCCAAGGTCTTCATCGAGAACGAGAACTTCCACGGGCCAAGAACCGGAGCTCTTCATCATAGAGCCAAGTACCCGAACCGTTCGCTGAAACCCGAGATCATCGTCATAGAACCCGAAGGCCACTTGTGCGACAAGCACTCCGCCCGACTCTTCACCGAAGCCGCCATGATGTTGAACCGGGACCTCCATCGGGCAAGATCGTCACCAAGGCCAGCCATGTTGAGATCCGAAGACCGATCCGAAGTCCAAACCTCGAGCTCGTCGAACCACGGACCCGAGACCGACCCGAACCCGGAACCCCAAGATCGTCGAGAACCCTAAAGTGTGACCCTTATCAAGAACTCTATTTTAAAACATAATAACAACTCGTTGCATATTGAATCGCCATCCTCGCATGCATATCATGGTTTGGGGCCTTCGCCGATCCACCTAATAATTAAATATGGGGCCCATATGCGGGCAAATCTAGTCTCATATCGGCTTCATTTAAACTTGTGTAGCGAACCAGTGCTATCATCTTGCCCTGTTATAACAACATTTAATTGCGGGGGATCTAAATAACTTGAACCATCTAATTAATTGTCGGGACCCCGGTTCCGCTTAATCTGACCTAATTGCATCGCACCTTTGCCACGTCATCCATCATACATGCATCATGCCGATCTTCTGCCGTTTTATTAAATATTGCATCCGGTGTTTCTTCTAGTGTATTGCTTCTTCGCGGATAAGGCCGTTGAGTTGATGTGAGCTTCGCCCCGATCTTCGGGGAAAACCTTCGACAATGTTTTCAGGCGAGCATCTCCCTCTTTCTACCTATCTTACTTTTATAGTAATTTACTCCTTCCTGTTGATCTATTGCTATCTGTGTTGCGATGCTCTAGTTTTCGTGCCGAAATCCCTTATGACCCTATATTGCCTTGGACACATCCTACTACCGTTGTTTGGTAGATAGTTGGACTTAGCGGCGTCGTAGTTGCTTGCTCAAGTTGATGTGTGTCGTCAAATGCCACGATTCTGATGTATTGCCGCATGTTGATGTTGGAGATGATTCTAGTTTTACTTATCGTCACTTTAAATTCTGTTTAACAACTAAAATTGAATAAGCGAGAGGCATCGGTGGGTGATAGATAATATTTGGTTTCGAGCCCACTTGTGTCCGTAAGACCCCGAGTACTTGATACATGTTCCTTGATTTATCGCTATCCACATCCGGAGGTATATGAGACCCCAGGCGAGCTTGATTCACTTATTTCTTGGGGCCACAAACTAGTTTGAGGTTTTATTTACGATCATGCTTATGCCATGCTATGCTTTATTTACGATTGTGCGAGGAGCACCTTTGTCTTGTTAGGATCAATGGCACGATTCACGGTGTCGACAAGCCCAACCACACTTTGGGTTCCCGATCGTTCTGGTAGTCCCCATAACCTTAAGCCGTCTCGGAGCCGTAAGCCGTTGCGGGATTCTATAAGGGTGGCCCCAAATATTCTGAATCTGTGATTGTTCGTGAAAGCCTCGTTGGGTTTTGTTTTGGTTTTCGAGGTTGATCGAGTGTGTGTTGCTATTGGTGCACCCGGCCGGGTAAAACTTTCAAAGCCGTGTCGCGGATATGGACGACTTGGAGCACGATATCTCGATCATAGACAAGCATAACTAAAGTTTACGCTATCAATTTGACTTATAATGACTAGTAATCAGCTTCACTATAATGGAATGGCTAATTAATCGCCCACAATTGCTTGTTTGAGTTTTTGCGACCATTGTACTGACTAGTAAGTATTGCAACTTCTAGCGGAATGGCTGAATAAAAGTACCAACAAGCTTTGGGTTTTGGGTTTATATCATGCTATCATGTCACGATTAGTAATTGTTGCAACTTCTAGCGGAATGATTAACTAAAAGTGCCCATGCTTATTTTATCGTGGCGATTATCTAAACCCGACTAGTAAATTGCCGCAACTATAATCGAATAAGTAAAGCGCCAAGTGTGAGTTCCTCGGTTGACTTCCTCGATTGGTCTCGAGAAACACCGTGATGGGTTTGTTTGGTGATAGTTTCAGGTTGGATCCGGTTAGGTCATTCTTATCCTCTCTGTTTACCGCCGGTTGTATCGAGTCTCTATAGGCTGTTTAGTGCCTTGCCGCCATCGATCCACCACACCTATGTAGGCGAGACCGGCAATTCTAGCCTCGCCGTGTCTTGGCCTCGATCTTGGCGCTCCTCTTTTCCTTTGCCTTTGCGGCACCCTTTTGTTTAAGCGGTTTTGAGATCGACGCCGTTAGCGGGGTTACCCTTCCGGCTTGGCAGGTAGTTATGGGCGCCATTGGTTATTCTTGAGCTCTTAGCCCCATTTGCTTCTTGTCCGTAGTCGGACTCTACGCTTTCAAGGTGATTTGGATCTTGTATATTACCTGTATTCTTGACTCATGGAGTCGCCGTTATATATATATCTGTGGGTCCCATCGAGGACCGTTGTGTAATGTTATTACTTCGTTTTCCACCGCACGAAAGTGCTGGTGAGCACCTTTGAATCGTTTCTATCGGGTTTGGTGAATTTTGCCCAAACTTGCATAGGTCCGATCTGAGGTGTTCAGTGGTATCGAGCTCGGTTGCGATACCCACAAGTCGACTGTAGGATAACCTAGCTAACGGCCGAAGTAGAGTGTCAAAACTATTTTTGAAAAAAATCGGTTGGATAGTTCTGATTAGGTCTGATTTTACTCCTTACCCCTCTGCTGTTCTCCTCTTACCCCTACATGTTTTGAATCCGCTCTCGTCTCTTTCTTCGAGTCCAGGAATTCTCGTGGTTGGGTTTCCGTCGTACCGTTAGGGTTTCGCTTCCTTCTTCGATAACGGTGTTGCTACGTCTGGTCTTCATGCTATTCGAGGAATCCTTCATCCAGTGCGTCCTTTGTCCTTTGTTTGTGCCTTCGGTGTTTCCGACGACCTCATCTATGCGGATCCGATGCCGAGCGCATCGCTCCTTGTTTCGAACCTCGCTTGTCGAGATCTTGATCTGATTCGAGAATGGTTGCACTCTTTTCTCTATTGTGCAAAGTAATAGTTTGTGCGTGATGGATTGGCCCCATGCCGACTACCCTTTCTATTCGCTTTTGTACATTGAAGTGGGCGAGAATGAAGTTCCTCCTTCCATCGAAGCTAGAGGTGGCTTTAGTTGTTGATACCTCTACCTTGACCTGTTGTTCCGGAGAGTTTCTCTCGACGCTCACGGACAACGAACTCATTGTTAGTGGTGTCGCGAGGATCTACAAGCCTTGAAGGATCGACGCCGACCCTCCTTCCGGTACCATGAGGCGGATCTCGAGGCGAGATCCATTGTTAGTGGTGTCGAATTGTGGCATCCTAAAACCACTACTAGAAAATCGCGTTGAATTTGTGCATTGCATCGTCATCATCATGCATTGTTTGCTAAAAATATGTTTGCAAAGCCGTGTTGTTTTCAAAACGCCCCTCTCGATTCAAACATCAAAACCGGGTCCCGAATATTTTGTTTTAGCGCTATCGGTTTGCGTGGCCCGTTTAAATCAAATAAAATATTTATTTATTTTAGTAGGCGATCGAGCAGGCCAACCGACCCGACGACCATCCCAGATTTTAAATCGGTCCACCGCCCTTCCTAAAACCTAAATCTACCCGCAATCTACCCACCCTGGCCACATCACTCCCACCAATCCCACCACGCCCTCATCTCTCTCCCTCTCCCCTCCTATCCTATCCCGCCACTTGGCCCGGACCCACCCCTCTCTCTCTCCCTCACGGCCCAGCCCTCTCCCGGTAGCAGACACACACGCCGCCTTGAGCAAGCCGCCCCTGCCCACCGCCCACCTACCCCACCCGTCGCCCCACACACACCGCCCCTGGCCCGCCTCGATCACTCACCCCACCGAGGACCCCACTTCCCACGATCCCTTCCTCCGTGTCATCTTCCTCCTCCACTCTCTTGCGCCTCTCCCCTTCCCAAGCTCTCCTCCTCCGCCATGGCCGGCGCCCCTTCCCCGAGCCGCTCGCGCCTAACAACCCCTCCTCGGCCCGCATCACCGTGCCTCCGCGCGCGGCCTCGACCTGCCGCCCAGCCTCGCCCCGCCGCCGCCCAGACCACGACCCGCGGCAGCGCCCGCTTCGTCTTAAATGCCGCCAGGGCCGCCTCACACCGCCTCCCTTGCCGCGGCTCCTCTGCAGCCGGCCGCCTCTGCCCAGCGGTGCTCCAGCGGCCCGCCGCCTCCACCCGCCCACTGCACCTGCGGGAGGCGCTCCACCAGCCTCGCCTCGCCCGCTGGTTCCTTCGCGACCCCAAGCCGACCGCGCGTTCCCTCGCCCAGGCCCGGCTACGCCTCGCAGAACGCGCCGCCGTCCTTCTCCGTGCGCTGAACCGGCGTGGGCGATCCTGCAGCCGTCTTGTACACGCATGACCACCTCGGCAAGATCTCCTCGAAGTCAAGACCGGCGCGGATCCCGAGACCTTCTTCCCGGATCGACCCGATCCGAACCCGGTGAACCACGATCCCCTGCAGCGGCAAGGTCTTGAGGTAGAACCGACAAAGGTGCAACACGGCGCGGGTGACCCTCGGACGCCCAGATCTACCCTCGGACGCCAAAACCCGAAGGCCGATCCCACCGGACGCCAAGACCTCCGTCATGGAAGCCGCAAGATCCGTTCGGTGCCTCGCCAAGGTCTCCAAAGAACCGGAACCCCAAGTTCACCTCGCCAAGGTCTTCATCGACGCCGAGAACTTCCACGGGCGAAGAACCGGAGCTCTTCATCATAGAACGCCAAGTACCGAAGACCGTTCGCTGAAACCGAGATCATCGTCATAGAACCCGAAGGCCACTTGCGACAAGCACTCCGCCCGGACACCCAGCTCTTCACCCCGAAGCCGCCATGATGTTGAACCAGGACCTCCATCGGGCAAGATCGTCACCAAGGCCGGCCATGTTGAGATCCGAAGACCGATCCCGAAGTCCAAACCTCGAGCTCGTCGAACCCTGGACCCCGAGACCGACCCCGAACCCCGGAACCCCAAGATCGTCGAGAACCCTAAAGTGTGACCCTTATCCGAGAACTCTATTTTAAAACATAATAACAACTCGTTGCATATTGAATCGCCATCCTCGCATGCATATCTGTGGTTTGGGGGCCTTACGCCGATCCACCTAATAATTAAATATGGGGCCCATATGCGGGCAATTCTAGTCTCATATCGGCTTCATTTAAACTTGTGTAGCGAACCAGTGCTATCATCTTGCCCTGTTATAACAACATTTAATTGCGGGGGATCTAAATAACTTGAACCATCTAATTAATTGTCGGGACCCCGGTTCCGCTTAATCTGACCTAATTGCATCGCACCTTTGCCACGTCATCCATCATACATGCATCATGCCGATCTTCTGCCGTTTTATTAAATATTGCATCCGGTGTTTCTTCTAGTGTATTGCTTCTTCGCGGATAAGGCCGTTGAGTTGATGTGAGCTTCGCCCCGATCTTCGGGGAAAACCTTCGACAATGTTTTCAGGCGAGCATCTCCCTCTTTCTACCTATCTTACTTTTATAGTAATTTACTCCTTCCTGTTGATCTATTGCTATACGTATTTGCGATGCTCTAGTTTTCGTGCAGTGAAATCCCTTGCAGCCCTATATTGCCTTGGACACATCCTACTACATTGTTTGGTAGATAGTTGGACTTATGCGTCGTAGTTGCTTGCTCAAGTCTTGATGTGTGTCGTCAAATGCCACGATTCTTGATGTATTGCCGCATGTTGATGTTGGAGATGATTCTAGTTTACTTATCGTCACTTTAAATTCTGTTTAACAACTAAAATTGAATAAGCGAGGCATCGGTGGGTGATAGATAATATCTGGTTTCGAGCCCACTTGTGTCCGTAAGACCCCGAGTACTTGATACTGTTCCTTGATTTATCGCTATCCACATCCGGGAGGTATATGGGACCCCCGAGCGGAGCTTGATTCGGACTTATTTCTTGGGGCCACAAACTAGTTTGAGGTTTTATTTACGATCCTGTACTTATGCCATACTCTTTATTTACGATTGTCGAGGAGCACCTCTTATTTAGGATCAATGGCACGATTCCATGGTGTCGACAAGCCCAGCCACACTTTGGGTTCCCGATCGTTCACGGCCGTCCCCATAACCTTAAGCCGTCTCGGGCCGGCGGCTTCTTTGCGGATTCTACTTAAGGGTGGCCTGAAATATTCAATCCTGTGATTGTTCGATCGTGAAAGCCTCGTTGGGTTTTGTTTTGGTTTTCCGAGGTTGATCGAGTGTGTGTTGCTATTGGTGCACCCGGGTAAAACTTTCTGAAAGCGTGTCGCGGATATGGACGACTTGGAGCCTGATATCTCGATCATAGACAAGCATAACTAAAGTTTTATGCTATCAATTTGACTTATAATGACTAGTAATCAGCTTCACTATAATGGAATGGCTAATTAATACTGCCCACAATTGCTTGTTTGAGTTGTAAACTGCGACCCATTGTACTGACTAGTAAGTATTGCAACTTCTAGCGGAATGGCTGAATAAAAGTACCAACTGCTGGGTTTTGGGTTTATATCATGCTATCATGTCGATTAGTAATTGTTGCAACTTCTAGCGGAATGATTAACTAAAAGTGCCCATTGCTTATTTTATCGGGGATTATCTAAACCGACTAGTAAATTGCCGCAACTATAAGCGAATAAGTAAAACGCCAACGGTGTGAGTTCCTCGGTTGACTTCCTCGATTGGTCTCGAGGGAAACACCAGATGGGTTTGTTTGGTGATAGTTTCAGGTTGGATCCGTTAGGTCATTCTTATCCTCTCTGCTTACCGCCTTGTATCGAGTCTCTATAGGCTGTTTAGTTTAGTGCCGCCGCTGCTTGCCGCTCGATCCACCACACCTATGTGGCGAGGACCGCCGAATTCTAGCCTACTGTCTTGGCCTCGTCTTGACGCCTCCTCTTTTTCCTTTGCCCTTTTGGCACCCCTTTTGTTTAAGCGGGTTTTGAGATCGGCCGTTAGCGGGGTTACCCTTCCGCTTGGCCTGCAGGGTTATGGACGCCATTGGTTATTCTTCGTGGCTCTTAGCCCCATTTGCTTCTTGTCCGTAGTCGGACGCTCTACCGCTTTCAAGGTGATTTGGATCTTGTATATTACCTGTATTCTTGACTCATGGAGTCGCGTTATATATCTCTGCTCATGGGTCCCATCGAGGACTGTTGTGTAATGTTATTATCGTTTCCACCCTGCACGAAGTGCTGGTGAGCACCTTTGAATCGTTTCTATGCGGGTTTGGTGAATTTTGCCCAAACTTGCATAGGTCCGATCGAGGGTTATAGAGGAGGGCCGAGGCGGGGTCGGCTGGCCTTGGGGCGGGCTATGGAGCTTGCGGGGAGGCGGGCAGCCCATTGGGAGGCAGCGCCGCTCGAAGGGAGAAAAGCGGAGGCGGGGAAGGAGAGGCCTTGGCTCAGGGGAGGCGGTGTGATGGAGAGCCAGCGTGGAGAGGAGGAGGCCAGGGCGGGGCCCAGCAGCTCAGCGGCGGGCCAGGAAGGAGGCAGCGAGGCGGGAACTTCAGGCGGAGGCGGGAGGCCTGGGTGGCTCAGCCGGGGTCTGGGGTGGCGAGGGGTGAGGCGGGCGGAGGACCTTTCGGGGAGGGGTTTGCGTCTGGGAAGAAGAAGCTGGGGAGGGCCTTGGCGTGGGGCGGTTGGCTCGGGTGTCTTGGCGTGAGTGCGTCGGTGGGGTGGGTCCCAGGCAGGGAGTGGGGACTGGGCAGGGGAGGCTGGCGTGCGTGCTGCTGCGTGTGGGGCTGGGTGGGGCCACGCGGGAGGAGAGGGCCCGCGTGGTCACGGTGTGCGTCTTTGTGGTTGAGAGAGAGAGGGAGAGGGAGTGGGAGAGAGGGCCAAGTGGCAGGTGGGGATTGGGTAGAGGGAGGGGGAGGTGAGGTGAGAGGCTATTGGAGAGTGAGGTGGCAGGGTGTGGGTAGATTAGTTGGTAGGTTTAGGATTGTTGGGGTGTCGGTGGACCGATTTAAAAATCACAGGGTGGTCGTTGGTCGATCGGCCGTTCGAGCCTACAAAAAATAATATAATTTTTATTTGTTTTAAACGGGCCGTTTGCAACCCGATAGCGGCCAAAACAAAATAATCCGGAGACCGGCTTGGCGTGTTTGAATGAAGAGGGGGCGTTTTTAGAAAACAAAACGGGCTTTGCGAACATAGTTTTATGCAACAATGCATGACGATGACGATGCAATGCACAAATTCAACGCGATTTTCTAGTAGTGGTTTTGCGGGATGCCACACTTTCTTATACCATTATTTGAGTCTCCACCTTCTACCTTTAGGCACCATTAAGAGAGCATAGTTGTCATCTTGTGTGCAGTGTTCCAAAGCTTATTAATTGATGCATATTGTGATATTACTTGTTCTTGTGCTATTTGTTTCTAGTCACCCTTGTGAACGTTGAAGGTGTCCTATGCATCTATATTGCTACTCTATGGGGGACAAGATGATTACCACTATGCTATGTTTTCTATATGTGAAACAAACAAACAAAAAAACGTTTTTCAATGCATGTTATTCATGATCTTTGTTTGTAGCTTGCCATGTTGCATGCATAGTTACTATGTCCTACCGTTAGAACTCCATTCTTTCATGCACATGTTTAGAGTTCTTTGATCCCATCTTTCAATGCTTGCAAATAGTTGGATCTTTATTGTGATGGTGCATGTTCACCTCAAAAATTATTCTGTTTATCACTTACCTACTCGAGGACGAGCCGGAGTTAAGCTTGGGGACGTTGATACATCACAAACGTATCTATAATTTTTGATGCTCCATGCTTGTTTAGTATCTACTTTGCTTTACTTGTCCACACTTTGAGGTGCTTTTTACATGATTTCTGGTACTAACCTACTAACAAGTTGCAACAGTGCCAGATGCCTGTTTTCTGCTGTTTTTGGTTTCAAAAAAGTTAGTAAAGAAATATTCTCGGAATTGGACGGGACAAACGATAAAGTCAATTAATTTCCGTGGGGAACAAGTAGACCAGAGGGGAGCCAGAGGGGCCGGCCAGACCCATCCCAGGCATGGACATAGGTGGGCCTGCGCCTGGCTAGGGTTTGGCGCCCCTGGCCGCCTCCTTAGCCTCCCCCTTCGCCTATAAGAAGCCCCCGATGCAGTAACCCTGGGTAGTCGATCAAAAATCCACGAAACTGTCTATAGCCGTGGCCACCATCGTCCCTAGATCAGGGGTGATCTGAAGTTCTTCCCTGCACCCTGCCGGAGGGGAGATCATCCCGAAGGCCTTCTCTCCGATATGATGTGTGAGTAGTTCCGCCTTGGACTATGGGTCCATGTAGTAGCTAGATAGTTGTATCTCCTACTTTGTGCTTTCTTGTATAGATCTTGTGAGCTCCGTTCATGATCAAGATCTAATCTATTTGTAATCATGCATGTTGTGTTTGCGGGGATCCGATGGATATTGAGATTATTATGTTGGTTTGATTAATGGTTTTGTCTTTATGATTCTATCATGTCTGTGTTGTTTGTGATCTTGCATGCTCTCCGTTGTTAGTAGCTATATTGGCCAAGTAGTTGCTAGTGACTCCAAGAGGGGGTATTTATGCTCGATACTGGGTTCATGCCTCTAGTTTCCAAGGGAAGTGACAATAATCTCTTCAGTTGTAGATGTGCTGTTGCTACTAGGGATAAAACAATGGTCTCTTGTTCATGGAGCATGTGGATTGTTTACCTTACACACTTAGCTTACAGCAGTTGTTTGTTGCTTGCAACTTAATACTAGAGGGGGTTCGGATGATAACCTGAAGCTGGACTTGTATTCATAGATGCAGTTGGATGGCGGTCTATGTATCTTGTTGTATTGCCCAATAGAATATCATGGGATCTTTCTGACTAGTAATATCATTGTTATGTATTGCTCAATTCCTGTCAATTGCCCTGCTGTAATTTGTTTACCCTTCATGCCATGTTGTTTATCTAAGGAGAGCACCTCTAGTGAACTATGGACCCCAGTCCAATCTTTACCATCAATACATCCTCCACTATTACTTGTTTACTTGCTGCAAACCATTACCTTCCAAAAGTTTAATCCTTTGTTACAGCAAACTGGTGAGCTTGACAACCTCACTGATTCGTTGGGGGCAAAGTATTGAGTTTGTGTTGTGCAGGTCTCCGTGTTGCTTGCAACACCTATGTGACGTTTCCTTCCTCCTTCTGGTTCGATAACCTCGGTCTCAACTGAGGGAAAACTTGCTGCTTGCTCTTCACACCCTACGCTTGGGGTTACCAACGAAGTGCCGCGTCGAGCATCATCATATGCATCAATCAATAAGTTTTGGGACAATGCACATAGAACTAAGAATGGCAACTATGCTGTCTTAACTGGTGCCTAGAGGCAGAAGGTGGAGACTCAATATAATGGTGGAAGAAAGGCCCTTCATAAAGGGAAGCAGGGATTTCAAGTTTCAAAAAGAGCTTCCAAAAATTATGGTACTTGCTAGCTTTCATCTCTCATTGCCCCTATCATAAGCATCTTGAAGTGATTAAGGTTTAAGTGAACAAACTATGGAGTATATGCTTGACAAAGTATAAGTTGGAAATCTCATGTCCCTTGAATATGAGGGCCGCTCCTCATGCTACTCAAGTTTAGTTACTTGCAAGTTCTTGTCATAGTACGTATACGTGTATCATAGAAAACTGACAACGGGGTACCCCTTCCCATAACTAAAATGACAAGGCAAGCATACAATGAGCATCCCAGCATTCTTCTTATTTACCATGGTAATATGGTGCTTTTTTCTCTCTTTCCTCTTTTCTCAATATGTATCTTTTTCTCAATCTCTTTTTTATAAGAACAATGCTTCATAGATGTCACTATGGTGATGCTGCAAGTTTCCATCATGATTAGGCATGGATTAGGCTAGCGACCCAGGCGTTTCTCTAACACATATACATAACTCCATGGAATTACAAGCTCCACTTTCATTTCACACAGACGACATCCATAGACAAAAGAGCATGATATCAACTGTGTACAAAGTACAAGTGCAATGTTGAAAGCGTTCCCCATGACAACATGGTTATGCTAATTCCAACGTATAAGTGCAAGCATATACAACATAAATGACACAATGGTTCAAGTTTATTAGGGGAAAGAAATATAAAGTGTGCCATCAAGCTCGTGAGAGCTTTAATCACTAAGTTTTCACATAACAAAATACTTTTTAATTGGAAGATAAATGAAAACAAGAACATAATTGGAATGGTGTAACACACCATGCATAGGAATTTATAGTGTACACTTTGGAATAACTTGGTTTCTTAGGAGTTGGAAGCATGAGTAGATCTTACTCATACAAGTGGAGGCTAGCAAAAGACTGGGAGTGATCAACTAAGAGAGAAATAATGGCCATAATCATGCAGAGCGACAAAACATTACTAATCAAAGCATAGAGTGGTACTACAAGTCAAGGACTAAATGATCATAGAGGCTATGGTGACTTGTTCATAGTCATAACATGGTGTGAGCATGTGCCAAGTCAACCCAAACAAAGCATCAATGGAGAATACCACAATACTATGCTTTTGTATGCTAAAACAATGCATGATTCTTTCAAGGCACACTAAGCAATCCAAATTGTTTGGAACAAGTCATGCTACAACAATAATCACTAAGCATAAGGTTAAAAAAACACCTAGCATGACATGCTAAAGTCTAAGTCACAATCAAAGCAAGCTCCTCTTGCACTATTTCATACAAGAACTTTCTACTCCTTTTCAACACCAATCAACTTATTTGAAACAACACAACGAGTGTGGGGGTCCAAACTACTTTATTCAAGCAAACTAAGCAAAGCAAACAAAAACTAAGATGATCCAAGAACAACATAATAGTGCATGAAACAATAAAAACGAAGTGTCTAGAAAGACCTGAGCTTTTTATTGATTAAGAAGGGGATGCCTTGGGCATCCCCAAGCTTTGACGATTGTACCTCTTGGATATTTCTTGGGGTGACACCGGGGTGGCATCCCCAAGCTTGAGCTTTTGTCCATTCTTCATCTCATTAAATCATTCTCTCTCTACACCTAAATTTTTTTCCTTCATACAATACTTCACACAATCTTCATTAGCAACATTAGTGTGTTTAAAAGATAATAGACCTTTGGATTTAGCTTTAGAACAACAAAACTTTCAATAAAAACACAAGCTACTGTAGCAATTCCTTCACAAAGCTCAATTTTCCAAAAAGAACCCAAAAAGGAATCAATAAGAAGCAAATGCAAATAATGGCAGAAATCTGTCAAAACAGACCAGCGGGTAGAAACCGATTTTTTCGAAGATGTTAGGTTGCTCAAATAAAAAAGTGTTGATCTAACTAAAGTTAGCTAACATACTGGGGGATTTATTCGTAAATTTTCAGATCAATCCTACTTACAGAGATCCCTCACGAATTTTTATGGTGGAGAAAAAAAATCTGTTTCGGGATAGCAACTCCCCAAATCTTGCTTCCCTCTCATTAGAGGTCATTCTTGGCACAAAAAGCAAACAAAAAGGATAAGGAGAGGTCATTACTGAAGTATTTGACCAGGTGAAATATTGGCCCTTTAAAGGTAATTCCAATAGGCCCAAGTGACTAATTAAATCATTAAACAGAATGATATCATTCATATCAGCCCCTGGCTTATTTCTATTTTCCACTGATCTGATAAAGTTAAAATCCCACAGGAGAAGCCAGTGCTCATGCATGTTTATGTTTAAATTATATAGCCAGGTAACAAAGTTGTCTCTTTCAATTCCCTTACAAGGTCCATAAACATTTACTAAATTCCACTTCTGCCCATTATGTAAGGAAGAGAAAGCCACATGAATAGCAGATCTATGAATTTCAATGACTTGCCCATCAAACACAGCACTATTCCAAAGCACAATAATTCCACCAGATGCCCCAATTGCAGGTGAAAAAACAAAACGATCAAACTGTTTTGGACAGAAACTCCTAATAAAGGAGTGATCAAAGGAATCACATTTAGTTTCCTGAAGATAAACAACAGAGGCCCTACTCTCTTCAATTTTATTATAGAGTGCTGTCCTTTTATCTTTATCATTAAGCCCCCTTATGTTCCAATCCAAAACCATCCAATCCAAATTTCCCAATGAATTACTCATTAAAAGAGACACATAGCAACAATAAAGACCAGCCCCATAGGACCCAATATAGAATATGAAGGACAACATGGATTGTAATAAAGTTTCCAAAAAGTGTGCCAATAACAATATGCCAACAGGTTCAGATAGTCCAGAAAACAAAAGCCAAGTTCCATAATAATTTCAATATAAAAGTTACATTGCCTGTAAATAGATTTCAAGCAACATAACAACTCAGACCAGCTACTCATTGGACTTCTTAGCAGCAACATCATCTGTGGAGTTGGCCATCAGCTTCTCCACTGTGAGTTCAGATCCAGGTATCTCCAGCATAGCCCCAGCCTGCTGCAAAACAGAGATTTCAGTGCAGGGAGGGACCTCCTCCACCTTTCTTGGTTTGGAGGATCTTGGCTTCTTCCTTGGCTCAGGCTGATCTGACATGGGCTCAAGTCTGAATCCAGCATTCCTTGTTGAGCTCCTTGTAATGCGTATTTCACAGGTGTTGACTAGCAAAGGCTCCTTCTGCTTTTGTTTTCTGGTCCTCTTCTTAGTAGAGCACTCAACAACAACCTCCTGAACTGTCTCCTACATAATAGATTTGAATTGTCCCTTTGTGGAAACATCATGGACAATCTGCTCCTTATCAGAATGCACCTGAGGAAACAGAGGAGAGGGTGGCAGCCAAAAGTTTCCCATAATGGCACTGTATTCAAAATTATGAGGTAAAGGCCCCACCCTAGAAAGCTGCAGACAATGGAACTTCTCCATGGACAACTCATTTAGAACATTTATATTGCCCATCCTTAGGTGATCAGACAGCAGAACTGTGAAAAGATTTAAATTCACATTCTCATCCAAAGGAGGCTATTGTTGAAAAGGAATGATAGCTAGGGGATTTTCCTCAATAATATCCAGGTTAACTTGGGGGGCATCCTGCATAACAACATCATCAGGATCATGAACCAACTGATCAGCTCCTTCTACAGGAATAAACTGCACTGAAGATCCTGACTCAGAGGAAAAAGAAAAGGTGACAAAGGATTGATCTTGAGGAGGCATCTCATTCTGCTGCACATCATCCCCAGCATTCTCTCTTGCAACCCCCTGTTGTGGCCATTCACCCCATCCATGTATATCATCAGGTATCCCACCCTGCTCTTCCACATCAGGCTGAAAACCATGATTCTGTCCAGGTAAAGGGTGTGGATTACCATTATGAGGGACAGGAGACTCATCCCCAGGTAGAGCATCTCCTTGCACACTCATCAAAATATAGCAAGTAACTATCTAGGGGACCATAATGCCACCATATTTCTGAGGCTCCCTGACAACAATGGACCTGGGAATATCCCCAGCCCCACCATAGCTGCATTTGATCAAAGTCCTAGTTGGATAAGGATCCTCTCTGAACCAACCTCTGAGTTTTCCAAATTTAGCTACAGTTTTAGTGAGAAATTCCTCATTACGATAATCCATAGGGAAGTTAAGCAACATAATCCAACCAGTCCTAGTATAACAGTGGCTCTAAAATTGGGACCCTCATCGTGCTTAGTAAAAGATAAAAACCTTCCATTACCAAAATGCACCTCAGGTTGCGCAACAAGTAAATCTCTAGTAACAGAATCACACATCCTAAATAACCCAATGCCAACTGCACTTTCAGCAAAACTTAAAACTTCTCACTACAGATCATTGACAATGCGATCAGTAACTTGCTGCAATACCTCATCAATCTCATCACCGATTGGCCGAGGAAGCACAACCGCCATTGCCTAGTTCTCGTGACGCCTAGGAGGAGTTGAAGAAGAAGTGACACAAATCCTCGGAGGCCTCTGATCAGCATCCCAAGGCTCCAAGACATGCATCCCTGCTGGAGGAAACCTCTCCGGCTGGACTGGAAAGTTTGCCATTGCTAGGGTTTATGGAGAAAGAGCAGGCGGCGAAGAACGCAGGGGAGGAGAGCAAGATTTTCGAGGAGAAACCGAAACGCCTGGAGATAGAACTGTTTTGTCGGAGGCAGGGATAGGGGCAGAGTCCAACTTGACTTGATTTGACTGCTTGGCGACCCAGCGAAAATACGAAGATGCCCCTGACTTACCAGGACAATCTTTCTTAACATGACCCTTTCTGAAACATGACAAGCAACGGATAATATCTGTACATTGACGCGTAACATGTTTGAAACTAAGACATCTTGTGTATGTCGAAACTTTGTGCACCATATCATCAATCATAGTCTCAAAATCATTATCCAAAGATACATAATTGTCAACATTCAGAGAAGAATTAATCTGTTTAGATACAATCTTTGGAGGTTCATCAGTCAGTACAGAATTTCCCAAATCAATTGAAGAGGCCAGAGACACATCTTTGCCTTTGTGCAAAATAAAACTGCCAACTTGTACATTAACCACACCAAGCAAAGAATTATCCAAGTTAATAATTCTCTTAGTGCATACTTTTGGCTTCCAAGTGCTAGTCATCAGAACAGGTTTGGCCTGGTTTTGAGACAACGAAGATTTCTTAGAGGTGGAACCACCCACAAGAGTCCATTTGGCATCCAGTTCCTTCTTCCAATTTGGTCCTCCAAAACCCCAGAGATGGAAGAAACATTTGAAGTGAAAACATTCATAAGAGCCAAGCTTATTAACAAAGAAACCCACTCTCTTGGAGGAAACAGTAAAAGAGAAGACCCTTCCTCTAATTTCATACACATTTAATTCACCACAATATCCTCCAATGGCTGCCTCAAGAGACAGACTAACAGGAACATCATCTAATTTAAATGAAGCCCGTCAAAAAGATACCACCATAGTAAAGTGGTCCGAACCAATAAAAGGGTGCACTGAGGATTGAAATAACATACGCACTTCTTTGGCAAAATTAATACCATGAGAGAAATCCATGCCAAGAGTGGTGACAGCATGCATAGCCATAGACGAGGGATCGATAGGGTTATTATCCAAGATGTTTCTAGATGCATTGGCCATTGGAAAAACCAAGGGGACACCATTATCTAGGAGAGCCCCCTTACGTAGAACAAGTCTAACTCTAACCAAGGCACGATGACATGGAAATTTAATCTCAGATCTAGAGGAGATGAATTCTCGTACCTTGAGAGGTTTACTATCAGTCACAACCCCATTGGCGACCACAAGCTGAATCCTCCTCAGTTTGGGATTAACCACAATGAAACCGGAAGACATTAAATCTTGGCGACGCTCTAAAACCCCAGAGTATAGAGCCTTCCAATGCCAAGAGGAACGATCAAGGATCAAAGAAGAAGCCATGGTGGGGTAGGGCAAATGGAGGCTATAAATGTATGTGGATGGGAGGGAGGTGGAGTCCGACAGCCAAGATGGCCGCCGGCGAGGTGTGAGGCCCAAGGGGGCCTAGATCGCCATGAGACCGCCGATCCTATTTTTTAGGGGGATTTCGTGGAATGTTAGCCAAGTCATGTTTGACAATCGCTTAGCCCATTTATCCTTTATTATATAAAGAGTTGTAATCATATATTTTCAATTATAAGCAATAAATCAATAGTATTGTCGACTCCATCAGGAGTCGGACTTCCAGCCCTAGTCGCCGCCTCCTGCGCCTCCTATCTCTCGCTCCCTCGCAATCACTGTGCCGACACGCCGTCAGCGACGCCCAGCCCCTGGCCCTCCTTCCTTCCACCCATACAACCTACGTCCTAGACCTGGTAGACTAGCTGGTTCTACCACTACCTCCATGTGAAGCCACTATACTTAGAGATAGTCACCGTATTAATGCCTCACACTTCGTAAGATCGGTGTTAACATGAATAAACTTTTGGTTTGAATACTGTCGCTTAGTCCATTTGCACCATGTCCAGATCTACTTTGTTAGGGTATTGTGAACAAAGAGCCGACGCTAAAGGCTGAACTGGTGCAGAGTCATACTGACCTACCTGCCTTGACACGCGCCCACCGTCCCAACCGACATTTTTCTCCAAAGGCTAAAACTCTGCCTATTTCATTGGCAAAGTGATGTTCATAGTACATACTACCTACATTCTTTTCAGAAAATTTTGACCAGCATATAGAAAAAACTATCAAAACCTACCATGTAGAATAAATGTTGGTAGATAGATCATGCAAGCATTTTCATATTATATAGATCCGGTGTTTTTATTCTTGATACTTTTTTTATAAGATTACTCAAACTTTATGTTGTTTGGTTTAAAAAATATTATATGTATCTTTTTACTTAACCCGGTGGTGTAACATAGCCAAGCAGCTCGCATACAATGGATACAAAAGATTGTTCTTACAAAAAAAGTACACACACATCCGATTCCCCAGAACAAAGAATTCCAATCAATAATCAATTAAACAATAGATGATACAGCGGAACATATTCGGAAAACCATTACATTCTTTTCGTTCTAGAAGTAACAAATTAGGACGATATGCATCGATCGTATAATGAAGTTTTCTCATTTCCTTCAACCATAGTTGTATGTGCAAGTTACATACTCCCTCCGTCTAGAAATAACTGACTTAGATTTATTTAAATTCGAATGTATACTAAACTTGGTTCAGTTTTAGATAATTAAATCTATGAATAAATGTTGTCTTACTTTCGGTCCCGGCATAGGTGGCGCATAAGAGCATCTCCAATAGACGCACTATATTTCGGCGCGCTAAACCTCGCTTCCGCCGCGCTGTAAACGGATAGCGCGCTGCCCTGAAATTTGCCCCGCCGGACGCGCCAAAATGCAGCGCGTGCTCGGGAGGTAAAATGGTTCCTCCGCCGAACGCGCCAAAATACAGCGCGCGCAGACACGGAAAACAACTTTCTACACTAATATGCATTCAATAAGATCAAACACTCACATATAAATCATAAAACAAATGATCTACCATAGTTCAAATGGACACAAAGTGCAACACACATCACATAGTTCAAGAACGACACACAACATGATGTGGTTCAACAACGACACACAATATATGGTTCAAATGGACAAAGTACAACACACAATTTGTATATCACAAATGCATCTCACACTTCTGCATTTTCCAAGTCATCGCCTTCTTTTGCTTCTCCTTCCTTGTCATCTTGGGTTGAAGGAGGAATAAAAGGATTCATGGAGGCCATGAATCCTCCCGGTGATGCTCCCATAGTTCCATACACACAACTCACCGAGCCTCCCGTAGTCCCTCCGAAGACTCCTCCATAGCTTGGTCCTCCCATGCCGGTCATGCCTCACATGGCGGGCATGGGCATGCTTCCCATGCCGGCCATGCCTCCCATGGCGGTCATGCCTCCCATTCCTCCTCCAAACATGGGCATGCCTCCTCCAAACATGCCGGTCGTAGGTGTGTTCATGTTGGCTATCAACAATCTCTTCTTGGCCAACACTTCGTCGCGAGCAAGGTTGATGTACTCCTTTTGCCTCTCATCCATGTGGGAAGTATCCATCAAGAAAAGCTTCCTCTCCTCCTCCACTAGGCGTAGATGATCCTCATTGGCTTGCCTCTTCTCCTCCAAAGCCAACTTCCTCTCCTTGTTGGCGGCAAGCCTATCCTCCAAAGCGGCTCTCCGAGCCTCCATAGCATCCATAGCCTCTTTCTCCAAGTTTCTTGCCACCTTCCTATCTTCATTTGCTTGCAACCTTGCATTTGCAATCCTTTCCATAGAAATGGCAATGTCATCATCTCCGTCCTTCATTCCCTTCATATCTTTGGCGATCTTCCTACCAAGCACATTCCTTCGCCCATTGTTGACCGAGTGAGGAGTGGAGCTTCTCTTCCTGCCTTCGTCACTTTAATTATCATCGATGATTGTTGCATCAACGGTTGCATTGGCTGCCATAGTTGACGCATCCAACTTCCCGTGGGTCTTCCACTTTTCTTCCTTCCCTAGCACTTCATAGCAATGATGCAAGGTGAATGGCTTGCCAAGAATCTTGTTGCCTTTCTTGTTCTTCTTTCCCACATCCCTATACAATCCTTGAGCCATAGAGTTCTACAAAGCAAGAAAAAGAGAATAGATGAGCTATATGAACTACAACTGTATCCTTCACATATGAGCCATATGGTCAACATAGTAGTAGAATTGCTTACCCTATCATTCTCATTTGTGCCACTTGGGTTAATGACATCAACGTTGGCTTGCACGCCTGCCCATTTTTGGCAATCGGTGTTGATGTCGGACCAACGAGAACGAAGCGAACGCATGGTTCGCTCGTTCCCACTTGTGTTGTGGGCGTCGAAGTACTCCTTCATCCTCATCCAATATGTGTCTCTTGTTTGATCGGTACCGGTTGTTGGATCTATTCCAATTGTCAACCATGTCTTGCAAAGAAACTTGTTCTCCGCTATGGTGTAGTTCGCCGACCGACCGGGATGGCGAGGTTCAATCAACCCTTCTCCTTCGTCATCAATGTCCTCATATTCCTCCCATCCCTCAACGGTTTCATCATGCATAAACGAAGATCCAACATTCATTGCCTCCATGAAAGACTCATCATCGACTCTACATTGCAATGAAATTCATTATTCTCCGGCTATGTATGCATCTAAACTAAAATTTGGATGAAAAGAAGTGTTTTTACCTCTCCGGCATTTCCTCATACACGTATGTGCACCGGATGGGTCATCGGATGGAGGCGCCGGCGGCGGCTGGTTTGTCGGTGGAGGAGTCGGCGGAGGCTGCGCGCGGCGGGACGCGAGCGCCTTCACTTTCTTCGGCGGCGCGACGGAGGCGGCGCCCACGGCTCCGTATGGGCGTTTGGACGACGACGTCTTCCTCCTCGGCGGTGCCCGCGCCTTGCCGGGGGCCTGCGCGGCAGGGGCGGCTGTGTGCAGCGTCGCGCACGACGGGACGAAGAGAGCACGGGCAGCGGCGATTGTGTTGCAGGCGTCGGCGCCAACGCTAGGGTTTGGCGCATGGTACGGAGGCGGCTGCAGCGGCGGCGGGTGGAACGGAGTAGGGAGGGGTCGGTGGGTGCCGAAGGGCCCATCCATCGCCGAGATTGCGCCGGCGGCCGCGCGGAGGCGAGGGATTGGGCGGTGGGGCGGCGAGGCGCGGGGGGAAGTTTCAGCGCGGGGTTTCTTCGCGCGTGCGTGGAGCGATGATGTGCGCTGTAGCCGGCGCCCAAAGTTTAGCGTCTGGGATTGTGCAAAAAGCCGCGCGTCCTAATTTTTTTACAGTGCCGCGCTGTTTGCCACGCTTGTTGGATGGACAATTCTGGCTCCACGCGCTGCAAAATAGCAGTTTAGAGCGTGTGCAGCGTTGTGAAATTCTTGAGTCTAAGAAGGCTTAGAGTGAGTCTAAGACACTGGAGAGGGTAGTGCTAAGAAAAAGATTCCTCAATGTGAGTCTAGTACTAGACATACTACCAAGTGATTAAATTATTGTTTTATGCATGCTCTCTTCACAAGATGATGTATGGTTTGGCAGAAAAAATGTTGCATGCCGGTCCACGAAGCTGAGTCTAAACGGTGAAGCTATTTAATTTTGCTAGACTCGATTTCACTTTTTTCCTTAGCTCGGTCTACACGCTATACATGCCCTTATATAGCTATTTAATTTTGCTAGACTCAATTTCACTTTTTCCTTAGCTCGGTCTACACGCTGCACATGCCCTTATATAGCCCACTGTTGTTGGAGATGCTCTAACAAGCAATGGCATCGTCCTAGGTAGTTAAGGCGATCCCCACCACGCGCATCAGACGACCCAACTGGCCTTTCCTCAGCCACTCTATAAAGCGTACAGCTAGCAGGTAGCTACAACCAATTAAGTGTCCAACCATCGCCTGTCATAGAAAATGCAGAGAAAAGGACAGAACATGAATAAATACTTTCAGAACCAACCACAGGATGCTACATCAAGCACATAATGAAGATGTTGCAGGTGCCATCTCTCCAACCCTTCTCTTGCTCAGTCCACGCGACGGGTGGTGTGTATATGGTACCAGTACCTCTGTTATAGAGATTAATGTTTATATTTTTTAAGTCAAACTACGTAAAGTTTGACCAAAATTTCGAGAAAAATATTAATATTTACACATCACAAAACATATTTTCATATGATATCTATATAATATCATAGTTTTTTTAAAAAAAATTGATCAAACTTTCGGTATCTTGCCATTTTTTATAAAAAAAGCCTTAAGCCTTAGGACGGAGGAAGGGGTCCATCACCCGGGCCTAACCACTTATGTGAAGCCACAGTTATTGTTGGGACAGCCCCTGTCGGCTGGCCGGTCCCGAGGCTGCTCCACACCCGAGGGAGAAGACTAGAGTCGAAAAGCACACAAATAACACAAGTAGATGGCACATGGAACAAAGTGAACTTTATTAACTTTCTCTCGGTAAACTCCCGTACACAGATTGTTCCTCTATTTATAGACTAAAGGGGGATACGATACGCACATGGGCCAACCCTAGCCTGGTATAGGCCACACTGAGTGGGCCTCTACCGGCCCAGTTTCCCAACACTCCCCCTGGGTATCTTATCTTGTATAACCATGGCTTAAAACTCCGAAAAACCCAGTGGAAAAAATATGGAGAAATGCACACGGTATACTTCTTGCTATGTTGCATGAATTGCCTCATTAAAAACCTCATGTGAGAAACTTCATAAAAACTCACTAAGGGAAAAAGAGTACAATTCACTTAACTATAAAGTTAAGTACTCAATCATCGGGATCAAGATTTCAGCGATGAGTTTGTGAAGATTCTCCCCCTGAACCTTGCATCTCCCTAAGTCTCATCATGCGATCCCTGGACACATCTCTCGAAGAAGACGCGGCAATGATTTAGTGAACAAATCAGCGAGATTTTCACACGACTTAGTATGCAAGACTTTCACTTTCATCTTTTGCAACTCATGTGCATAGAAGAACTTGGGGTTTATATGCTTTGTGAGATTGCTCTTCACGTAACCCGTCGGACTTGTGCAACACAAGCGGCATTATCTTCATAGATAATTGTTGGGGTTTGTACGGTGTTCGATCCACATGACATCTGGATGTGATGACTACTCGTCGAAGCCATACACATTCTCGTGATGCTTCATATAATGCTATGATTTCCGAGTGGTTCGTCGAAGTTGACACAAGATTTTGCTTAGACGATTTCCAGGAAATAGCTGTTCCACCACAAAGGAAAACATATCCAGTCTGCGACTTGGATGTGTGCGGGTCCGAAAGGTACCCAGCATCAGCATAGCCTACAAAAGATAGGTCTTGGTTCTTTTAGTAAAACAAGCCAAGGTCCTTAGTCCCTTGTATGTACCTAAAGATGTCCTTAACGCCTTTCCAATGTCTCTTGGTAGGCTCAGAACTGTACCTTGCAAGCAAATTGACGTCGAATGCAATATCCGGCCGTGTACAATTTGCGAGGTACATAAGTGCTAATCGACTTAAGTAGGGGAATTCGTCCCAATCCCCCCTCTTCTTTAGGCCTGAACGGGTCCTTGTCTTGCTGCAAAGATCTTCCGACCATCGGGGTCTTAGAAGGATATGCCTTTTCAAACCCAAATCGTTCCAACACCTTCTGGGTGTAGGCCGACTGGTGAACTAGAATCCCAGCAGGGGAATGCTCAAGTTGCAGACCGAGGCAGAAATTGGTTTTTCCTAAGTCTTTCATCTCGAATTCCGACATCAGGTAGGAACTCGCTTCCTCAATATCGTTAGGTGTACCGATTATATTCAAATCGTCCACGTACACCGAGATAATACAGAAACCATCCTGGGATCTCCGTATAAAAACACATGGGCAATCTTCATTGCTCGTGTAGCCCTTCTGATGAAGGAAATCGCTTAAACGATTATACCACATCCTACCTGACTGCTTTAGTCCATACAATGACTTCTTAAGCTGAACATTGTATAAGCTCCTGTTTGCTCTATCCTGGTTCGGGACAGGGATACCTTCTGGTACTTTCATGTATATGTCCGAATCCAAGCTACCATATAGGTAAGCGGTGACAACATCCATTAGTTTCATTTTTAAGTCCATGTTTACTGCCATTGAGATCAAGTATCTAAAGGTAATTCCATCCATGACTGGGAAGTAAGTTTCCTCAAAGTTGACACCTGGTCGCTGAGTGAAACCTTGAGCAACGAGCCTTGCTTTGTACCTTACTACTTCATTATTCTCGTTTCTCTTTCGAACAAAAACCCACTTATGTCCAACAGGGCGAATGTGGGGAGGAGTTAGACAAACAGGTCCAAATACCTCTCTTTTGTTTAACGATAATTATTCAGCGGTAATTGCCTTCTGCCAATCTTTCCAATTCGACCTTTTCTTGCAATCAGCGAGCGTGTTAGGCTCAGGGTCAAGATCTATGATTGAGGCAATTTTCTTGACAAAGTTAACGTCGACATTTGCCCATGGCTCGGTTGTATGACTCGCCCGAATTAACATAGTTAATGGCCATTTCGTCATGGTGTGCATCAGGCACATCCTCTTGCTCCACCGGATTTCCCAATCCAGGGGCTAGGTCCTTTAGCTTTCCCGCTCCGATGTGTGCGCACACAACATCGCTGGGTATTTCCGATATAGGAAAGTTCAAGTCCGGAATTTCGTGCACTGAAATATCCGTACTTGTGCTGTGTCTCAACTGCCCTCAACAAAGGCATCAGAATAAATCTCTCTTATCCTTTTCTTCGGCGCCCCGGTACTTGGGATTTGAGAAACCGGAATCCGCGTCCTCTTAGGCCTTGGAGCAGGAGCGGGTATACCATCATTTTTCTTTGGTATTTCAACCCTTTCCGGTGCATTGCGTGCATGCACATGCGACTTTGTCACAGTCTTTAAATCACTAAAATGATCGGGTAGTTGATTCGCTAGGGAGTGCAAATCTAGTATCTTTTGGACTTCTCTATTAGTCTCAACAGTGCGCGGGTCATGAGCGTGGATACCCATGGCTTTCCACGTGATTTCTCGACTTTTGTCATCCAGGGGTTGATTACCTCCCCCCAAAGTCGGGAAAAGATCCTCGTCAAAAATGCAGTCAGCAAAATGGGCCGTGTGACAATCACCTGTCAAGGGGTCCAAGAACCTGATTATGGACACAGTCTCATAACCAACGTATATCCCCGACTTACGGAGCGGTCCCATTGCTGATCGCTGGGGTGGTGGTATAGGTACATATACCTGTCAGCCGAACCTATGTAGGTGGGAAATTTTCGGTGTCGACCCTTGTGCAAGTTGGATGGGAGAGTGGATGTTGTAGGCCGATGGTCGAAAATTGATGAGATTAGCGGCGTGTAACACCGCGTTTCCCCAACATGTAGTTGGTAAATTACAACCCTGAAGGAGTGGTCTGGCAATGAATTTAATTCTTTTAATCAATGCCTCCGCAAGTCCATTTTGAGTGTGGACATGCGGTACGGAGTGCTCAAGTTTGATTCCAGTTGCCATGCAATAATCATCGAATGCCTTTGAAGTAAATTATCCGGCATTGTCCATTCGAATAGACTTTAAACGATAATCAGGGAATTTATTCCTTATTTGTATGATCTGGGAGATCAACTTTGCAAAAGCATGGTTCCTTGTTGACAGCAGGCAAACATTGGACCATTTAGAGGAAGCATAGATGAGCACCATGAAGTACCAAAATGGCCCTGAGAGGGGCTGAATTGGACCACATATATCCCCTTGAATGCGTTCCAAGAACGCGGGGAGTTCAACCTTCACCTTTAGGGGGGACGGTCTAATGATCAATTTCCCCGTAGCGCATGCGGAGCACACGAAATCATCGGAATTCGGGAATTTTTTTACATTAACATTATGACCGTTCGAGTTGTTAATTATATTTCTCATCATCCTAAGACCGGGGTGGCCTAACCTATCATGCCAAAGGCAGAATAGTTCGGAGCTTCTAAAGACAGTCTTAAGGGTAGTGTAAATAGGTGGTGCTACTATCTTAGTGTAGTACAGCCCAGTAGCTAATGAAGGGAGTCTTTTGACAACATGTTTACCATTTTTGTCGCGCTTGGTAATGAGTAGGAACTTGTGGCATCCCGCAAAAACCACTACTAGAAAATCGCGTTGTTTTTGTGCATTGCATCATCATGACCGCATGCTCATGTCATCATGCCATATTGCATTTGAGCATCGTCATCATCTTGCATTTGCTTGCATAAAACTATTCTCGGAAAAAGCTATTTTGCTTTCTAAACGCCCCGTCTTTGTTCAAACACAAAACCCGGGTCTCCGGATTATCTTGTTTTGTCTGCCAACGGTTTGCAAACGCCCCGTTTTAAATAATAAAATGTTTATTTTATTTTTAGGGGGCAGCCAAACTGGGCCGATCCGACCTAGTCGGCCACCCCCAGTTCAAACCGATCCACCCAAAATCCCTAACCTACCCAATCCTACCTATCTACCCACCTCGCCACCCACACGCCACCCCGGGTCCAAACACCCATCCACCCTAATATGCCACCTCATCCTCCCTCTCCCCACCCCGCCACCACCAACTCCTCCTCTGCCCACGCCCACGCCCACCGCCTGGGCCCCACCGCATCACCCCTGTCTCCACCAACTCCCACTCCACCCTCTCTCCCTTCCACCCCGTCCCGCACCCCTTTCACCCCTGCCCACCGTCGACCCTCCTCTCCCCCGTTCTTCTGCCTCAAGGCGTTGCACCCCGCCCTCGCCTCCATCCTCGCCACGCCATGCGCCTCCCTCCTGCCGCCCAGTTCTCTCTCCCAGGCCGGCCTCGCCTCCTCCACAACCACCCACGACCACCCCGACCCTCTCCCGTCCCCTTCCCTCTCTGCCCACCGCCAGCCCTCCCTCACCATCTCCCACCGCCTCCGCCTCCCTCCTCACCACGCCCTCCTCCTCGGCTGCGACCGCTCACGGACCCCTTCGCCCGAAGCTCTCCAAGACGGCGCGGCGGACTCCCTCAAGCGGCTCATGGGCCTGGCCGATCATGGCCCGCCACCCGGCCACCTCCTCTGGGCCTCCCCACCGCCGCCTCCTGGCACCACCTCCGGCCGCATGCCTCCCGGCCACCTCCCTCGCCCTACTTCTCGCCAGAGGCCGCATGCCACCTGTGGATGGAGGTGCACCGCTGATGCAAGCTCCTCCCATCGGAGGGTCCCCATCCACGCCTTCCTCCTCCTCGCCGCCTTCCTCCACGTCGACCAGCGCCTTGGCCGCTTATTCCTCCGCCTCGCCGGCCCGCTCGAGCCCACCTCATCGCCTAGCGCCTGACCCGCCGCTGAGCCCCACCGCCTCCCCAAGTGCTCACGACGCGAGCCTGCTCGGCCAATCTGTCACGCCGCCTATGCCAAGCTGCGTCACCACGGCACGCCCACCGGCCCGTCGACCTCCGCCTCGCATGAGCACCACTAGCGCCCCTGGTTGTTGGTTGGCCCAAGAACACCGGACGAGATGGGGTGCTGCTGCCAGATTCTGTTCAAGTTCCGCACGTGGACCACGACTAGAAATCGGTCAAGAATTTCCGTGGTGCGATTTAGACTTGGGCACCGATGTCCGTGTTGGTCTCTGATGCCAAGATTGCCGAGGCCATGGGTGTTCTGTCGCAAGCCGAGAACCTTTGTGATCCACAAGATCGACCGCCAAGAAACACAAGACCTTCTTCATGGAACATCGAGACCCCGAACCCGAAGAATCGCCGACAAGGACCGTCCCTACACCAAGATCTGCTTCCGAACACTTCGACCGAAGCCGAATCAAGATCCCCCCCGGATGCGACAAGTTCTCCTTCCCGGAAGAATTGACGCTCGTGCGACAAGATCTACTCCCCAGATCCGAAGACTCCGGTACCCGATCTAGTCAAGTTCGCCATCGCGAGTCCGAACTTCATCGTTTCCCCTGAACCCTGAGACCCGACCCCGAACCCATCGAATCCCAAGATCTTCCGAACCCAGATGTGTGAACCTTTTCCCGAGCCCCTATTTTATAAATGCCTTATATAAAACTTGTTGCATATTAATTGTTCATCTCGCATGCATATCATGTGGGTTGGGGGCCTTATGCCGATTCACCTAATAATTAAATATGGGGTCCATATGCGGGCAAATCTAGTCGTATATTGGTCCCATTTAAATTTGTGTAGCGGACCAATGCCATATTTTGCCTTGTTAATACAACATTTAAATTGCGGGGTATCTAAACAACTTGAACCACTTAAATATTTGCCGGGACCTCGGTTCCGCTTAATTTTGCCTAATTGCATCGCATATTTGCCATGCCATACATCATACATGCATCCTGCCCGATCTTTTGCCGTAGTATTAAATAGTGCATCCGGTGTTTATTCTAGTGTTTTGGTTCTTCGCGGATAAGGCCGTTGAGTTGATGCGAGTGTCGACCCGATCTTCGGATGAACCTTCAACAATGTTTTCAATGACATCTCCCCCTTTCTACCTATCTTGCTTTTATAGTGTTTATTCCCTCCTGTTGATCTATTGCTATCTGTGTTGCGATGCGCTAGTTTTCGTACCCGTGATATCCCTTGCAGCCTTATATTGCCTTGGACACATCCTATTACCTGTTGTTTGGTATATAGTTGGACTTGCGCGTCGTAGACGCTTGCTCAAGTGCTGTTGCGTGTCGTCCAGTACCACAGTTGTTGGAGTATTGCCGCATGTTTAAGGTTGGATATGATTATGGCTTTAATTATCATTTAATTCAATTATTGCTTAATAACTAAAATTGAAGTAAGTAAGCGGAGGCACAGGTGGGCAATAGATGTTATTTGGTTGTTAACCGTCCACTTGTGTCCCGTAGGACCCCGAGTACTTGATACCTGTTCCTTGAATATTCGCGCTATCCACATCCGGGAGGATTATGGGACCCCCAGCGAGCTTGATTCATTCTTATTTCTTGGGGCCACAAACTAGTTTGAGGTTTTATTTACTATCCTGCACTTATGCCATGCCTTCTTTGCTTTATTTACGATTGTGCGAGGAGCACTGTCTTGTTTAGGATCGTGACCCGTTTGCTGATATCGACAAGCCCGATTTGGGTTCCCAATCGTTCTGATCGGCCCCTAAACCTTGAGTCCGTCTCGTCAGCTAACCCGTTCTTGGTATACTTAATGGGGTGGCCCCTGAAATATTTCTGAATCTGTGATTGCTTTGTCGTGAAAGCCTCGTTGGGTTCTGATTTGGTTTTTTCGAGGTTGATCGAGTGTGTTGCTATTTGTGCATCCTGCGGTAAAACTTTCTGAAAGCCGTGTCCGCGGTTATGGACGACTTGGAGCACAGTATCTCGATCATAGACAACTATAACTAAAGTAGTGCTATAAATTTGACTTTATAATGACTAGTAATCAGCTTCACTATAACGGAATGGCTAAATAAAAGTGCCAACAACTGCTGGGTTTTGGGATATCTCATGCTAATTGTATTTGACTAGTAAGTGTCGCAACTACAACGGAATGGTTAACTAAAAGTGCCCACTGCTTATTTTATCAGGATGACTATCTATACCTGACTAGTAATTGCTGCAACGATAACTGAATGACTAAAACTGCCAACGGTGTGAGTTCCTCGGTTGACTTCCTCGTTTGGTCTTGAGGGGGAAACACCAGGATGGGTTTGTTTGATGGTAGCATCAGGTTGGTTCCGAATAGGTCCTTCTTATCCCTCTCTGATAGCCGCTAGTTGAATCGAGTCTCTATAGGTTGTTAGTGCATGCTGCGCTGCCGCTTCAGTCCACCATACCTATGTAGGCGAGGACCGCCGAATTCTAGCCTCGCCGTACCGCCTTGATCGACTTGTGGCTCTCTTTTTCCTTTGCCCTTTGCCGCACCCTTTGTTTAAGCAGGTTTTGAGATCGACGTCGTTAGCGGGGTTACCCTTCCGGCTTTGGGCAGTTATGGGCGCCATTGGTTATTCTTCGTGGCTCTTAGCTCAATTTGCATCTTGTCCGTAGTCGGACGCTCCATCGCTTTCAAGGTGATTTGGATCTTTGTACCATATCGTATTCTTGACTCATGGAGTCGTGTTGTATATATTTACGTGGGTCCCATCGAGGATTGTTGTGTAATGTTATTACTGTTTTCCACCATTTAAAGTGCTGGTGGGCACCTTTGAATCGTTTATGCGGGTTTGGCGCGAATCGCTGAAACTTGCATAGGGTCGATTCTCGAGGGTGTTACAGTGGTATCGAGCTCAGCTTGCGATACCCCACAAGTCCAGCCTGTAGGATAACCTAGCTAACGGCCGAAGTAGAGAGTCAAAACTATTTTTGCAAAATCGGTTGGATAGTTCTGATTAGGTCTAATTTGACTCCTTACCCCCTGCTGCTCTCCTCTCACCTCTGCGTGTTTTGAATCAGCTCTCGTCTCTTTCTTCGAGTCCAGGAATTCTCGTGGTTGGGTTTTCGTCATACCTTTAGGTTTTTGGTAACGGTGCTGCTACATCTGGTCTTCATGCTATCCGAGGAATCCTTCATCTGGTGGACTTCTCTTTGTTCCTTCTCGTGCCTTCCGGTGTTTTCCGACGCGACGACATCATCTACGCCGGATCCGATGCAGAGTCTGCATCACTCCTTTGTTTCCGAACCTCGCTTGTCGAGATCTACAATCTGAATTCTGAGAGTTGGTTGCATAATTTCCTATTCATGTGCAGAGTAATACTTTCGGTGCGCGATGGACTGATCACCATCCGACTACTCTTACCATTCTCTCTTGCACCTTGAATGGTGAATCATTGCAGTTATACTCCGTCCACGGAAGCTAGAGGTGGCTTTATTTGTTGATACCTCTACCTTCGCCCTTTGTTCCCGGAGTGTTCTCTTGACGATCACGGACAATGACCTCTTGTTAGTGGTGTCGCGAGGATCTACACGAAGCGAGAAGATTCAGATCGCCGGCCTTCTTTCCGGTACCATGAGGCGGATCTCGAGGGCGAGATCCATTGTTAGTGGTGTCGAATTGTGGCATCCCGCAAAAACCACTACTAGAAAATCGCGTTGTTTTTGTGCATTGCATCATCATGACCGCATGCTCATGTCATCATGCCACATTGCATTTGAGCATCGTCATCATCTTGCATTTGCTTGCATAAAACTATTCTCGGAAAAACCTATTTTGCTTTCTAAACGCCCCGTCTTTGTTCAAACACAAAACCCGGGTCTCCGGATTATCTTGTTTTGTCTGCCAACGGTTTGCAAACGCCCCGTTTTAAATAATAAAATGTTTATTTTATTTTTAGGGGGCAGCCAAACCGGGCCGATCCGACCCAGTCGGCCACCCCTAGTTCAAACCGATCCACCCAAAATCCCTAACCTACCCAATCCTAATCTACCCACCCTGCCTCCACCTCACCCCGGCCAATCGCCACCCGACACGTCACCCTGGTCCAAACACCCATCCTTTCCTAATCTGCCACCTCATCCTCCCTCTCCCCTACCCTGCCACCTCACCAACTCCCTCCCTCTGCCCCACACGCCCCACGCCCACCTACCGCCTGGGCCCCACCGCATCACCCCTGTCTCCACCAACTCCCACTCCACCCTCTCTCCCTTCCACCCCGGTCCCACCGTCCCGCACCCCCTGCTCACCCCCTGGCCCACCCCGTCGACCCGCTCCTCTCTCCCCGCGTTCTTCTCGCCTCCCTGGCGCTGCCCGACCCCGCGCCCCCGCCTCCATCCTCGCCACGCGCGCCGCCAGTCCTCTCGCGCCGCCGCCGGGTTCCTTTCTCCCGCCGGCCGGCCTCGCTCCTCCTCCACAACCACCCACGACCACCCCGACCCTCTCCTGTCCCCGCATTCCCCTCTCTGCAGCCACCGCCAGGCCCGACCCTCCCCGTCACCATCTCCCCACCGCTCCTCTGCTCCCCTCCCTCACCACGTCTCCCTCCTCCTCGGGCTGCGACCCCGCCGCCTCGCGGACTCCCCTTCGGCCCGAGCTCTCCGCAGCGCACGGCGGCGCGACCTCCCGCTCTGGCGGCTCCGCCGTCCGTCGCCCGTCGACCGCGGCCGCCCGCGCCTCCGTGCCACCCGGCCTCCTCCCCTCTGGCGCTCCCCACCGTCGTCGCCTCCTGGGCACCGCCTCCGGTCGCATGCCTCCCCGGCCACCTCCCCTCGCCCCTGAGCTTCCTCGCCAGCGAGCTGCCGCAGCTGGCCATCCAGGGATGGAGGTGCACCTCCGCCCGATGCCGCAAGCTCCTCCCATCGGAGGGTCCCCATCCACGGAGCCTTCCTCCTCCTACCGCCGCCTTCCTCCACGTCGACCAAGCGCCACCGCCGACCGCTTATTCCTCCGCGTCGGCCCGCTCGAGCCCACTCCTCGTCGCCTCCAGCGCCTAAGACCCCGCCGTCCGGAGCCCCCACCGCCCCGCCTAAGTGCTCACCGATGCGTGCCACCGCCCGCCTCGCTGCTAAGCTGCGTCACCACACGCCCACCGCCCGTCGACCTCCTGCGCATGAGCACCACTAGCGCCCACAGTTGTTGGTTGGCCCAAGAACACCGGACGAGATGGGGTGCTTTGCCGGTCTGTTCAAGTTCCGCACGTGGACCACGACTAGAAATCGGTCAAGAATTTCCGTGGTGCGATTTAGACTTGGGCACCGATGTCCGTGTTGGTCTCTGATGCCAAGATTGCCGAGGCCATGGGTGTTCTGTCGCAAGCTGAGAACCTTTGTGATCTGTCAAGATCGACCTCCAAGAAACACAAGACCTTCTTCATGGAACATCGATACCCCAAACCCGAAGAATCGCCGACAAGGACCGTCCCTACACCAAGATCTGCTTCCGAACACTTCGACCGAAGCCGAATCAAGATCCCCCCGGATGCGACAAGTTCTCCTTCCCGGAAGCATTGACGCTCGTGCGACAAGATCTACTCCCCAGATCCGAAGACCCCGGTACCCGATCTACTCAAGTTTGCCATCGCGAGTCCGAACTTCATCGTTTCCCCTGAACCCTGAGACCCGACCCCGAACCCATCGAATCCCAAGATCTTCCGAACCCAGATGTGTGAACCTTTTCCCGAGCCCCTATTTTATAAATGCCTTATATAAAACTTGTTGCATATTAATTGTTCATCTCGCATGCATATCATGTGGGTTGGGGGCCTTATGCCGATTCACCTAATAATTAAATATGGGGTCCATATGCGGACAAATCTAGTCGTATATTGGTCCCATTTAAATTTGTGTAGCGGACCAATGTCATATTTTGCCTTGTTAATACAACATTTAAATTGCGGTGTATCTAAACAACTTTAACCACTCAAATATTTGCCGGGACCTCGGTTCCACTTAATTTTGCCTAATTGCATCACATCTTTGCCATGCCATACATCATACATGCATCCTGCCCGATCCTTTGCCGTAGTATTAAATAGTGCATCCGGTGTTTATTCTAGTGTTTTGGTTCTTCGCGGATAAGGCCGTTGAGTTGATGCGAGTGTCGACCCGATCTTCGGATGAACCTTCAACAATGTTTTTCAGGCGAGCATCTCCCCCTTTCTACCTATCTTGCTTTTATAGTGTTTATTCCCTCCTGTTGATCTATTGCTATCTGTGTTGCGATGCGCTAGTTTTCGTACCCGTGATATCCCTTGCAGCCTTATATTGCCTTGGACACATCCTATTACCTGTTGTTTGGTATATAGTTGGACTTGCGCGTCGTAGACGCTTTCTCAAGTGCTGTTGCGTGTCGTCCAGTACCACAGTTGTTGGAGTATTGCCGCATGTTTAAGGTTGGATATGATTATGGCTTTAATTATCGTTTAATTCAATTATTGCTTAATAACTAAAATTGAAGTAAGTAAGCGGAGGCACAGGTGGGCAATAGATGTTATTTGGTTGTTAACCGTCCACTTGTGTCCCGTAGGACCCCGAGTACTTGATACCTGTTCCTTGAATATTCGCGCTATCCACATCCGGGAGGATTATGGGACCCCCCTGAGCCAGAGCTTGATTCATTCTTATTTCTTGGGGCCACAAACTAGTTTGAGGTTTTATTTACTATCCTGTACTTATGCCATGCCTTACTGCTTTATTTACGAGTGTGCGAGGAGAACCTATACTGTTTAGGATTGTGACCCATTTTCGCGATATCGACAAGCCCAGTTTTGGGTTCCCAGTCGTTTACAGCCGGCCCCACAAACCTTGAGTCCGTCTCGAAGTCAGCTAACTTCGTTGCGGGTATACTTAATGGGGTGGCCCCCTGAAATATTTCTGAATCCTGTGATTGCTTTGTCGTGAAAGCCTCGTTGGGTTTTGATTTGGTTTTTCCGAGGTTGATCGAGTGTGTGTTGCTATTTGTGCACCTCAGGTAAAACTTCTGAAAGCCGTGTCCGCGGTTATGGACGACTTGGAGCACGATTCGATCATAGACAACTATAACTAAAGTAGTGCTATAAATTTGACTTTATAATGACTAGTAATCAGCTTCACTATAACGGAATGGCTAAATAAAAGTGCCAACAACCACTGGGTTTGGGATATCTCATGCTAATTGTATTTGACTAGTAAGTGTCGCAACTACAACGGAATGGTTAACTAAAAGTGCCCTGCTTATTTTATCGGGATGACTATCTATACCGACTAGTAATTGCTGCAGCGATAAGCGAATGACTAAAGCGCCAGCGGTGTGAGTTCCTCGGTTGACTTCCTCGTTTGGTCTTGAGGGGGAAACACCAGGATGGGTTTGTTTGATGGTAGCATCAGGTTGGTTCCGAATAGGTCCTTCTTATCCCTCTCTGATAGCCGCTAGTTGAATCGAGTCTCTATAGGTTGTTAGTGCATCTTTGCCGCCCTTGATCCACCATACCTATGTAGGCGAGGACCGCCGAATTCTAGCCTCGCCGTGTACTGGCCTTAGTACTGACCGCTCTCTCTTTTTCCTTTGCCCTTTGCCCTTTGCCGGCACCCCTTTGTTTAAGCAGGTTTTGAGATCGACGTCGTTAGCAGGGTTACCCTTCCGGCTTGGCCTGGGCAGGGTTATGGACGCCATTGGTTATTCTTCAGGGCTCTTAGCTCAATTTGCATCTTGTCCGTAGTCGGACGCTCCATCGTTTTCAAGGTGATTTGGATCTTTGTACCGTATATCTGTATTCTTGACTCATGGAGTCGTGTTGTATATATTTATGTTCTGTGGGTCCCATCGAGGACTGTTGTGTAATGTTATTACTTCGTTTTCCACCCGCACGAAAGTGCCTGGTGGGCACCTTTGAATCGTTTCTATGCGGGTTTGGCGGGAATCGCTGAAACTTGCATAGGGTCGATTCTGAGGGTGTTACAGAACTCCTTTCCATTCTCATCATCATCGGTTTCAACATGGAAACCATTTGCGCGGATGTCTCTAAAACTTAAGAGAGTACGAGTCGACTCCGGATACAACAATGCCTCTTCAATGATCAGAGTTGGTCCATTTGGGAGTATGATAGTTGCTCTTCCGGAGCCAACTACATTCGGACCGCAGCCGGCGATCGTCATTATGTTACCAGGGTTTTTGTTAATGGACTCAAAATACTTTGTTTCTCTCAAGATGGTATTGGTGGTGCCACTATCAGCAAGACACGTTTCCTCCATTTGGGCGCCACACGCGTTCTAAAATATAGTGCCTAATTAATATAATGGAGCGAGGAAGTTGCTACATCAATGTAAGTAAAACACATAGACATTTCAGAACATCACATAATCAAATAATGGAATAAATGAATGAAATAAATGTCATCCAATCGCCGAAAATAAATGTTATGCTCTCATAGAGCTTACAACCATATCGAAAAAAATTGTATCTGATTATTGCGGAAAAAGGAATCATCTCAACAAAAAGGAGCTCAGGTGGATTCTGCAAAGAAATCACCAAGCTCAGCCAGTATCTCAAGGTCAATGAGCTTCTCTTCGTTGGCCATCATCATGGACAAGGGGCCTAGCTGAGGCGGCGGGGGCACAACGTGCTCAACCTCCATGGGCACAGCGGCGTCCGTGGGGACCGCCGAGGGTGCTGCCACTTGTGCTACGTCATGCGCCACTACGTGCGCGACGTTACAAAGGCCGCTCCGGCGCCGGTGGTGCCTCAACTGGACAAGATGCGCCTCGCGCCTTCTTGTTGGCCTTGAACGCGTCCACGACGTGTTTAGGGGCCAAACACTGCCTGGAGAAGTGAGTCTTGGAGCCACAGCGGAAACAGTCCTGGGGCCTCGCCTCCCCCTTTCCCGCCTTGCGTTGCTTGGCCGGGTTGGAGGAGTTGGGGCCCTTATTGCCCTTATTGCCTCTCTTCTTCTGGATGGGCTTGCGCACCTTGTAGGCACCAGCATTGGCCTCATGACTTGGGCCCCCTGCGAAGGGTTGCGCGGAGAAGTTCTTTTTCAGAACATTATCCTGCACCTCGGCCACCTAGAGAGCATCAATAAGCGCTGCATATTCTGTGAATCCTTCCTGGCGAAAGTTTCGCGAGGACTGGATGTTGTCCGGATGGAATGTGGAGAGGGTTTTGTCTATCTTCTGCTGATCGGTGGTACTGGTCCCACATACCGAAGAATAGTACAACCGTGCAACCCGGAGTTGTACTCTCCACCGCCTTGAAGTCCGCAAACCTCGACGTATCCAATCGCCTCCGTATGGCTGAATGGTGTACTTCAGCCTAGAGAACCGCTTGTTGAGGGCGGTCCAAAGGCGTAAGCACTCCGCTCGCCATGTACTCATTCTTGAGAGTCTCGGACATGTGATGGCGGAGGAAGTGCGTGGTTTGGCGTTATCCGCCGATGGTTTTGTTGGGGCCGGGTCCCTCAATCAATGCATCCTTGATGCATCGGCCCTCAAGGACGATCTCAACGTCCGAGGCCCAAGTCGTAGTTAAGCCCATCCGGTCAACTCCGGAACTCATGGTGATGATTCTGGTCATCTGCAATTTATGCAAAGTGTGTAAGATTACAGCAGGTAATCGGTTGCATAAATGCGATAATCGATACAATAATTCAAATATGACGGCGTTCCAAAATAAAAATGGTACAAGCTATCTATGAGATACAAAGTATTAACAACATGCGGTAATTAATAACTATAGTAAAACATAGTGCAAAAGCTTGTTTAAAATGGGGCAAAAAACAGAGCCGAAACGGTCCAACAGCCCCGCAAACGCATGTTCCCACGCCCAAAAACGGCCGAAAAACGCGCGGTCTCCCGTGGAACGGCCCACCCTACACCGTCCCTGCCCGAGAACGGGGGAACAGAGCACGACAGTGCTTTCGAGTGGGGTGGCGGCGGCAGCAGGCCGCTCCGGCTATGGGAGCGCGCGAGTTGATGGCGCCAAGCGCACGCGGCGGCGCATGTGGCGCGGGCGCCAGCGGAGCCGACGGGCGGGCGCTGGGCGGTGCAGCGGGCGACGGCGGGCAGAGGCGGCACGGCAAAGATGCCTCAGCCAGGCAGCGCATAGCTTGGCGAAGGCGCTGGGCAGCGCCAGCGGCGCGCGGCACGCACGGCAGCGGCGGCGTCCCTTGGCGCAGCGACGCGCAGCACTCCAGCGGCGCGACGGGCAGCGGCGGCGGCGTCCCTTAAGCGCGGCAGCTGCCTCGGCGCCGCGACGCGGCAGCTGGCCTTTGCGACGCGGCGCTGGCAGCGGCCGACGCGGCGGCTGGCCTCGACGGCAGCGGGCCGACGGCGGCGGTTGGCGCGGCGCCTTGCGGGTAGCCGCCGGGCGACCGGCTCCTCGGCGCGGGCGCGGGTAAGGCGATGGCGCGGCAGCCTCGGCAGCGAGCCTGGCGGGCGCTGGCGCGCTTAGCGCTGTCCACAGCGTGGGTCGCCATGGCTGCGCATGCACGAGTTCAAGAAAAAATACATAGAAAAAAAACTAGATCGACTTTGATCTAAAAAAACGGTCAAGATCAGCCCGATCTACTAAAAAAAGCAGATCGGCACAACAGGTGCATGCATTGACGGTACAGTCAACAAAATTCTAATCCGGGAGTAATTAGATCGACATTGGTCGGCGACAGCAGGTCAGCTCGACTCCCGGGAAGAAAAATCCGCACCTTAGATGGGATCTGATCTAAGATCTGAACGCAAATCTAGAAAGGAAATTTCGAGACGGATCCATTTTTGCGGTCAGATCGGGGTTACCTTCAACGAAAGCCTGCGTGATGCAGGCTCGACGGTGGCTTGACGGAGAGACACGTGCTGATAACGTGTTGGGACACCCCTGTCGGCTGGCCGGTCCCGAGGCTGCTCCACACCCGAGGGAGAAGATTAGAGTCGAAAAGCACACAGATAACACAAGTAGATGGCACAGGGACAAAAGTGAACTTTATTAACTTTCTCTCGGTAAACTCCCGTACACAGATTGTTCCTCTATTTATAGACTAAAAGGGATACGATACCCACATGGCCCAACCCTAGCCTAGTAGAGGCCACACCGAGTGAACCTTTACCGGCCCAGTTTCCCAACAGTTATAACAGTATTTTACGCTGTTACCCGGGTTAGAAAATTAGACTGTTCCTTAAGTTGATAAATCAGTTGCGTGTACATACCAAAAAATAGGCCCGGTGACGGCTATTGCACTGTCGCCGTAGCCCCGATGCTGCATCTTGGCTGCCCCTCTACCGTTGTTTCTTCAGTTCTTCCCCATCACTCTGCTGTACAAAACATATGCTCCTACATGTTCACGGTTGTCGGATGTTTTTCGTCTTCTACCTAGTCCTACCGCACAAAAGTGTGGCTCCCAACAATGCCAACTTCACTACCGTGGAAGGAGCTCCGCCTCCTTGGTTTTCACGGATGTTGCATCGTCGCCAGTCAACCTTGCCCTATAACATTGCACCATAAAGCAAAAGGTAGAGCAAAGTGAACAACTAATGAAAGCTTATAGTAACATATAAACAGAGAAACATTAACAACTACTTAGAACCTAACAGAGCTAAACTAAAACACATGTACTCATTTGCTCCATCCATGGTCGTCTCTATAACGCCTAAAAATCGATGCATGTTCACGGTTGGAGAATACAAAGAGAGAAATTTTTATCCCACGTGGATGACAACGTGGTCCACGGATTGGGCCTCCAACATCATAGACGTTACACAAGCTTCATTTTTTTTCTCCTCCATAAAACTTTTTTTTGGTTGTATGCATCTTAACCATGCAGAGGCCGAGTGTAAGTTTTGTTTTGAGGCCAAAGCGATCGTATTCAACTATCCGATTACATAGAAGAGAGTGACCCAATTTATAAGAAAAAACGGGTCCAAAAACCACACGAACTATACATTGTATGATTTACGAGGGAGACCGAAGCGAAAACCCACACAACGAGGAGACCTTTCGTCCACACAATGCTGCCACCTAAACACAACTAACACACCTCCATTTCCAGGGCCGCCACCCTGACATAGTAGCAAGATCAACCTTCACATTGCCCGAGGACGAACCAGTCGGGTCGACGAACTCGTTGTCCACACAAATCTCCAAGACGCCACCCCATCCCATGCCAGGCCACAACCAAGCCTCATATGACCGTCGCTGCAGGGGAGGCCGAGGCAGCTGCCTTGATGTGGCACCACATCCGGGGTCGCTGCCTCGACGCCCGCTACCCTCGACCACAAAGCCATCTACCTAACTACCATGAACCCGTCACACCATTAGGGCCAAGATCTCCAAGGCGATGCCTCCAACAAGGTAGTGATGTGTCCTTCACTGCCGCCCGCTCCCGATTGAGCTTAGGTTTTCAACCGGAGATGTTGAACCACTCTCGTTGGTCGGAATCAAACTCCACAATGACGCAAACAAGAAAGGGTACGACACCCAAAGGCGCCGCCGTCATCGGCGCCCATAGGAGTCGGTGCAGGGGGGCAATTATTTTTGCTCCGGGTGTAAGTTCTGAGTAACTGTATTTTCGATACCAATTTAAGTAATAAATCACTCTTTGTCGAAAAGAAAATTGAGATAGATATGCATAACAAGCCATGCCATCGTCCTAGGTACGTAGTTAAGACGACCCCCACACCATGCGAATCACAGGAACCAACTGGCGTTTCCTCAGCCAAGCGTACAGCTAGCGGATAGCTACAACAAATTAAGGGTCAAACCATCGCGTGAGAAAGAAAAATCAGAGAAAATGACAGAAAATGAACAAATACTTTCAGGACTAACCACACGATGCTACATCAAGCACATAATGAAGATGTTACAGGACAACGTCGATATGGATCCAGTACTCCATGTAGGACTTTAATTTTCTTTTTGAAAAGTTTATATTTAAAGATAGAAAAAATCTGAAAAAAAAGCAGGATGTAGACAATAATTTATAATACACGTGTGAGAAAAAATCATGTCAAATTACCTTATATTCTAATCTCAGCAAAAAGATAAAAGTGTAGATCTTAGCGAGAACATTGCAATTTTGAATGGGCCTTCGTTTTTCCAAAGTTTGTCATTTTTTCTGCGTCTTAAATACGAAGTACTTCCATTGAAAATTTGCAGACTTGTATTTCGTATTGTTGACTATATTGGATATTTTTTGAAAAAATTTAAAAGAGGCTCCACGGAGGACGGGCTTCACATCCAATTTCCGGATGTTACAGGTGCTATCTCTGCAAGCCTTCTCTTGCTCAGTCCACGCGACGGGTAGTTGGGCAAGCTATATATACACGATTTTGCGCCGGAGTAGTAGTTAGGCAAGCTATATATACTTAGCTAAACTACACGATCTTGATCTTTCTCTAGTCAGGTAAGACGAAGAGGTCTACGCTCGCTCCAGGACAGGTTAGCGCTTTTGTATCTCCTCTAGTTTCTCCTCAACTTGTGTGATACCATGCAGTTCTAGTTTCTTCGTACGTTTACTATGTTATTACTGGCACGGGCGTTCGAGTTTTTGGGATGACACGATGTTAGGACGTTCATGTGCATATTTAATCCATCTTGGGCGGGCGCCGCTCGTCTTTAGGTTGTCTGTCCATTACTAACCGCTACAGCGTCCGTCATAACGCTGGGCGCCGTGGGCCGTGGCAGCCTAAAAACTAATACTTCACTCCCCGTGCATAGACTGGTCATGCAGACCCTCAGCACGCACTAATGCACATGCTCTAGAAGTCGTCACCGTCATCTTTCCCTGACCCATCTTCGGAACAAGGATCAAGGATTTAACCTTGCCAGGCCTAACATCGATGCCGCCACGATACCAGATAGTACCACCGCCCTGCTTGACGAGCCCACCATCACGTTTGACGCCGAGAGCCTGCTGCGCCTAGCCATCTAAACTCGTCGAACAACACCATAGTGTCGCCGGCATCCAATCCGGGAGACCCGGATCTAAGGTTTCCCTAGAGAACCCAAGCAAGGAAATCGTATGCTGCAAAAATGATGCCTTCAACAACGAAAATGACACAAAGAGGCATCGTCATCGTCAATCTCGGCTTTATAGAAAGCTACACAAATTCGTGCTAGCTGATTGGATATTAGTGCAGCCGAAGACACAACCGCCACAGAAGCGACCAATGATACTACATCCCACGTCGTCCAACCCTTACCACCCAGAGATAGGGGCCAAAGTCGCCGCCCCTCCATGGCGTAAACCACCACACTAATCCGTCAATCGCAGCTGCTCCAGACGCACTCGAGGAGCCACCTCACCATGGTTACTAGACGCACCACACCCTGGCTCGGAAAAGAAGGCCCACGTCGATCCTTCGTGCTAGGGGGACGAGGATGCCTCCCCTACGATGGCAATAACCAAGCTTTCCCTAGGGTGGCAGGGGAGGTCGGAAGTGGCGGCTGCTAGCGGCTAGGGTTTCCCCCTCCCGTCATCTCACGGGGGCGAGAGGAGGGGAATAGAAACAACTAGGATTGTCTTACTAAACAACTAGCATTTTCTTAACTGATGGATTACCTTTCGCTAAATTACTTAGTGCGCCATTAAAAACTTTGACCTCCTCCTTCTTCCTCCTAGGAAACTTGGACTTCTTTGCCTTCACTAAACCTATTGGCCATGGATTTATTTTTCTCATGACACACCTTATTATCACATACTACTAGTATAGGTCGGGCCTTCGCAAATGGTGGAAATGGCCCTTCACACATGATAAAACGAACCTTCACTATCGAAGGGTGTGCAATGACCCTCCATTACACACACAATTTTCTTCTTCGTGTATGAAGGGGCGCACGCTTCCTAGAACCCAACCGTTTGCGAAAAGATCCTGCTTCACACATGTGTTTCTTCCCTCTATCGTGTGAGTGTGTTCATGTTACCAGGGAGAAGATTATAACATGTTTCTTCCCTCTTATTCGCTTCTTCCTATTCTTTCTTATTCTCCGCGACAACGAAGTTTAGCCTTTCAGCACATAGCATTGACTAGGCATGCAGATCCTCACAGTCGCAATGGGAAAGCTAGATATTCACAGAGATGGAACAAACCGAAATGTGAAAACCTAAATCTCGATCTAGAACATAGCCCTAATTAAGTCTGCAAAAACTGTACCTTGTCTAAATTCTCGGTGTTGTTGCCATTTGAGCCGTTGTCGGACTTCCTGACCATGCTCTGGTGCTCAAGACCATGGCGATGGCCGGCAGTACCTGTTTGTAGGGATGGGGGACATGGCTCGACAGTAACACCTAGAAATGTGGGAGAGGCATTTTCAAACAAGGATAAAGGGCTGGGCATATAAGTATGCGCGAGCACATCACACACGATTTCGGATAGGGTACACCTATGTGACAATAAGAGGATGATTCGTATCTAAATTTCTTGTGCAATTCAAGAAATATACATAGGTTCATTCAAATATAACTTCATTGAAAATATATTAACTTCATTACACACGGAGGGCTATTAGATAATAAAATTATGCACGTGGAGCTATACATTGAGATGATCTTTGGGGTTGTTGTAGCCAGCTAGATTCCAACACCTCCTAGCTATCTCAAAGCCGAGAAGAGCATCCAATAGGGCATACCCGATTTGATCGATCACTAATGGAAAGTCGGCCCACCCATCATGTGTGGTGGATTTTTTGACTTCTTCTTCAGAATTGTCTGAAGGTAATGGTTAGATAGATAAACGCGAGATGGAGGATTGTTGACTATCGGGTTCCAAATCTCTGCTATAGTTCACGCGTGATAACTCCAAGAGCAGGGGATCACTGTAGGGTCTCTCAATATGGAAGTAAGGTATCGATCCGTAAAAGCAAGAAGAAAAGGCTATTTATTCTCTTCAACTAAAGTGTTATAAGTTTTAGTTATTTATGCACTAAAAAATTTAGAACCCTGCTACCCGGCGGGTGTTCTGCCGATTACACATTCTGGCGGATTCCGACAATGGTCTGTCCGATCGAGCGAGGCAGATTAGTAGCAATTAGGACAGGGCGATTAGGCCAGATCGTACTCGTACCGGATAACTCCAAAGCAAAATGTCTACCCCGCGTGTGCATTTACCGGCCCACTAGCAATTAAGATACGTTTAACACGTCGCCGCGTTCCAGGATTATACGGATTGCACGCGAGCACACCATAGAACCATGCCAAAAAGTGAGGCACAGCACATGCGAGAGTTTGATTAGTTCTAAAAACCAAAAGGACAAAAAAGCTGACATCACACCTTATAAAATCCGAAAATCTTAAAGTTCAAAATCTTTTATAGCTTGAATTGGTTATCTAATTTATGATCTGATTTCACCGTTATGCTAGTCGCGACGAGGCCTTCAAAATTAGATTCCATGTTATTATGTTTTGACAATTTCTTTTTACCAAAAATTATCCACTTATAACATGTGTGTTATTCAGATCAATTTACGCGCTCTCACAATGATTAGTTTGATGTGGAATTAGGCGTTGCTTTTGATTATTATTTGGACTGTGCTGCACAGCTGCCGGTTTAGTGATTGGAGAAATTGGCAGGCGTTCTGACCGCTTCAATTCACAAGGCGATTTTTGCATGTGCATGGTAGCTCCAATTTGACCGTTTCAATTGATCTGCATTAAATGTGAAAATCGGAAAATTAAAAAGTTTAAAGCTCAAACTATTTGTCTGGTTACAATCTCTTTTGATCATTGGACTAGTCCTGACTAGATCACCAAAGCTATATCCTATCTTGATATGTTTCGATAATCTTTAATCAGAACCATCCTATCTTATATCTGGGTTGGGTGGATATCTCTACAAGTAATAACTACATCGATCTAATAATGATAGGTATATGGCAAACAGATGGATAACTCTATCCTAAACACCTATATAATTCCATTTGGAATCTGTTGATAACTGTAATCTAATCGAGTGATAACTCTATAAGCGATGGATGGATAAATCCATTTGAGATCAGTTGATAACTATAACCTTATCACATGGATAAATTTATAAGTAGTAGGTGGATAACTCCATATGAAATTAGTTGATAACTGTAATATAATCGGGTGGATAACTCTATAAGCAGTGGGTGGATAACTCTATTTAAGATCAGTTGATAACTATAACCTAATCACGTGGATAACTTTATATGCAGTGGGTGGATAATTCCATATAAAATCGGTTCATAACTGTAATCTAATCGGGTGAATAACTCTATAAGCGGTGGGTGGATAACTCCATTTGAGATCAGTTGATAACTATAACCTCATCACGTGGATAACGTTATAAGCTGTGGGTAGATACCTCCATATGAAATCGGTTGAAAATTATAACCTCATGAGGTGAATAACTCTATAAGCAGTGGGTGGATAACTTCATTTGAGATCAGTTGATAACTATAACCTCATCACGTGGATAACGTTATAAGCCGTGGGTGGATAACTCCATATGAAATCGGTTGATAACTATAACCTCATGAGGTGAATAACTCTATAAGCAAGCTATATTTTAACATCAGGTCAGATATCTCTATAAGTAATAACTACATCGATCTAATAATGATAGTTATACGGCAAACACATGGGTAACTCTATCCTGAACACCTGGATAACTTCATTTGGAATAAGTTGATAATTGTAATCTAATTAGGTGGATAACTCTATCAGCAGTTTGTGGATAACTCCATTTAAAGTCGGTTGATAACTATAAAATCATCACATGGATAACTCTATAAGAGCATCTCTAGCAGAACCACATATCGGCCGACCCGCAAAATTTTGGGCCGATATGCGATATCGAGGTCAAAAAGTGGCTTCTCCACATACCACAAACGGGGTCGAACCGTAATTTTTTTTGTTGTTTCTCCCAAAAGGACCCATCAGTCGCGCATATATTCGGGACGGAAGGGCTCGGATGCAGTAAACCACATCCCATCTCCCCTTGCAGAAACCATTAATGTCGCCGTCGCCGGTCATCAAATCACCACCGCCCACCACCTCCGAGCCACCCCTCCTAGCCATGGCCGGCCAATCGTGCTGGAATATGGTCGGACGACGTGGCGCGGAGGGATCTCCGCCCGCAGACGAGCGAGAAGGCGCTAAGCCGGTCCGGCGATCGCTGAGCGCCTCAAGCTCCTGTGACCTCCCCGGCGTGGGTCGGGTTTGGGTTTGGGCCCTCCACGCACGATGCGGAGTCGGGAAGCTCCCGCGCTATTGTAAGCGATGGCCCGCTCCTCGGCGCACCATCGTTGGTGGTGCGCGCTCTGCCTCCCGCTCCTGCGCCGGCTCAGTGGGGCCACATCTCCTACAACAACAACAAGGAGGAGTAGGAGGACGAGGGGGTCCACGAGGCAAAGTGCAACTCGCACATGACCCTTGTCTCCGACATGTGGGACCGTGTGAAGCACCGCCGCGACGAGCACGAGCTCGAGCAAAGCGAGCTCCGCCGTGTCTGCCGCTGCTTCGCACGCGATTACCAGGCCCGGCTGGGCGTCTTCGTCGTGGACTACTCCAACGACACCACCGACTCCGGCGACGAGTAGGCGAGCGACGACACCATTGTAAATGTTCCGGCGAGTAGGTATCGCCGGTAGATGCTAGGGTTAGAATGGATGTAGGGCGCGGCATCCATTTTTTTGTTGTAAATATGTCAATCTAATGATCAAAACCTCTCTTGTATGTATGATTTGGCGTCAACGTGATGATTTTTAAAAATGCAGGTCCGTTTTAGTGTATCTGTTCTGTGCTAGCAAATTTCGTACCTCACACGTGGTTTGCAATCTCACGCGGGTTTGCAGTCTCTGCTAAAATCCTCTAAGCAGTGAATGGATAACTCCATATAAAATTAACCTTATCGGATGGATAACTCTATAAATATTGGATGAATAACTTTTATCTAAAGGATGGATAACTACATTGAATTGTTGATGATGATAGCCGTGTTTTAACACCTGGCTGGATAACTCTAATAACTACATTGATCTGACGATGATCTAGCCAACCGATTCCACACACTATTTTGATTTGTGTTTTTATATAGCTAAAACACAGAATTTATAAGTTTAAGGAAGTTCTGTTCTTAACTTTGTGTAGATAAATCAACAAACACGCAGAGTGCACCAAATTATAACCAAAACACTTAATTATGATGAATTTGTTCAAATTATCACGGCATCAAATTAGGAGATAGGAAATTTTATCGGAGGAAATCAATCATCATCAGCTGTATATTCATATAGCGCATGCAAATGGGGAATCTGGACAACACCATGGCAGAGATGTGTCTGTACCAGAGCAAAGAAACGCATTTTAGATGCTGCCTCAGCGATGCATCCCTGTCAAATTGATTCCTCAAATTACCGGCCATACTCACCATCGAGCGCAGCAGAAGGAGCTCTTATTTACGGCCGGGTAGCAGGATGCCACCGACGGTGGAGCTGGGCTGAGCTGAGCTTCCATGGCACTACTCCGCATGCTCTAATCTGTGATGCGTCCATAGTAGTCTACAGCAGCTAGAAAAATAGCAGGAAGATCGAGTCTCGCCGTAGGAGTACGAGAACGGGAGGGAGGATGCTGCCTCGCCGGGGAAGGAGGCGGAGCCGCCGCTGCACAGCCGGGAGGAGACGTGAATCGCCAAGTTGGTTGACAAAACAGCCGGCACACGGAGAAGGGTTGGGGTGGAGCCGAACGGCAAGGGACGGAACATGCTGTAGCAGGTCGTCGAGGGATGAATCAAATCAGGGCGGCGCTCACCGCCGACCAGAGGCATATCAGCGTGTAGCGAGCCGGCGAGGAACGGATAGTCAACGGAGCACGCCAAGCGGGATGTTGCGGGGCGGAGCACGCAGATGTAGGCTGAGCTGCAATGTGCGCTTTCTGATCAATAACGGACGGTTCTTATTAGTCCGTCGGGTTTGTCTAAGTTCAGACCGGTCTAAACATAGATTTGCCGAAAATTTATAGGGATAAGGAGGTTGATTTAATACAAGAAAGTAAAGTGCAACAAAACAGTATTGTAAAAAGTGTCCCAACCTATTCAATGCAAAAGGATGAGACAAATATTTTCTCTTATAGGAACAATGAACATGGGTTCACGGGTTCACTCAATCATCTCTCTTTATCTATGGTGATAATTATGATATAGATGATAAAGGTACACACAATTGTCCTGCTTTATTGGTAACTTTTATGACGGCTACATGTCCTAAACACATAATTGAAAGAAGTATCCATATGTGTTACTGTGTCACCCTCGTAAGGCCCCCATGTGGTTGTTATCACTCCATCATGTCATATTTATCCCCTTTTACCCCCATATAAAGGATGTTTGGCTGCATCGTTTCTATCACTCGACACATATGTCGTCTATCACTTGGATGAAGGGGTTTGTAGAAGAAAACAAAAGTTTTCATGGCTAGCGCAACATCCAAGATCTATCTAGAAGTAATACTATAAATAAAAAGGTTTCGGTAACATACCATTGTAGACCAAAAGCGATTAATGTTCCCAATGAACGTGGATGAATAAGTTGTACCTATATCATACCTCATGGCCGTGAAACTTCTACAAGTCACCCTGTTCTCACGATACGGCTCTGGTGCCTGGCTGGCGGCACCAGACTTTCGCACATGTCTGGTGCATGATGAAGACTCCCGGTCTCCTTGATCCTGTCGGGATACAGAAGTAGATATCATGTCCAAAATCCCTATAGCACAACGACGTGCCATAGTGAAGCAGTCTCCTACGCATGCAGTCCTAACTTGGAACCGCGGTTGCAAGACATGCGAGATAGAAATTTCCCAAGGTAATTTCCTTAGATGAGAAATTGTGTTGTGTTATTTTTCCCTCCCATATATACCTATATATAGCGGAAAAGGGTAAGCCCAGCATTTAAAGTCCCGGGGTGGGACTAAACCAAGGAGGAGGTGGGAGGAGGCGCATGCCAGGAGGAGAGGGCTGGCTGGCCGGGCTAGGGTGGGCCCCGCGCATGTCCTAAGGCAGGCAGGCGGCCGGGGTAGCCCCACCCCATGCAGCCCTAGGCGGCGAAGGCGACTTTCCCCTTTGAGCCTTGTTCCCTCCTTGACTTGGTCCATTAGGGAAGTTTTCCCAATACAATTTATTATTTTAATATTAATTCCAATAATTAATATAAAATACATATTATTAAATTCCGTTTGACCTGAAACACCTTTCCGTTCACTCCAAACTCCTTTCATATCCTCCTGGAACGATTTCAATTCTCTTGCGGAACATTTCCGACAATCTCATCTTTTTCTTCTATGATTCGGGTAACCCAAAACAATCTCAAAACGTCATCGAACCCTTGAGCGTGTTACCCTATGATTCGGAAACATCACAGACATGATTGAGACACCTCTCATATCAATGATCATCGGCGGTACCGAAATACCCATAATGACCCTTGTGCATTCCAAGATTGCATTGTCGTTTGAACCATAAACGTCGAGCCCAATTCCATTTATTCATTTGATACTAGACTTGTCCAAGATCTGATCAATGGTATCTCCATACCTTGTTCAATCTTGTTACCACTAAGTGCCGCCTTACTCGAGATATTCCATCCCCGTGACGTAGACTCATGCTGCGCAATATTTATGGATGTGGTCTCACTGAGTGGGCCCTATGTATCTTCTCGTCACATGGAAGAACAAATCCCGATCTTTATGCATACTCCTCAGCATGTCCCTCTGAAATACCCAACGTACACCTTTATGATCATCATGTTATGGTGTGACGGTTGGTGCAGTATAAGAAGTCGTGGATGACAGTGATTAAACATGATCGCACGGTCAAAGGAGAAGGATACTCCATTTCTAACTATTACAACGATAAACTTTGTGACTTGATCGTGTTGCAATTATATGGGTAATGTCCATCATGACATTCATCAATATCATGACCTTATTGTCAACTAGCATAAATGCTCCATGATCAAGAAACCTTGATCATTGTTTACGCTACAAACTAGTATGAATAGAGGCTACTAGGGACTTGGTTTGTTTATATACCACACATGTATCAATGTTTTTGATTTATATATTTATAGCATGATATAAAACTATCATAATAGATATGATAATAAACACATTATTATTTTCCTCTAGGGCATATCTCCTTCAGTCTCCCATTTGCATTAAAGTACAAATAATCTAGTCACATTTGTTACTAATCATAATATCATATCATATATGATGTTATGATCATGCTTGCTCATGGAAAATGTCTTTTCCTTGATCTGTTTTACCAGATCTATGTGTTCTTTCCAAATCATTAATGTCTCCTAGTTTTGATATTCACATCATTATAACATAATGAGTTGAAGTATTTGTTTGACAATAGAGTGAGACTTTGTTTCCAAGTGTTTACAATGAAGGTCGATTAGTCAATTGAACTTTCAATGTTGTCATGTATATAAGAAACACACTCAATTCAGAAGTCGAACTTATTTTATCCAAATATCATACTTGCTGATTTTGAAGTATTCACATAATTCTTATATCAATGTAGATACTTATTTATTCCCAACCACTAGAGGGCTGACTTAATCTTGTTCATGTAGTTCCTCTAGGAATCACTTTAGAATACATTCTTCTAACCAAGAACACGAGTCACATTACGTTGAGTATGCAACATGGTTCCTAAGGAAGAACCTATGATCTATTCAAAGTGTAGATCATTCCTATTCTTTCCTTTCAACCACTATTGTTTATATCGAGCAACTCAATGTTTCATCTAGTTTCACAGGTAAGAAACTCTTTCTTTCCTTGTTCCATTCTGAACTCTTTCAAAATATAAACCAGAACATTCTGAACTTCTTTCAAAATCCAGTTTATGAAACATTCCAAAACTAATGTTTATCAAACATATCGATCTATCTCAATAGATCATAATGTTTAACATTTTTCCAACTTCATCAAATATTTAGTAACATAAATAATTACTAATACCAACAACACCATTCACAATATGTCATCACATATATATATAGAATGTTGTGACGCTCCCACTCAAACATGTCACTTACATATTTAGACTTAGGATGATTACTCAACTCCCACTCAAATATGTCATACACACATTTGATTTATGAATTCACATAGCCCCCACTCAAATTCTGGTAAACACAGGTTTTGTCGATAACTTTGGTAATTCTAAAATTCTTTGATCATTTATCAAATCGAGAATTCTAGCTATGAGACACTATAGCATCCATCTGATTAACAAAATCATGCTTGTATTATTGCTTACAACCCTTCTTTAATATCATTATTTGAAGAACATGTAATTTTTTACAACCTTTACCAGTTATTAACATAGTAGTATTTTCTAGTGTAAATCCAATAGACTCAAGCATCACTACATATCGTAGTAAACTGTTGAATTTGTCAAAACATCCTTGTGACAAGTCGAGCTTTAAGTCTTCCTTTAAGTTTCATTCTTTCCTTTTAACTTTGCAGTTGTTGAGAAAGATTAAGTAACTCCTTTACTTAATAATATCAAGTAACACATTACTTTGCAATCTTAAATGCAACTTAACATATGATTTTATGATTCTTAATCATTTCTCGTACGTAGGTCCATCATCGCTTCTTCATAGTTCATAGTGAAGGGTTTCGCAGCACAGTAAATCAAAATTTTCTACGGATGCGAACAGAGGGAAGCCAAGATCTAATCTAGGAGATGCAAACAACGAGAGGGATTAGATGAGATCTTCATACCCTTGAAGATTCGCACAGCGGAACGTTCGTCGGAACATGGGTGATGTAGTCGTACTCGCTTCTCCTCCTCGCGATCCGATCCGATCTAGCACCGCAAGTGGTGATGCCTCCGGGAGATGCACACGTGCATCACCTCGACGTCTCCTCCTTCCTTGGTCCAGCAAGTATGGTGGAGAGACGGATTGGATCTACAACGCGACCTGCGGTGCAAGTGGTGGAGAGTTTCACAGAGGGCTTCGCCACACGCAATGGGAGGCGAGAGGAGAGCAGGGCGACTAGGCTTGAGGGAAGGTGTGTGTGGGGTGGTGCTCCCAGCCCTCTATATATAGAGGGTGGGGGCGCTCCCAACCCTCCCAAGCCCCAGGCCGGCCAAGGAGGGAGGAGTGGGCAAGTAATCCCCTTCTAGAAGCTCCAAACTAGGGTTTCCCTTGTTTGGCCGCTGGCCCTATGGGGACTTGTGCCCCTGCCCAATGCGGCCAGGGCACTCCCTCATAGGCCCATGCCCTCCCGACAGGTGGGACCACGTTGGTCCCTTCCGGAAGGTTCTAGAAGCTTCCAGACAATACCGATTAACCCGAACAATTCAACTCCAAAAACTGCCGCCTTATATGAATCTTATTCTCCGGACCATTCTAACCTCTCGTGATGTCCTGATCCCATCCGAGACTCGAACAAAAACTGATAAACCAATTATCCAATCTATCCTAGCATCGAGACACGTTAAGTGTGTGACCCTTCGGTTTGAGAACATGCATACGATCTTCTATCAATAATCAATAGCGGGTCCGAAACTCATATTGACTCCCACATTCATCGATGATCATATCGGATGAACCACGATGCCGATTCAATCAATCCCATATATATATATATTCCTTCGTCTCGCGATATTTTACTTGCCCGAGATTTGATCGTCGATGCACGTCATACCTAGTTCAATCTCGCTCACGGAAGTACTTTACTCGTTCAGAATCCGATATCACTTTGTGATTAACTCCTTAACCACATGCTTGCAAGCGGTGTTGATATCGATTACCGAGTGGGTCCGAAGTATATCTCTCCGACTTGGGAGGGACAAATCCCATCTCGATACATACAACCCAACATATACTTTCCGATCACCTGAGAGACACCTTTATGATCACCCTCTCATAGGATGACGTTTGATGACCTCAAAGCTTTCTTCCGATACCAGGGAGTTGTATTATCTCACGGTCTAAGGAATACAATATTTGACATAAGGAAAGCTTCGCAAAGATGAACACGATGACACGATCTAACTGCTCCACTTAGTTTGGGTCTTGTCCATCATATCATTCTCCCAATGATATGATCTCATTATTAATCGACAACTCATGTCTATGGTTAGGAAACCTTAACCATCATTAATCAATGAGCTAGTCCATAGAGGCATACTAGGGACACGGTGTTGTTCATAAACCACACAAGTATTAAAGTTTCCGCTTAATACAATTCTAGCATGGAATATAAACTTTATCATGAACAAGAATTATAATAATAACATCTTTATTATTGCCTCTAGGGCATAATTCCAACAGTCTCCCACTTGCACTAGAGTCAATAATCTAGTTTACATTTGGCAACAATCTCACACCCATAGCACTAAGGTGTTGATCATGTTTTACACGTGGAAGAGGTTTAGTCAATGGATCTGCGTCATTCAGATCTGTATGTACTTTGCTAATCTTCAGATCTCCATCTGCTATATAATCTCGGATTATATGAAACTTGCGGTTGATATGCTTGGTCTTTGGATGATATATTGGTTCCTTAGAGATTGCTATGGCGCCAGTGTTGTCACACAATATGTCCAGTGGGTCCAATGCACTTGGAACCACGCCAAGCTCAGTGATGAAGTTTCTGATCCAAACTCCTTCACTTGACGCTTCAGCCCATGTATTCGCTTCTATTGTAGATCCCGCGATCACGCTTTGCTTGCAGCTTCTCCACGGCTCCTCCATTCAAAATATAAACGATATCTGTCTATGATTTAGAATCATCCTTATCGGTCGAAACTAGCATCGTAACCTTTACGACAAGTCGCTCATCACCTCCATAGACTAAGAACATTTCTTTAGTCCTATTTAGGTACTTTAGGATGTTCTTCACTGTCCAAAGGTTCCACTCCTGGATCACTTTGGTACCTGCTCGTCAAACTAAGAGCATTGGACACATCCGGTCTAGTACACAGCAAGGCATACATGATAGAACCTATGGCCGAGGCATAAGGCACTTTGCTCATAGTTTCTCTATCATTTACCGTAGCTGGACACTGAGCCTTGCTCAATGTCTTACCGGACAACATAGGCACTGAACCTTTCTTTGCCTTATCTATTCTGAACCTTTTCAGAACTTTGTCTAGGTATGTACTCTGGCTTAAAGCTATCAGTCGTGTTTGTCTATCTCTATAGATTTTGATGCCCAATATATAAGCAGCTTAACCTAGGTCTTTCATTGAAAAACACTTGTTCAAATAACTCTTCACATCGTTAAGCATGTTAATGTCATTTCCAATAATCAATATGTCATCCACATATAGTACCAGAAATGTCACCGAGCTCCCACTCACTTTCTTGTAGATACAAGCTTCGTAGTAATTTGGAACAAATCCAAAGCTCTGAGATGCTTGCTTCAGTCCATAAATGGAACGCTGAAGTTTGCACACTTTATCAGCATCCTCAGGATCGACAAAACCTTCGGGTTGCATCATATACAACTCTTCATCAATGTTTCCATTGAGGAAAGCAGTCTTGACATCCATCTAACATATTTCATAATCATGAAATGCAGCAATTGCTAATAAAATCCAAATGGACTTAAACATCGCTACGGGAGAGAAAGTCTCATCGTAGTCAACACCTTGAACTTGTCGAAAACCTTTCGCGACAAGCCGCTTTATAGACGGTAACATTACCATCCGCGTCCGTTTTCTTCTTGAAAATCCATTTGCACTCAACGGCCTTTCGGTCGCTAGGAGGGTCCACCAAAGTCCATACTTGGTTTTCGCTCATGGATCCCAATTCGGATTTCATGGCTTCTAGCCATTTCTCGTAGTCCGGGCTCATCATCGCTTCCTCATAGTTCGTAGGTTCACCGCCTTCTACCAACAAGACAGTCAAGACAGGTTGCCGTACCACTCAGAGGGCACGCGACCTTGTCGACCGCGATGTTCAAGAGCAAAGATCGTCCAAGCTTCATGATCCTTGTCATTAGCTTCCTCTATTGTTGGTGCAGGCGGCAATGGAACAATTTCAGGTGTTGCGCTACTCTCCAATTCAAGAGAAGGTTCAACAACCTCGTCTAGCTCTACTTTCCTCCCACTCACTTCTTTCGAGAGAAACTCCTTCTCAAGAAAGGAACCGTTCTTTGCGACAAACACTTTGACTTGGTTGTGATAGAAGGTATACCCAATAGTTTCCTTAGGGTATCCTATGAAGACGATTTCTCGCTTTGGGTTCGAGCTTTTCGGCATCAACTTCTTGACGTAGGCTTCGCATCCCCAAACTTTAAAGCGACAACTTAGGTTTAGCACCAAACCACAGTTCATACGGCGTCGTCTCAACGGATTTAGATGGTGCCCTATTTAAAGTGAATGCGGTTTCTAATGCATAAACCCAAAATGATAACGGCAAATCAGAAGAGACATCATCGATCGCACCATATCCAATAGGGTTCGATTCGGCTCGGACACACCATTCTTGTGTGGTGTTCGGTGGCGTGAGTTGCGAAACGATTCCGCTTGCTTTAAGATGCGTGAGAAAATCATAACTCAAATATTCACCTCCACGATCGGATCGTAAAAACTTAATCTTTCTGTTACGATGGTTCTCCACTTCATTCTGAAATTTCTTGAACTTTTCAAATGTTTTAGATTTATGTTTCATTAAATAGATATACCCATATCTACTTAAGTCATCGGTAAAAGTGAGAAAATAGCGATATCCACCGCGCGTCGAAACACTCATCGGTCCGCATACATCGGTATGTATGATTTCCAACAAGTCCGTTGCTCGCTCCATCATACCGGAGAACGGGGTTTTGATCATCTTGCCCATGAGGCATGGTTCGCATGTGTCAAATGATTCAAAATCAAGAGACTCCAAAGTCCATCGAATGGAGTTTCTTCATGCGCTTTACATCAATATGACCTGAGCAGCGATTGCCACAAATAAGTAGTATTATCACTATCTACTTTGCATCTCTTAGCATCAATGTTATGGATGTGTTTCATCCCTTCGAGATTTAGAAGAAATAAACCATTCACAATGGTGCATGACCATAAAAGATGTTACTCATATAAATAGAATAACCATTATTCTCGATTTAAATGAATAACCGTCTTGCAATAAACAAGATCCGAAATAATGTTCATGCTCAACGCAGCACATAATAACACTTATTAAGGTTTAAAACTAATCCGAAGGTAAAACTAAGGAGGCGTCGACGGCCATCACATCAAATCTTGATCCGTTCTCAACGCATCGTCACCTCATCCCTATAAAGCCGTCTATTCCGTAGCTCTGTTTGAGTTACAAATATTAGCAAGAACCGGTATCAAATACCCGTGCACTACAACGAGGGCTAGTAAGGAAAACATCAATAACATGTATATCAAATATACCTTTGATGGTGCCAGCCTTCTTGTCCGCTAAGTACTTGGACGATTCGCTTCAAGGACCCTTGTCCTTGCAATAGAAGCACTCGATGTCCGGCTTAGGACCAGACTTGAGCTTCTTCTCAGCAGGGGCAACGCGTTTGCCGCCTTTCTTGAAGGGCTTCTTTGCACCCTTACCTTTCTTGAAGGTGGGGGGCTAGTTGACCATCAACACATGATTATCCTTTTTGATGTCCACCTCTGCAGCCTTGACTGCGAAGAGCTCGGTGATCGTATCGATGGAACCAATCGATTGTGAGTCACTACAAAACTTTTGTAGCTGGGAGGAGTGATTGCGAACCACAATCTTGAGCTCCTCTGGAATCTTGCAGTCCAGTTGCTCAAGGCGTTGAGTGTAGCCCGACATCTTAATGGCGTGCTCACTAACGGAACTCCCTTCCTCCATCTTGCAGTTAAAGAATTTCTCAGAGATCTCATATGTCTCAGAACGGGCCTGAGTCTGAAACATGGTTTTCAGCTCCTCGAGAATCTCAAAGGGCCCGGGATAGTCTTCAAAACGATTTTGAAGGTCCGATACCATAGCAAACAACATGGTGCTCTTAATCACACCATAATCATCTTTGCGCGACTGATAGACAGCTTTCTCATCAGCCGGCGCATCTACAACAGGGGCGTCACCTAACGCATTCTCAATGACATAGTCCTTTTGACCGCCAGAGAGAATGATTCTCAGATTGCGGAACCAGTTGGTGAAGTTAGAACCATTGTTTCTAAGCTTTTCCTTCTCAGCAAAAACGTTGAAGCTGAAGTTGGACTTAGCCGTTTGATCTACAATATTTGCAAGTACAAATTAGACTATGTTCATGATAACTAGTTCAACTTTTAATCAAATTACTAGATGAACTCCCACTAAATTCAACATCCCTCAAGTTGTTTAGTGAACACGATCCAAATTCACCACACCTAATCCGATCTTCACGAGAAGAGATGTGGTTTCAATGGTGGACAACGAAGTGTCGATCATATCATTCATATGACTCATGTTTAACCTTTCGGTTCATGTGTTCCGAGGCCATGTCTGTACATGCTAGGCTCGTCAAGTTAGACCCAAGTATTTCCGCGTGTGCAAAACTGGCTTGCACCCGTTGTATGTGAACGTAGAGTCTATAGCACCCGATCATCACGTGATGCTTGGACACGACGAACTTTCGCAACGGTGCATACTTGGGGAGAACACAGTTTTATCTTGATCTTTAAGTGAGGAATCATCTTATAATGCTACCGTCGCGATCTAAGCATAATAAGATACATAAAAGGATAAACATCACATGCATATAACTTTATGTGACATGGTATAGCCAATCTTGGCAAGAATGATCTCCATCTTGTGCGTCTTAAGCATGATCTCCATCACTCCACCATGATTGCCTCCACCACGAATAGCAACTACAACTATTGCTAACTACTTACGATAAAGTGAAACTATTACATGGCGTATAAGAAGTTGACACACAGGTCATACACAATTATAAAGACAACCATATGGCTCCTGCCGGTTGTGTACTCATTGACATGCAAGTCGTGAAACATTACAAAACATGATCATTGCATACAATACACACATCATATCTTGGGCCATACCATATCACAGAAAACACTCCCTGCAAAAACAAGTTAGACGCCTCTACTTTGTTGTTGCATGTTTTACGTGGCTTATGGGAGTAGCAAGCTAAGAACGATTCTTACCTACGGAAAGCCACAACGGTGATATTATGGTTGCCAAACTCCGGTGTTAATCCCATGACAACTATAGTGAGAGAAACTGGCATCCACCAGCCGCATGTGTGGAACAAGACACACGTCAAGTGCGGAGCGGTCATGAAACGGCGTCGCGTAAGGTTGGCCTGGACCGCTTCAATCTCACTATCCCGCGTCATAAGAAGAACACAAACAAGAGGCTTGCAACAGAAAACATAAACGCCCGCAACAACCATGTTGCGTTCTACTCGTGAAACACATCTACGCATAGATCTAGCTCTGATACCACTTAAGGGTTTCGCAGCACAGTAAATCAAAATTTTCTACGGATGCGAACAGAGGGAACCAAGATCTAATCTAGGAGATGCAAACAACGAGAGGGATTAGATGAGATCTTCATACACTTGAAGATTTGCACAGCGGAACGTTCGTCAGAACGTGGGTGATGTACTCGTACTCGCTTCTCCTCCTCGCGATCCGATCCGATCTAGCACCGCAAGTGGCGATGCCTCCGGGAGATGCACTCGTGCAGCACCTCGACGTCTCCTCCTTCATTGGTCCAGCAAGTATGGTGGAGAGACGGATTGGATCTACAACGCGACGGCGTGGTGCAAGTGGTGGAGAGTTTCTGCAGCAGGGCTTCGCCTACACGCAGTCGGGAGGGAGAGAGAGAGGAGGGCAGCAGGGCGACTAGGCTTGAGGGGAAGGTGTGTGTGGGGGGGGTGCGCCCCAGCCCTCTATATATAGAGGGTGGGCGCTGCCCAACCCTCCCCAAGCCCTAGGCGTGCCAAGGAGGAGTGGGGGGCAAGTAATCCCCCCCTTCTAGAAGCTCCAAACTAGGGTTTCCCCTTGTTTGGACGGCTGGGCCCTATGGGGCCTTGTGACCCTGGCCCAATGCGGCCAGGGCACTCCCTCATAGGCCCATTCCCCCTCCTGACAGGTGGGACCACGTTGGTCCCCTTCCGGAAGGTTTGAGAAGCTTTCGGTACAATACCGATTAACCCGGAACAATTCCGAACTCCAAAAACTGCACTGCCTTATATGAATCTTATTCTCCGGACCATTCCGGAACCTCTCGTGATGTCCCGGATCCCATCCGAGACTCCGAAAAAAAACTGATAAACCAATTATCCAATCTATCCTAGCGTCGAGACACGTTAAGTGTGTGACCCTTCGGGTTCGAGAACATGCAGACATGATCTTCTATCAATAATCAATAGCGGGTGCAGAAACCCATATTGACTCCACACATTCATCGATGATCATATCGGATGAACCACGATGCCAGATTCAATCAATCCCATATATATATTCCCTTCGTCTCGCGATATTTTACTTGCGAGATTTGATCGTTTGCACGCCATACCTAGTTCAATCTCGTTCACGCAAGTACTTTACTGCTCCGTAATCCGATATCACTTTGTGATTAACTCCTTAACCACATGCTTGCAAGCGGTGTTGATATCGACACGAGTGGGCCCGAAGTATATCTCTCCGACTTGGGAGGGACAAATCCCATCTCGATACATACAACCCAACAGATACTTTCCGATCACCTGAGAGACACCTTTATGATCACCCTCTCATAGGATGACGTTTGATGACCTCAAAGCTTTCTTACGATACTAGGGAGTTGTATTATCTCATGGTCTAAGGAATACAATATTTGACATAAGGAAAGCTCCGCAAAGATGAACACGATGACACGATCTAATTGCTCCGCTTAGTTTGGGTCTTGTCCATCATATCATTCTCCCAATGATATGATCTCATTATTAATCGACAACTCATGTCTATGGTTAGGAAACCTTAACCATCATTAATCAATGAGCTAGTCCATAGAGGCATACTAGGGACACGGTGTTGTTCATAAACCACACAAGTATTAAAGTTTCCGCTTAATACAATTCTAGCATGGAATATAAACTTTATCATGAAAAAGAATTATAATAATAACATCTTTATTATTGCCTCTAGGGCATAATTCCAACACATAGGTATGTCTTGTTACAATAACATGTCAAGTGAATCAACAATATAATTCTGCATGGAGCAAAATGTATTTTTGAATCCTAAGTTTAGCAAAAGCATTGGCTAAAACATTATGATCATGATCATCGGTCTCTCCTCCTTTTATAAAGTATGTTCTGGAACACATTCTATTGCTCTACTCAATGCTCAGAGGTAAGGTCAAATACCTTGTTTTTCTTCTACTTTTATCCATCAACCCTTTTTATCAAGAAACTCTTTCTTTAGAAAATAAAACGATACGTGTATAATTATATACATATGTAGGCAACAAGGCTTTCCTACTTCTGGTTGTGGAAAATGTATTCATAGTTTCCTAAAAATATACTACAAAGATTTTCATATTTGTCACGACTTCGAGTTATCAAAATCTCTACAAACTCAAACATGCCATAAATTTAATGGTGTTATTTCCATCTTTGGATGTTCCTTATGAGTGTTTGCTATTTCAATTGTTAACCCCAAACAAAACGCTAACCCTGGTAAGAGATATATTCTATACCATATGTATCCAATACAATATGACTACGATGTTTTAGACATATCAACATGCCTTGACGTGTCCAAACTTCATAATTTATGAAACATTTCCACAAGTCTTCATGCCACAATTTTAACTTGAATACTTAGTCATCTGATCAAATTTGAAGACTTTGGTATTCTTGTTAATTTAATATCAAACTTCATTTTGAATTGTTTTGAAAATTTAAAATGACCCTTTATTCATGTTTCACTTTGTAAATACATATGTTTACTAAGATCCACCAGTGTATCAACTATTTTATTGAATTTACATCAACACATGATGCTCAACAATCCACGCATGACTATTTTTCCAGAGCGCGGAGTTTTAGTCATTTTCCTAATGAGGCAAGGTATTGCATGTGCGTCAAAACATCAAGTATCTAAAGACTTCACTTTTCATCAGTATGAAAATATCACATTTAATTAACACTTACATGACTCAAACAATAGTTTCATTCATAAATAATATTATTTCTTAACCTTTGGATATCATTTGGCATTCTAATTTTTTATAAATGGTTTAAAGCATCATCGGGACTAATAAGAATAATCCATTCATTACCGTAATGTGACTATAAAATATTTCATTCATAATATCGTTACAACTGGCTTATTACAAACTTATATGAATAATTTTCTTGCTTTGATAAGGTCTATACACTCATGAAGATTACAAATTTTATTCAAATCCATCAATCCAATTATAAATGTAGAGGGAGTGCATTGTTGACCACCAACTAGATTGCATGCCATCAACACACGACTGCCGCCACTTCTCTTAAGCAAGCTCTTAAGCAGGTGATCCTGTTTTGATAAAACAGAACAAATATTTGTATACTTGGTGAACTGTTGCATGAAACATTTATAACTTGTATATCAAATATATATCTTATTCATCCATGACATCATATTCGATGGATATTACCAGAGTTCTGAACTTACTTACGAGCTCATGAAAGGTGAAATCTTCCCCTCTCATGACATAGCCCATGACGATGTTCTTGTAGCTGGGAGGAAGCGAGCGCAACACCCCATCTATCGCAAAATCATCCATTACTAAGTAGTCCAAATTGCTTGCAAGTCATTCATGCAATCCATGCCTGACATCTAGGTGACTCTCCAAGCAGCATCTTCTCTCATTTAGTTGAGAGAAACTTGTCCATCAACTCATACTTCATAAGCTTAACTTGCGGCACAAAGAGCATCTTCAACTCAACGGCCATCTGATATGAGTCGGTGTTGAAGAAACGTAGACGCAGCTCAATATACATCAAGTGGAGCATGGTTCATTGAACAATGACCGAGGTGTCATGTCGAGCTCGATAATCCTTATTTTCTTGCTCACTTGCTGATCATCGGGATGATCTCCTATTGATTCTTGTATCAAGTGGAGTAGGTCATTTATGTCGAGGGTATCCCTGAGGCATTTGTACCAGTCTATGAAGTTTGACCCATCTAATTGAAGTTCCACATCATGTAGGAAGGACCCATAGTTGAAAAACCCATTGGCCATTATCTACATGGATATTTGCAAAGAATTTAGACTAAGTTCATAATACGAGTTCAAACTTATAGTCAAATCATCAGTTGATCTCCCACTAAAACTATCATCCTTAAGATGGTTTTAGTGATCACATGATCCCAATTCACTACACCACTCCTGATCATCACAACCAGTGATATAGCTGCAAAGGTGGGCAATGCAGTGCCGAACACATCATTCATGCGACTCATGGTCGATCTTTCGATCTCTTGTGTTCCGAGGCCATGTTTGTACATTATAGGCTCGCCAATTCAACCTTAGTGTATTTGCTAAACATAGATGGTTTACACCCACCATTTGTGAACATCGATATGTTTGCACCCGATCATCGCGACCTGTTGTCCTGTTCCATAACGATGGACTTTCTTGGTGGTGCACACTAATGGGAGAACACAATAGTTGGTATTTATTAGGGATTATCTTATAGTGCTAATGTTGTGTATATAATACTATAGAAAACAATAAGATGCATAAGGTATCAACATCACATGTAGTTTTAGTGATATAATATGGTCCTGCTTCACGCATCATGATCTCCATCAGGTGTTGTGACATGATCTCCATCTTTCCATGACTATGGCGTCAAGTGCACGGCGCCACCAGTTGGTCGTCCATCGATATAATGACTATTACTCCTCCCGTCCCAAAATATAAGGCGCTTAAGGTTTATTCAGAAGTCAAAGTTTTCTAAGTTTAACCAGAATTATACATAAAATATAAATATTTACAATACCAAATAATAAATATTAGTAGATTTATCATAAATTATATTTTCTTAATGTGTATATTCCATAAAGTAGATACACATAATTTTTCTAAATATATTGTCAAAGTTAGTAAGGTTTGACTTTTGACCAGTCCTTAGGCGTCTTATATTTTGGGATGGATGGCGTACTATACAACTTACTAATAAAAAGTAAACTAATTTTCCTTATTCATGACCATGACCATATCAAATCACATGCCCCCTGTAACATAAATTTAGACGCGTCTATTTTATCCTTTGCAAGTTTTATGTGGCTGTTGGGGCTTTTTATGATAGAACCATTTTTACCTACGAACTTTCAATCACAACATTGATCGAACTGTTATCTCTATGACACCCCTCTTGGGGCCCTCCTTTTTAAATTCTATACCAACTACTGTAAGATATACATACACCTGCTAGCCACTTATATAGTATAAACCGTATGTTGAGCGTAGAACCAGTCTCGCGTAAGCTTGAGCGTAAAGTGGGCCGCTTCATCAAACAGTGCCACGATATAAACAAATACACATGGGAGGGTAATAACTAGAGGATCAATACCCACATTCAACATGTGTTCTAATCTTACAAGCATTACTACGAATAGATCGGCTTTGGTACCATTGAAGGGGGTTCGTAGCAGAAAACAAAAATTCATGGCTAGCGCAACACCCAATGCCCAAGATCTATCAAGGAGTAATACTGTAACGGATAAGGTTTTAGTAACATATCCTTCTAGACTGACAACAATTAATGTTTGCAATGAACATGGATGAAATATTCGTACTCATAGCCGACCTCAAGGTCATGAAGCTCCTCACAAGTCACCCCTGGTTCTGGCACAACAACTCTTGGAGCCACAACTAGTAGCACCCCTTAGGTTTTGCACACGTCCGGTGCTCAATGACGCCTCCTGGTCTCCCTAATCCAGTCGGGATGCAGAAGTAGATCTTCTGGTCGGAATCCGTACAACACAACGATGTGGTGCAGTGAAGTAGTCTCCTGCGCGCGTAATCCTAAATTGGGACCGCAGTTGCAAGAGAGGAAAGAGAGAATTTTCCCAAGGAAAATGCCTTAGAGAAATTGTGGTGTGTCCTTTTTCCCTCCCGTATAGACCTATATATAGAGAGGAAAAAGGCTACCCCAACCTTTAAAGTCCGAGGGTGGGACTAAATCAAGGAGGAGCTGGGAGGAGGAGCACGCCATGAGGAGAGGGCCAACCGGGCTAGGCTGGGGCCCTGCACGTGGCTCGAGGCAGGCCGGTGCCCCGCACAGCCCTAGGCGGCGGTGGCTTTCCCATGGTGTCTTGCCCCTTTGGGCCTTGTTCCCTCCGGGACTTGGCCAATTAGGGAAGTTTTTTCCACTAAAATTTATTATCTTAATATTAATTCCAATAATTAATATAAAATACATATTATGAAAATCCTTTTTAAACCTAAAACCTTTCAGTTCACTCCGAACTCCTTTTGGATTCTCCTGGAACGATTCCAGTTCTCTCGTAAAACAGTTTCGACAATCTCATATCTTTCTTCTATGATTCCGGTAACCCAAAACGATCTCGAAATGTGATCGATCCCTTAAAGCGTGTTACCCTACAGTTCGAGAACATCACATACATGATTGAGAAACCTCTCATATCAATGATCATCAGCGTGACCGGGATGCCCATAATGAGCCCTCTACATTCCATGAGTCGTTTGAACCATAAATGGCGAGTCCAATTCCCTTTGTTCATTCGATATTAGACTTGTCCAATATCTAATCATTGGTATCACCATACCTTGTTCAATCTTGTTACCGACAAGTGCTGCTTTACTCGTTCTGTGGTATTCCATCCCCGTGACCTAGTTACATATTTTACAACATTTATGGATGTAATCTCACTAAGTGGGCCATGTGTATCTTCCCGTCACGTGGAAGAAAAAATCTCGACCTTGATTCATACGCCTCAACATGTCCCCCTGGAATACCAACATACACTTTCATGATCACCCAGTTACAGTGTGACAGTTGATGAAGTCTAAGCAGCCACGGGTGACAGTGATTAAACAAGATCTCATGGTCAAAGGAGAAAGTTACTTCGTTTCTAACTATTGCAACGAAAAACTCTATGACTTGATCATGTTTCTATAATTATATTGGGTAATGTCCATCATGACATTCATCAATGTCATGACCTCATTGTCAACTAGCATAAGTGCTCCATGATCAGGAAACCTTGATCATCGGTTTCCCAACAAACTAGTATGAATAGAGGCTACTAGCACTGGCAGAGGGTCTTCGATACCGTCCTGGGCTATGGACCGGTCTTCCAGCAGTAAAAGTAAGCTATTTGTCCCCATTAAATTGATTAAATGTTAGCCATCAGGGGGCATGTTGCTTGTTCGGCCTAGGTTGGGACTTTAGGCTGATCAACTGTCCCGTCCTAGCTTTGTCTTCAGGCTCTTCCACTGGCTACTAGAGACTTGGTTTGTTTATATACCACACATGTATCAATGTTTATGATTGATACATTTATAGCATGATATAAAACTATTATAAACTAATGAGATATGATGGTAAACACATTTATTATTTGTCTCTAGGGCATATCTCCTTCATCGACCACCCTTTATTTGCATACATCATACTCCTTAATGGTAAACACTCTAAACACTAGTGCAATGATTTATTTGTTGTGCATATTACCGCATCTCTCCCATGTACCTACACTTTGCAGTGTAATACACCTCATGATATGGGTAAACAAGGAATTATAAATAGAATCCATTACATGTATCATAAAAGTATCCCTGAACTATGAAAAACCATAAAAGTTCTAACACAACGGTAAATGCATAACAAGTATCATCTCATACCACAATATCCACCATAGAAACTACATAGGTAGATCCATAATCATGCAAGAAATATCATATGGACTTCAACAATGATCATGCATAGAGAGAATGGATGAAGTTACCACCACAAACTCATAGTCTAGGGGGTGGAATAATTCCCTCTCATCGTGAAGAGTGATGAGGAAACGTTGGTGAAGAAGGAGAGGCAACCGGAGGTGATTCTGACAGAGATCCCTCCTATAATCTTCCTCTAGTGGCGGCATGCGGACTCTCTGATTTGTGTTTTCGATGTCTGCCTCCGTCTATTCCGAGATCACGTCAGGGACACTTCTTATAGAAGGTTTTAGGTTAAAAATAATATGATGCCTATGAAATTGATGGCATCGGAGCAACGAGGTGGGATAGATCCTATATGAAGCGGCCTAAGGTGGACCCCGCTTTATAGGCCCTATTTCTCATTCCGTTGATCTCATGGAGGCCCACTTTAATTTAGCTCATTTTGTACGTCTCAAAAATTCCGAAGAGTTCTCTTGTACCTCACCCTTTTGGAGTCCTGTAGCTCTGGAAAACTCAAAATACTAGCATAAGGTTTTTCTGTCAGAAAGAGTTAGAACCAAAAGATAGGAAATTATTTAGAAAATTTCCAAAAATCATTAAGAACATTGGTAATAGCTACTAATATGATGCAAATATGTTGGAATAGGTGATAATAAAATACAAAGTTTATGTATGCATTTTACATGCATCAACGCGTCCTTGGAATGGCGAGGCCATATGGTGCGAGCTTCTGCATATCATTTTCAATCATCGCGTCGAAAAATATGATTTAATCGTCCCCAAGGAATTTATTGAGTTCTCCTTTGTTTCCAACATAAATACATAAAGTATTCTACTCCATAGAGCTAGAGATAAGTACAATGCCATTACTAGGTAAGGCTAAGTCTATAACATTAATATTCGTTTGTGCTAAAAATAGTATATATTCTCCCATATTTACCTTGAGTCCCATTATATTTTGGTTAAAATAGGTTGGTGTTTTTTGCACAAATTTAACTTTGATATTGATGGTTGGATTTTGCAGATTGGTGAGTTGGACCGGACGTTCCAGATAAAAATGCAGAAAGGTGATAAAAAGGGGGGAAATAGGGTAAGGACTATTTCCTTGAAATTCAATAACAAACTTGTTTTAAACTTTTTTTTGCGAAAATCCCACCGTTCTATTAATAATCATCAACAACAGTATAAAGAGACCCAAAAGTAATAAAAACTACAAATAGGTCTATGTACCACCTATATTTTTTCAAACGTGACATGACTTATATTGTTCCATCAATCGGGAATTAGTGACTCTAGTATGACGTAGAAATTTATTTTCTTCACTTTTTGTAACTAATTTAACCTAGGAAAATCTTTGCGCCATAGGTTTTACCTAAGCACCATGTCGCTGATATTACAACCTAAAAGAAAAAGAAATCTACAAAGATAAAAAAGAAACGAGGACTAAGAAAACTACCATGTGGCCCCGTTTAGACATGACTATATGGACCCAGCGCGCTCTGCTGCGACATCCTCGGCTACCAGTGTTTAAATTTTATGGTAGGGGTGTCCGTCCCATGGTGAATTAATAATTTTGGTCAGCAACAAACCTAGCCAAGCCCTGAGAAACAAAAACATGAGCACACACATGATGACAAGCAGATGACAGCGCAATATAATCACCATTAGATAACCCGAAACCGCGGAACACAAAACGCAAGCATCAATATAACAACAAGCAAGGTACACAAAGAAATGAAACAAGATAGGAAGTCAACTTTAAATAGTGAAAATAAACTACCAACAAGCTTCCAACTGCAGTAGCCGCGCGACCGCTGCCTGATATCAATCCAAGAAATCAACAAACATACGACCCTAGCCACACCGTCCCAAACTTGTCGTGCTAAGAGTACCGACAAAATTCAAAGCACACTCAGAAAATCAACACCGAGACATCGCACTTGCTGGAGCACTAACGGCATGCGCACACCACACTCACAATGACACACGCACACACCTCTCTCACAATGATAGGAACAGACCCGTCAAAAGAACGACAAATAATCAATCCAAATAGTGAAGGGAATATGCCCGAGAGGCAATAATAAAGTGGTTATTATCGTATTCCTTGTTTATGATAAATGTTTATTTTGCATGCTATAATTGTATTAATACGGAAACGTTAATACATGTGTGTTTAATAAACAAACAGAAAGTTCCTAGTTATGCCTCTCTTATAAACTAGCTCGTTGATTAACAAGATGATCAAGGTTTCCTGATCATGGACATTGGATGTTGTTAATAACGGGGTCACAACATTAGTGTAATGGTGTGATGAACATTCATCCGAAGTATAGCATTACGATCAAAGTCATTGAGTTTATATTGCTATAACAACTTACGGTGATCCTAATCCTTAGACCATGAGATCATGTCAATCACTAACACCGGAAGAGTTTCTTGATAACATCAAACGTCACAATCACAATGGTGATTATAAAGATGGATTCGAACTACTAAAGTGTTATGTTGAGGCCCATGGATCGAGAGTGGAATTTGTTCATCCCGATGACGGATAGATATGCTCGGCCCTCTCGGTGATATCACATTGATTAGCTTGCAAGCAAGTGATTTGATCACTAGAATGTTATATCACGAACGAGAAAAGAGTGCATGTCGACGAGATCAAACTAGGTATGGAGATACCGATGATCGAATCTCGGACATGTAATATATCGCGAAACAAAAGGATTAAGATACTAGCGTAAAGGTTCCGACGATCACAAGAAAGTCATCGTTGAATGTGTGGAGCCGTATGGGTCTCAGATCCCGCTTCGATTATTGATCGAGAGGGTCTCGATCATGTCCACATTATTCGCGAACCGTAGGGTGACACACTTAAGAGACCGACATCCAATTGGAGCAAAAGTTTCATGCGAAAAGAAAAGGAAAGCGCAGAATTTATTTCACTAGACACCTAAACTGTTTTGTTGAAATTGCTGAAACTGGTTCGCATGTGAAATGGAATACTAGCAAGGGTTTTATGTGAATGTTTGTTAATTAAAGCAATTAACAAAATTCTGAATAAATAAATAAAGAGTTTTATTTAAATGAGAGCTTGCATTAAATTTGGTGGAAATTTAATGCATGTGAGTGGATTTTTGAGTGGAGGCTTTTTAATGGGAGTGGAGGCTTTTCATTTTGAGTGGGAGCTCCACCCACATGAATGTGGAAGAGGTGGGGCAGCCCCATGGCTGGGCGCATGGCCCTTGGGTGCCCCTCTCCCTATAAAAGGCCCCCTCTCCTCCTCTCACCACACCTCCTCGTGAAGGATCTCTCTCCCCTCTAGAATTTATCCCCATGGTCTCGGACTAGCGAGATACATGTTCGGTGGCTTTTCGGCAAGAAAGAGTTGTGCTTCCGCTGCATCACCGGAGCGAGGAGGCGGAGGTTGCTCGGTGCCTCGAGCGTGTGTGCGAGCACGGATGCGTCATTGTTTTTGCGGCGCTAGGACTTCCTCTCGATCTTGAGATCGGCAAGAGATCGTCTACATCAACCACGAGTTTGGACTCGTTAAGCTTTGTCGGTCTTCAAGGGTATGTTCTCTCGGATATACATCCGCCCATTGTTTGTATCTAGTAGATAGATCTTGGTACATAGTTGTTCCCATCGTAGGAAATTTTTGTTTTCTATGTGCGAACCCTACAAAGGGTATCGAGCCGGATCTATGCGTAGATACTTTGCGGGTAGTACACATATGAGTATGTGGGCGATGATGATCATTTTATTGCTTCTTAGTTGTACTTTGGATATTGGTCGCATAGTGGGATGAAGCGGCGGACAAACTTTACATGTCCTCGCACATGAGACCTGTTCCACGCTTGACATGCAACTAGTTTTGCATAAGTGGCTAGCGGTGTGTCTCTCCTACTATAGTCAATATCTAATTTGCAACGAGTTGTCAACAATTTGGTTATCCTCGTTGTGGTTCATGTTCGTAGGTAAGAAACGGTTCTATCTTGAAAGCCCTAAGCCACGTAAAATTTGCAATGGATAAATTAGAGGCGTCTAGTTTAGATTGTTCTTTGGGCTAGTGTTTTGATATAGTGATGTTGTAAGTATAAGTATGAGATGATACTCTTACAACACACATAGCGTGTAATCTCCATAGACCTTGGACTTACATATAGGTATGATAGTGATCATACCACGGTGCACATGATAGAGATCATATGGGAACCATATCATTCCACTAATAAACATGTGATGTTTGATAGCATCTTATATTGCTTGTTTGGCGTTTTATTAGCATAATAAGATGATCCTCATTTAAATATCAAGATAAGAATGTGTTCTTCCTTTAGTATGCACCGATTATGTTCTCGTCGCTCCAAGACACCACGTGATGATCGGGTGTTTTGGATCCACGACCATATTTGGTGTAAGACAGCTTACACGCCGAATACTAAGGTTCTTACTTGGCGAGCCTAGCATGTAGACATGGCCTCGAACACGGACCGAAAGGTTAAGCATGAGTCATATAGTAGATATGATGCCCATTTGATGCTCGCTTTGAAGCTACACCGACTCACGTGATGATCGGACTTGGTGTAGTGGATTTGGTTCATGTAATCACCAAAAAGGCACGAGGGATGTCGTTTTGAGTGGGAGTTCATTTCTAATTTGGATTAGTAGAACTCAATTTATCATAAATTAAATCAAAGTGAATTTGCATAATTTGTTGTAGTCATTGGCATTCGCTCACCACCTTATGCATAGTTGTAATTGAGATAATAGAACTATAGAATTCGGATATTTACTTTCTGACCGGTATCGTATTGTGTTGAGTGTCAATCTAAATTTTAAAGTCCTATTGCAAACTTTCAGCAAAATTCTATTTACTCCGTGAAATTTAATAATTGGTATTAAATCGAGAGTAACAATTCCAGTGTTAGTATCTTAAGTATCATGTTTGCCTCCATGATTCTTGTTTTAAACATCAAGTTTATCTAGGAGTGAAAGAATTATTTCGTAAACCATCATGTGTGGCGATATAACGATATAAAACAATGTTTTGGTTGCAATATGATAGAGTATAATATATGTTCTCATATTGGATGAGAATTTACAAAGGTTGGAGATGCTAGACATCCTAATCATCCAAAAGGGTTTTGGAAAGTAATGTTATACTCACGATTCGCCTTTATAAGCTAAAGTAGCTTGATCATGAATGTCGTCATGATAAGGGTGAATAGAATATGTATGTAAAATGTTTACTACACTAAAAGATTACTAAAGAATGAATTTTGAAAGAATACCGATCATTTTGATGATGGTGATCTACTTCAAAGTGCAAGTCCAAAGGTATTATTATTTGAATATACACGCTTTGGACTATGTGTCATGTATATAGCCACCGTTGATGTTGATAATTTCTTTTAAAAGGAAAAGGAAATGCTGAAAGAGAATCTATAAAATATATTTGGCAGAAAATAAAAGATTGGAAATATCCAATTTAGGTATATATATGATATACATGTTATGGTTGTATTCTTTGCTTGTTAAACAATGTGGTTCTTGGGTATTGGATACGAATTGGTTGGTATGAAATTTCATACGGAATGACGCAATTCATGAACCACAATGGCCTAAGTAACTAGCAAGAGAAAATGTGATGATGTTCATCGAAAACAAACAAACCGTTGTTTGTATTTCGCTGACATCAAAGCTTGACTTCAAGATTTGTTTTAATAATTGTTATTTGAATCAGTATTATAAGAACAAAGGTTGTTCAAATAATTACCGTATTCCATATAAGATGGATGATTTACAAATCTAGTTGAAGAAAGACTTCAAGATTTGTTTTAATAATTGTTATTTGAATCAGGTATTATAAGAACAAAGGTTGTTCAAATAATTACCGTATTCCATATAAGATGGATGATTTACAAATCTAGTTGAAGAAATCACATCCATAAATCCTAATGCTAAAATGTTGCAAGACAAATGATTGAAAGATCACTTACGGTGACATCATTGTTTAAATTATATTGGAAAGAAAACATGAAGAATCTCCATATTCATGGATTTTTGGAGTCTTTGATTTGATCAAGTGGCTTGTGAGACTTTCCTCGGGATAATTAAAACTTCGCTCAAAGGCCAAAGAAGAACGACTAAATTATTGGAATTTATACATATCGATGTATGTAGTCCATTATGTGCGATGTGGCGATGGGTTTCAACTTCATATGCTTTCTCCGGAAATTTGAGTGAATATTCACTTAATGAGAAACAAGTATGAAATATTTGAAAATGTTTCAAAGACTTTCAAGATGAAGTGAAAAATCATTGTAACAAGAAAAATAAATGAATTATGATTTGATCATAAAGGGATTTATTTGAGTTACAAGTGTAACAAGAAAATAAATGAATTATGATTTTATCATAAAGAGATTTATTTGAGTTGCAAGTTTAGCAAAACACCTAGATTTACATCTCCCGAAACACCATAGGAGTATGGAGTGTTTGAGATTTGTAATGAAACCTTGTTTGACATGGTTGGATCAAAGGTGTTATTTATAAACTGCCATTATGTTTTAAAAGATTAAAGCTTTAGAGACTACCGCTTTTACCTTTGAAAAGAGCTCCATCTTGATCCGTTGAAATGACACCATATGAGTTATGGTTTGGGGTAAAACCCAAGTTGTCCTTTCTTAAATTTTGGTATGCTAAACATAAGTAAGATGTTTACAACCAAAGTCGGATGAGCATGTCTTTGTAGGTTATTTTGAATAACAATTGGTTATTCCTCCTTAACACCGAGGACAAAAGGGTTTGTCGCTTGAAATATGAAGTTTCTTGAAGAAGGAATTTTTCATAAAAGTTAAGTGGGAGGACAATAGAACTTTGATAAGGTTAACGAACCTTAGCTAAATGTCTTTGAGTTCATGGCGCGAAATCGTTCGAGGCTGCCATAATGCTCATAGCTTATGTGCCTCAAAGGTTGTGGTCACGGAGGTCTAAAGTTCCTATTGAACCAAGAAGGTCGGTTAAACAATCAAATGCTAAGATTTGAGAGTAAATCATTATTGTTTGACAATGATGAACCGAATACATACAAAGAAGCAATGATGGGCCCTGACTCTGTCAAATGGCTTGAAGCCATAAAATCCGTGATAGTTCCATATACGAGAAATCAAGTTTTGAACTTGGAAGACCCTCCAGAAAGGTGTAAAAACCTATCGGTCGTATTTGGATCTATAAATAAACAGACATGGATGTTTCACATCTATGAAATAGTCGACATGTCGTAAAGTATTTTATGACAATGTTCAAAGAGTTGACTATGACAAGATTTGATCTTTCATAGCGATATTTAGTCTGGACGGATTAAAGTAGCAACCACTACATATAATTTGTTATATGGTAGATGAATAAACAAAACAAAGTTCTTCTAATAGAATGGTTACCTAGGACGTGTACATGACACGGTCCAAAGGGTTTTGTTAAATTCAAAGGATGCTAAAAGGGCATGCAAACTTCAATGGTTGAAGTAAGCATCGCGGAGTTGAAATCTTCACCATGATGAAAAATGAGTTTTTCATCTGGAGACGATGAAGATGCTTGCATTTGCAAGAAATTAAGTGGGAGCGCTGAGACGTATTTCTAATACATTATGTGAAGGACATCTTGTTGATTAGAAATGATGTATCTTTTATTGACAAAGATTAAGAATTTCATTTCGATGAAAGACTTAGGCAAAACCCTAATATTTAGCGTGAATGTCTATAGTGGATGGTACGCCAATATGGTTGTGCCAAATGTACATATATGAGATATTGAAGGAGTTCAATATAGAATCAACAAGAAACGGTTCTTGTTGCATGGAAAGGAATTGAATCAAGATTCAAGTGTATCGACACTTGATAAGTGAAACAAGATTCAAGTGCTTTGACACTTGATGAGTGCAATCACGAGAATGTTTTGATCAATCATACCATGATATGTACACATCCAGATATGTCCTATGCTCTAAGTGTTATGAGCATATACGAATGAATCATAAAATGATCATTGGACGATAGTGAGGATATTCTTATGATCTTTTGGAAGAACTAAGAATATATTTGTGTAGAGGTGACAAACAATTACAAATAGTTCATTGTAAAGCGTTACATTGATACTAGTTTTGTCACAAGATACAAATTAAGTTTATCTCAATTTAAACTATGGGTGGCACAATGTAATGGAAAGGAGATTCCATGATGGATTTGGAAGAGTTCCAAAGTTAAGACATTGTGACGAATACTACAACAAAAGGCTAAGTATATGACTGCTATAGTAGCAGCAAAGGAGGGAATTTGTGTCAAGTAGTTTGTTATCAAACTAAGGTGTGGTTCGCAACGGGCTAACAATAAAGATATATTGTATGACAATAGTATCGACGTGTTTTAACCCCAAGGAACTAAAGGTCTCACCGAAAGACCAAATTTGTACAATGCCATCTCATTGGAGAATGAGTGATGCGTGAAGACGCAAAGACATGCAAATACACACGGACCTGAAAGCGTCAGATCCGTAGATTATGTTAACCACTTGCAATTGCGTATATGGAACACCAGAAAGCCATAGGTGTTCAATATGCAAAGTTCTCAAACTAGATTATTGTCTCTAGTGCAAGTGGGAGACTGAAGGGAATATGCCCGAGAGGCAATAATAAAGTGGTTATTATCGTATTCCTTATTTATGATAAATGTTTATTTTGCATGCTATAATTGTATTAATACGGAAACGTTAATACATGTGTGTTTAATAAACAAAAAGAAAGTTCCTAGTTATGCCTCTCTTATAAACTAGCTCGTTGATTAACAAGATGATCAAGGTTTCCTGATCATGGACATTGGATGTTGTTAATAACGGGGTCACAACATTAGTGTAATGGTGTGATGAACATTCATCCAAGTATAGCATTACGATCAAAGTCATTGAGTTTATATTGCTATAACAACTTACGGTGATCCTAATCCTTAGACCATGAGATCATGTCAATCACTAACACCGGAAGAGTTTCTTGATAACATCAAACGTCACACCGTAACGGTGATTATAAAGATGGATTCGAACTACTAAAGTGTTATGTTGAGGCCCATGGATCGAGAGTGGAATTTGTTCATCCCGATGACGGATAGATATGCTCTGGGCCCTCTCGGTGATATCACATTGATTAGCTTGCAAGCAAGTGATTTGATCACTAGAATGTTATATCACGGAACGAGAAAAGAGTGCATGTCGATCGAGATCAAACTAGGTATGGAGATACCGATGATCGAATCTCGGACATGTAATATATCGCGAAACAAAAGGATTAAGATACTAGCGTAAAGGTTCCGCGATCACAAGAAAGTCATCGTTGAATGTGTGGGAGTCGAGATGGGTCTCGGATCCGCTTCGATTATTGATCGAGAGGGTCTCGATCATGTCCACATTATTCGCGAACCGTAGGGTGACACACTTAAGAGACACCGACATCCAATTGGAGCAAAAGTTTCATGCCGAAAAGAAAGGAAAGCGCGAATTTATTTCACTAGACACCTAAACTGTTTGGTTGAAATTCTTGGCTGTTACGCATGTGAAATGGAATACTAGCAAGGGTTTTATGTGAATGTTTGTTAATTAAAGCAATTAACAAAATTCTGAATAAATAAATAAAAGAGTTTTATTTAAATGAGAGCTTGCATTAAATTTGGTGGAAATTTAATGCATGTGAGTTGATTTTTGAGTGGAGGCTTTTTTATGGGAGTGGAGGCTTTTCATTTTGAGTGGGAGCTCCACCCACATGAATGTGGAAGAGGTGGGGGCAGCCCACCATGGCTGGGCGCATATCCCCTTGGGTGCCCCCTCTCCCTATAAAAGGCCCCCTCTCCTCTCACACCACACCTCCTCGTGAAGGATCTCTCCCCTCTAGAATTTATCCCCATGGTCTCGGACTAGCGAGATACATGTTCCAGTGGCTTTTCGGCAAGAAAGAGTTGTGCTTCGCTGCATCATGGAGCGAGGCGGAGGTTGCTCGGTGCCTCGAACGTGTGTGCGAGCACGGATGCGCTTTGCTGTTTTGCGCTAGGACTTCCTCTCGATCTTGAGATCGGCAAGAGATCGTCTACATCAACCACGAGTTTGGACTCGTTAAGCTTTGTCGGTCTTCAAGGGTATGTTCTCTACGGATATACATCCGCCCATTGTTTGTATCTAGTAGATAGATCTTGGTACATAGTTGTTCCCATCGTAGGAAATTTTTTGTTTTCTATGCTGCGAACCCTACAAATAGCCGCAGCCTCGTGCAACCCAACCACACACGTGCGCCGCCCAAAACGCAACAACAAACCAATCACAATATCAATCAAAGAAAATAGCCCATAAGACACGTCACAGCCACCCCCAATTCCACACGAACCGCACAATACATCCACGCACTATCACCAAGTCCCGGCAAATGGTTGCGCCGATGACCAACCCAAATACATAACACAAACACACCCATACATTGAACACGCCCCACCGCCGGAGCCAACCCCCACAACATGGAAAAAAATGCGGAGCGAGGGACACGAACACAAGCGGGTGTGGCATCCGTGCATATAGGCTGCCCTGACCTACGAAGCAAAGGAGGCGAGGAAGCATGAGTTCGCCCAACACGAAATGAAACCACCAGCATAGCGAGAAGAGCAGGAGAAAGACCGACACGACAATCGAAGTAACCACGAAGCAAGCCCACACCTAAATTATAAATCCTAGTTCCGCCAATGGGCTGCGCGCCACTATGGTTGGGTACTTGACGATGGCAGAAAAAGATAAGTGAGTGTGTTGTCAACTGTAATATGAATAGTTTAAAAATGGGAACAGAAAAAACGGAATCAACAACTCAGGCCGTTTCTCAAGGGAAACAGATAGTTCCCACCACCAGAATGGGATAAGATATTTGAACCGGACATTATTGTGGCTTCATCAGTTGGACCAGAAAAACCGGAACCAACAAATTAGGTCGTTTCTCAAGAAGAACAGATAGTTACCGCCACCAGAATGGGATAAGATGTTCGAACCGGACTTTTTTGGGAAAAATGGCTAGTAAATCGGAGCGGTTGAACTGGGTCCCGCGACCGAGAAAAATACATGCATTTAGCCGGATTTTGAAGCCACGCATAGAGAAAACCCAAATATGATCAATAATTAACTTGCCTCTACTATGTCCATGCCAACTCGAATTATCTCAAACTATTTTTTTTTATTAGTCCATGATCTTATATTTTTGTAGGTATCAAACCTTTCATAAAATCGGACGAACCGGTTATATTTGTCTGGCCAAGCAACCCAATGAACCAGCAGCCTAACTGGTTTACTCACCAGTCTAGTCTTTTAAAATATATATAGATCGGTTTGCACGAAGATGTGGTGTCACCGTTTGGTTGGAGGAGCTTAGGAGCAAGGTTAGGCCACCAACTCTAGGGAGCTTAGTTCTTGTAAAGATTCCCAACGAGGATGAAATCATGTCCATCGGTTACTTCAAGATGTGTGAGATATTACTCTTTATGCTTTCGAAATACAAGGTGTGTTTAAATTTAGTCAAAAGTCCATGTTTGCTAAGGTTGACCTAGTTTTTTGACAAAAAGTTGAACTTCTACAATACCAAATCCACATCAATAGATCCACCATAAAGTATATTATATGGAGTATTTATTCAGTATTGCAAATATTAATATTTTCTTCAAAAGATTTGATCATCTACATTTACTTGCCTTTTATTTTAGAATAGAGGGAGTTATTTTTAGAGAGAGTGTAGTTCCTCTTGGCATTGATATTTCTTATGTATAGGTGAAGCTTATGTATTATTCATTATTTTCATTGGGCCCCAAGTATAGAATGATTTTCATATCATTCATTCCATTTAATGTGTTCCTCTCTCATCCATTTAACTTCTGCTTGTTTTCTAGATTAAAACTATGGATAATTAATAAAAATGCTCAGCCTACAAATGTTAACCAAAACAAAGTATGTTCTTTCCTTCTTATTTTTTCAAAATATTATAGGCTAAAATTTACAAGACCTTCACTATGGGATAATTAAAAGATATGTAAGTAGAGATATCAGGAGCCCAAAGTTTGTTAATTTACATTTCAATGGAGGTGTGATTTGGATTTTTGAGGATGAAAATGTAATTGCATTTCGAAACCCAAATATGCCAAAACCGGTTAGGATAATTTATTTTTGAGCATGATTTTTCTTCCAATTTATGAGCTACAATATAAACACAACCTGTCAATATTGTTTAGAAATTTGTGAAGTTACATCTCATGACTTTGAATATTTGCATAACCACATACATATATGGGTGGATTTATCATAATAATTACAATGTAAAACCATTGCAATTGTTTCTTCATATTCAAATCCTTATAAATTTTATATGTTCCAAAACTTTGGTCCTTGTGAATTTTAAAATGAAAATACTTACAAAATTACACAAGTTGCACAATATGAAACTTATTATATTTTTACTATTTGCACGTCATGATTTAGTAAACCCTGTTTTTTGTCTCTGTACTGCATGGTGCATACGTACACTTGAAGTTGAATGCTCATGATCACATTTCATTATCAAATATCCCAAAATGTGCTAATAATACGTTTGGCTTGTGTGCAGCCATAGACTGGTGGACCTATTGGTCTTTGGTTCCTCCGAATTGTAATTATGCATTATAACTCATGTGCTTATGGACTAGCAAGTTACCAACATCGGCTTCCCTTTTCAAGAATCCTCTGTGTGCAAACATTCACATTGGCATGTCGTACCTCAGTGGAGCATAGAGTAAGGTCGTGGTGATCTAGGATGGAAGGTTTTAAGGAGGCATTGTGAGTTTATGATTTTGTGTGTTAGCGGTGGCTCACGGAGGCTATGCCATCATAGTTGTAGGTGGAGGTTAGTCTTCATTGGTTGGTTGATGAGGAGTTGAGTTGTTGTCTTCTTGAGCACAATACCCACTCCTCTAAGAGTGATATGACCACCACTGACTAGATGTTGTTCTTTATGGAATGCATTGTCTTGATGAATTGGTTTATCTGTGAAAATACTTGGTATGGCTTTAGATAGTTGATACAAAAATATATAGGAAAAAATCATCCATTCTTTAAAGCTTATTTTTTAGTGTTGTTCCAGGGAAGAACCTTAGGCTGGTCCTAGTGCTAGTATCATAAGGTGTATCATGCATGCCAACTTGACAAAAATCTGATGTGGCATCACAATTAATGAAGAGAGAGGTGGTTAGAGTATCATAGGTAGATACCGTATCATAGCACGTAAAACTAGAAATTATAATGGCAAGTAAATCTTGTACACACATTTTACATAGAGATTCTACAAATCAATAAATATATCACTACTATGATACTACTACATGATACAATGCACTAGAGACATAGTATCATACACTAGTATCATATGCATGATACTAGTATTATGATACTCCCACTATGACCAGCCTTATATTGTGGACTCACTAGTTAGACATGTCAATGGTTCTTGGAAGCCGTCCCTTAGGCCACTTGACTCTTAATCTAGTTGATACACTATTTTCAGTGTTGTCCTGCCTGTGTACTACCATCTGGTCCTCGGACGGGTGTTTTTTGTGGATTGGAGGAGAACCAGGGTGTTGGGAGGTCGGTGACCATGCCATTTTGTATTTTTATTTCCTCTTTGAGTTCAACTTCAATGCCAGAACTAGTGTTGTACGGCTGTGTGCATGTAAGTGCGAGATGCATAGGTAGCGGGAGAACTACCTTTGAATGTTTTGAAGATGTTGAACACCTTGATCAATCTTACACAGAAAGTATGTACGCGCATAACCACCGATGGTTGAACTTTGCAGGGAAACGATGACAATGGAACATTGTCAACCCCGGAGATACAAGGCACTATTATTGAGCCTAATAAGGTGGGAGTATAGGAAATAAAATTGCACCATTTATGTCCCATCAGAACTTTCTATGCTCCATGGTATTTTTTATCAAGACATAACATTGAAAAAACATCGGTGATAATTCCAAGAAATAATATACTGAACATGAAATTCCTATCAAATAACAAACCAATAAGCTCAAAAAGTGTAATGCACTTAGTTGAAGTCAAGCATTCATTGCATGTATCAAATTATTTGATGTTATCTGAATTTATGCTTCGTTGTTTTTTCCTTACGAATGCACTCGTCTCTATGAGTAGCACCACAATGCCTGTATTAGGAGGATTGGGCCATGGGGTGGAATTGGTGGAAGTTATAAGGATATCAAGGTGGCACCCGTATGTCTGAACACCATCACAATCCATAGTGGACGGTTCATATATTCACTTTCATTCTCGTATAGCGACGAACACGGAATACAACACCATGCAGGTCCATGGGGAATTGGAGATTACTTTACAGATGGAATCACTAATACGGTATGTCTAAATTTTACTCGAGCTATGTTTTCAGCACAAAAAAAGACAGTGTGCGCACCTACTTGTTCCTGATGTAAATATTTTACATCTTGTAGATTCAGTTTGGACCCAAAGAGTTTCTGAAGGGAGTTTCTGGAACAATTGGTTCGTCACTCCCGTTTCTGATGGGAATTTCCGGAACAACTATTATAGACCTCACAATTTTACATTCACTTACATTTATCACCAATGCCCATCAATATGGACCTTTCGGAGGACGAGATGGAGCTCCTTTCCGTAGTCCAATGATCGGTAGTGATTCTAGTATTGTTGGCTTCTTTGGCCGTTCTGGGGATGTAGTTGATGCAATCGGCCTTTATGTGAACACTGAGAGGGAACCAATAGAGAAACAGGTAAATAGAAATTTACTTACAGTTTATTCATGCTATATTTTGTTACATTTTCAGTGTACCTCTCTTCATATTTTTCATCCATCGGTTTTTAATCAGGATCCGATTACCAAGGTTGGGCTATGGGGAAATGATTCGGGGATGGAGTATGATGTGGGGGTGGTACCGCGACATCTGATTAGCGTGGTTGTTTGTAGTGGCAAGGTAATTGATTCACTTACATTTATATACAGCGACCGCGATGGACATCAATACACCGCTGGTCCATGGGGAGGATTATTGGGTACGTCTAAAGAGGGGGGCTTTCATACAGTAAGTAGTATCAGTTCTTAACTCTGGTCTGTATCTTCTGTTCTGGAAGTGTGTCCCAGTTTTAAAAAAATTATAATCATAATTTTCGTCTACAGATTATGCTTGATCGTTCAGAGATAGTGAAGGAAGTCTCTGGAACAGTTAATCTAGAACGTCTAACGTCACTTTTGTTTGTCACCAATATTGCTACTTATGGACCTTTTGGAGACGGAGTGGGGATGCCATTCCGTAGTCCCTTGCAAGACAATGATAGCATCGTTGGCTTCTTTGCCAAGGTTGGGGAGCATATTAATGCAATTGGTTTCTATTTGGCCTCAATTGAAAAGGTATGATTTATACCTACATTGCCATCACTTTATTTCCTTATTTTTTATATCTTTATTCTTTTTTATTTTGCTGGTCCGTTTGTATTCAGGTTTTTATTCGATGTTTCAACTAAGGCTTTGATACCAATACTAGGCCTTAGGACAGGTCAACAAAATATTTGGTCTTAGGATTAAAATGTAAATAGGAGCTAATCGCATGGAGTGTCATTCTTTTCATTTTTGAATGGAGGTAAAATTAAGACTTTCCCCACCTAATTAATTAAGAAGCATATATCACAAGGTTTCAAGAATTTACAAAGGGCATTATAAAGGAAAAATGGCCCGACGAGGGTTTACAGCGGTAGAGGTTGCAGTTAGGCCATACTCTCTATAGTCTATAAGTTTTCAAATATCTATCTTCGATAATAATCCATGTGAAGAACTCGATATTACGAGGGGCCCAACCCTTCCACACCCTGTTGGGCATATGTGTCACTCCCACAAGGGCACAACTCTTACTCTTTTCGAATTCTATGTACAAATTGGAGGTTTTCTTCAAGCTAGACATTAATACACCAATAAAACAGAAATAATCAATTGTATACCATCATATCACCCTAATTATTTAGATAGTTTGATGACCTTTGTTTTGTGACCATGATAGAATTTTTGCAAGAGAGATCTTATAACCAAATTTACCACCTTGGTAAGTCTGTCACAAAAACTATCCCATCACATAATTACTTGGCAAATAATAATTTCAATATTTGATGAACGACATCAAAATATTGATTTTTCCTGACATCCTAATTATATATTTAATTAAAGAAAATATGTTATAATTACCTGACTCGTTAGTTAAAATATTATATATTAGGTATAATATGAAATCATGTTAGCAGTGTATGTTTACGTTATGTCGAACAATTGTGTCACATCTGATTGATCATATATATACACTAAATTGCAGGAACAACTCATATTTTGGGAGTTGCAACAATAAATGCAATATGACTGCAGACAGTGTGACACATTTAGTTTATTTTACACGATAGGAACTACAAGTGACACAATAAATATCATATAAATCATGTTAGTCTATAATATCATTTTGTAAATTGTTTTAGTTCTCTTTGCACCACTATATTAACTCTTCACTAGTCCTTGATTCATCTCGAGTCATTAGCGGTTTAAATAAAAATGTTGTTGATAGAAAGGGACATGCATATTAGTAATAAGGAAATTATACGCAATCTTGCCTAGCTATTCGTGTAAATCTTGCTGATTCTACCTTGTTGCTATATTGTTTTCATCAGCAGGCCTATATTACGGTCTTATTACATGGGAAAATAGGGGGTTTTGTTCTAGCCAATGTGTAGGGCCTTTATTAGCGGCTAGCAATATTCAACAAAAGGATGTATGTTATCTTTAGATGTTCCATCCTAGTATAGCATGGGTGAGTATTATGGAATTCAAAATCCATAATATGAAAGTTACACAAATAAATTACACATGCAATTTAATAAATTAGTTTTTGTGTAATTTTGAATCTATGAACATTGCGTATTTCCCATTGATAATTTGTATGAGAATTTTTTCAGTTTTTAAGATACATAAATGGGTAGTTGAACTTATGATACCGAGGCTTCATAAATAAGTTCTTGTGTAATTATATTTATAAAAACATGCAAATGGGTATATATACATTGAAACCAGGGAAACTACAAAAAAATTATGAGAAAATTTTAATTTGTTGCAATTTATCAATTTCACATTTGTAATAAATAGTAGTTGTGCATGTGCATGGTCCCTAATAACTATTTATCCAAACAAAACTTTTAATGAGAAAGGAACTATATCTACATAAAATTTATATAGCGATCAGAAATTAACAATGTCAATGGAAATATTGTATAAATAAAAGGGGAAACACTTTTTTGCTAATAATAAAAACATACTTAATTAATAGCCAAATATTGTTGCAAGAGTGTAATTAGCACAATTTTAATGTACGTATAGCTAAAGAGAAATGCCTAATTTCATCAAAGCATTGATTTTGATCACTACCACCCTAATTATACATTGAACAAACTACCGTTGAATCTAAGAAAATGAACTACAATTAGATAAAATTCTTGATTGTCTTGTAAATGCAAATACAAAAATGAATACAAGAATAATCAATAATGTAAAAAAAACTGCAGGGTTTAGCTAGTGTGTTTACAATAAGATGTCATATTGTTTTCAACAATTGCTCCAAGACCTATATTAGTACAAAATTCCAAAGGAAGAATGGTACTCTTAGCAAAAAGACATTATTTAGAATATATGTATAATATTTTTAGTCCAACATCCGCATGTATCAACACCTTCATTGCATAGTAGTGATGAATGTAGGTACTTTTGTATTTTCAAATAATTAATAGTTAAACATGAGAATGCAAGTAAACTAAAGTAAAGTAGAAGTGTTTTCTTATGGAGGAAACTGGACCAGAGTTCATGTGTTCACATATCGCATGCTTTCGTACATGGTACGACACAATAATAAGCATGATCTATTCAAATATGCTAGAATTAAAAAATTCAATGTAAATATATTTATAAGGGAATCATGTAAAAATCCATATAACCTTATAACATGACATTGAATAGCTAATTATTGCTTCAAAGACCCAATATCATGGCATACCCGAGCGATTAAGTGTAAACATATAGCATTTTATTAAGTAAGGTGACATAATTTTGAGAATTAACTCAGCTCATACCAATATGTTAATGAATAGTTGCATTTTGAGCCTTATGGAGGTGATTTGAGAAATTACTAACACACACAGGTGCGTTTACCATTTCTGTCAATACTTCAACCTCACCCTTAGTTAACTCCAACTATACACATGGTTCCCACTAGTGTTCTACCCACATAATCTGGCTAGTTCTAGCATAAAGAAAGGAGTAACGGTACATATGTATTTATAACTAAATTACAGCAAACTATAATAACCATAGCATGTAATAAGTTATCCTATTTAACATTGGATCTACCATCAGAAATAGTTGATTATAATCCTCTAGTGAGATCATGTTATCGATAGGGAAATGAAGAACATGGAGAGATGACCACAAGCTACTAACAAAATACATAGTAAACAAGGTGAACTAGTCCCTACTCATGGTGGAGAAAAGTTGTGGGTTAATGACGGTGGTAGAGAACTTTTGGAGTAGATTCTATTGACATCCCTCCTCCAGATCTCAATTCAATTTGATCTCTCCTAGTTTTAGTGTCTCCCTGTTTGGTCGTGTTGTGTGGCGTCAGTAAATAGAGAAATAAAGAGGTAGGGTCATATTATGGTTGGGAGAGTCTGTCGGCGAAAGTGCATAGCCAGGGGGGCCTCGTAGGACCAATATGGGTCACCTCTTAGGTGCCACCGACCTGTGTGTGGCCCACAAGCATGTGATGTCCTGGCTCACGTCTTAATAGAAATTATAGGATACTCATATCGATAAGGTGCATCTTATTTTTCAAAAGCTCATCCCAAAAGAACCTCGAGGTTAAGAATGCTTTTTATGGAGCAATTTTGGGATGGGTGACCAACCGGAAAGTTCTTCATGCATCTGCACCAATGAGAAAAAGTTTGCAGAAAAGACTAGTGTTGGTATATGGGGATAATCTAAAGATCCTAGAGAGCTACTATGGGTACCACCTTCTCTCGTATCTACTTTTATTTCTGCCAAGATAATTTCATATTTTTGAAGTTATCTATTCGGAAAAGTACCTTACGGTGCACAAAATGAAAGATTCAGATATGCCTGGTGGAAATTATTAGTAGATTAGTTTAAAAATATAATGGAAATATGTAAGTAATAATGAAAATGCACAATTAATAAACTTCAAAATGTATAGATACTTTTTGACGTATCACAAGTATATATGATCATCGGCCAATTCAAAGTACATGGAAAAAAATCACGGTTCACCTAATGTAATCTTGCATGCATAATGCACATTTTTCACAATGCATTGTGCATTTAACATGTAAAAAATGTATATTATGTTATTTAAGATGACCAAAATTTGTAGGTTTCCCATTCCTCATTTTGATGTTGACGTCTGAACTTCGCAGGGCAATGATGGCACTGCATGTGTGGACCAAAGACTAGAAAAAGATTCAGCGAAGCTAGATAAGGTGAGCTTACTGGAAATAAAATTTGACCACCTTATATAAAAATTCCAAACGCCGTACTAATTATTTATCTATATTTAATAAATGGAAAAAAGATTGATATTTACATACTTGCCCATCATGGTTTAAAATCAAATATCAAATCAAACAGATTTTGAAGTGGATTATACATAGGTTAAATCAATTCAAAGACATATCAAGTTTTTTCTTGCTCCTTCGGTTAAAAAAATAAGGCGCACACATTTATTTAAATGTCAATATTTTCTAAGTTTGATCGGGTTTATATGTAAACATATTAAAATCTTCAATACCAAATCGATATAGATAGATGCACCGTAAACTATATATCATAGTGTATTTATTCAATATTATAAACATTGAAATTTCTTTTATATATTTGGTTAGTCTTAGTAAGTTGTGTGTCCTTTGACATATTTATACTCCTTGTAATTTGTGAAATAGGGGTAGTTAGTATATAGTTTTTTTTAGAGAAAGTTAGTATTTAGTTATTACTTCTTCTAAGTGTATGTGGCTTACCAATGACCATTAGGCATTTATTACAAAGATTGGGCCATGGGGTGGGTGCAAAGGAAACCATAAGGACATTGAGCTGGCACCGTTATGTCTAAACAGTGTCACGATCCGTAGTGGAGAGGTTGTATTCTCCATTGCTTATTCGTACATGGATAACGATGGAAAGCAGCGGCATGCAGGACCATGGGGAGCCTCAGAAGACTTTTCTTATGGGACCTTTGATACGGTAAACACTTACTCAAGTTTAACTATATATGTGATAGATGAAGAGGCTGGATGTACCACGTACATTTTCTTAGAAAATATATGTTACTCAAGCTTTGTTTCTATCGAAAGAACAAGCATGCTTGTGACTAACTACGTATCTTCATGTACATATATGAACGTGATTAATCGTTTTATCCCTTGTAGATTCAGCTAGAACCTTTGGAGTGCCTGACTAAAGTATCTGGAACAATTGGTTACTCCTCCAAATATTCTTCCGATGTTGTAACGTCTATTACGTTTATCACTAATGCTCGTCAATATGGACCATACGGAGGAGGAGGAGGAATTCCTTTTAACAGTCCAGTGCTGAGCAGTGGCAACGTTGTTGGCTTCTTTGCACATGCAGAGAGGGTGGTTGATGCAATTGGTCTTTATGTGAACACTCATAGGCAACCAACAAAAGAACAGGTGCTAACTTACTTAAAAGTAAATTTTATGTTATTCTATTCTTTCAGAGTATCAATCTTAATAAGTACTATAAACGAGTCTGCACTCAGGATTCAGTTATGAAAATTGGGCCGTGGGGTGGATGTAAAGGAAACCATAAGAATCTTGAGGTGGCACCGTTATGTCTGAACAGTGTCACAATCTGTAGTGGAGAGGTTGTATTCTCAATTGCTTTTTCGTACACGGACGACGATGGAAAGCAGCAGCATGCAGGACCATGGGGAGCTTCAGAAGGCTTTTCTTATGGAACCTTTGATACGGTAAGTGCGTAAATACTTACTCAAGTTTAACTATATAGTGTATGATAGAGAAAGAGGCTGGATGTACTACCTACATTTTCTTTTGTTTTTTTCGAAATGGAGGCAGCGCCCCGGCCTCTGCATCGACTGATGCAACCTAAGAATTAAAAATGACAAGTTCTTCTTTACTTAGAAAAAATAATCACTTAGAATAGCAAAACAAATTATTTTTGTCTTAGCCAGCAGACGGCTAATGTGTTCCATTTATTGAATAGGGTTACTACTAGAACCCTTGGAGTGCCTGACTGAAGTATATTTGTTACTACTAGCAAAACAAATATATTTGTTACTACTAGCAAAACAAATATATGTTACTCAAGCTTTGTTTCTATCTAAAGAAAAAACATGTGTGTGTCTAACTATGTACCTCTTTCTACATATATCAATGTTGATTAATAGTGATCCCCTTGTAGATTCTGCTAGAACCCTTGGAGTGCCTGACTGAAGTATCTGGAACAGTTGATTACTCCTCCAAATATTCTTCCGATGTTGTAACATCTGTTATGCTTATCACTAATGCTCATCGGTTTGGACCGTATGGAGGAGGAGGAGGAATTCCTTTCCACAGTCCAGTGTTGAGCAGTGGCAACATCGTTGGCTTCTTTGCACATGCTGAGAGGGTGGTTGACGCAATTGGTCTTTATGTGAACACTGAGAGGCAACCAACAAAAGAACAGGTGCTAATTTAGTTTCAGCAAATTTTATGTTATTCGGTTCTTCTAGAGTATCAATCTTTATAAGTTATGTAAACAGGTCTGCACTCAAGATTCAGTTATGAAAATTGGGCCGTGGGGTAGCGATTCAGGGATGCCTAATTATGTGGATGTGTTACCTCGACGTCTGATACGTGTGGTAGTTCATAGTGGTAAGGTAATCAATTCATTAACGTTTACATATAGTGATTGCAATGGACAAGAACACACCGCTGGTCCATGGGGAAGGACGGGTGAGCCCCTTGAGGGGACCTCTCATACGGTGAGTATAAGTCTTAATAATAACTTGTTCATTAACCATAGTTTGATGTAGGTTTAATATAATGCTTAAATGTATATTTTCTATTGATGTGTATGTTTGAATTTATTGTCGTGCTATTGATTTTTTTTAAATGGTACCCCTCCTTGCCAAAATGTAGTGCATATAAGATTTTTTAGAAGTCAAAGGATGTAAATTTTGACCAGGTATGTAGAAAAAATATCAAATTTTCTTAATAAAATTGTTCAAGTTGACTAAGTTTGACTTAAAAAACCTTATAATATGCACTATATTATGGTAAGGAGAAACATTCTGATGGTATTTAATATGGTGTGCCATGATTATACGTTTAGAGTAGAGACATGTAACATGCTTCATTTAAAATTGACGAGAACATTGAACAACCATATTACATGCTAAGTTTGACAGAATATACAAACAAACACAAAAATATAAACATGCAGAATATAGTTGGTTTAGAGACAAACAACATGTGTGACGAACACTCCTGGAAACAACACAGTCTTCATCATGCAATACAAACTATTTTTGTATGAGAAGGCAAGAGATATAAACTCATAATATTATAAAATTATTACTTATGAAAAATATAATGATAATATCTCTGTATCTTACCAACTTAAATAGCATTTTGCATTCTAGCTCAAAGTGAGGCAAGCTTCGTAGCTCCCAATTTTGAAAAGGAAGTAACATATAAAAGGAGATGTTTTTCCATGAAAACTAGATGCAGGTTAATGAACTTCCAGTCTTTCTATAAATATTTTCTTGCTCTTAGTGATATGATCAATCTATGTCTTTCGTTAAAAACAGATGATTCAAGTTAAAACAGATTTAACATTATTTTAATCGGGTGTGGTGCAATTCCAGTGTAATCAAGGTTTATCTCGAGAAAAAAGTTGCATAACTGCATGTGTTTCTATTTTTCTTTTTCATCCATGTTATCCATTTATTTAACTATCACCTTGAACAAATAGCTAGGATGATAATCATTTTTCTTAAATTGTAGATTCTTTTTGGCCAGTCTGATTTTCTGATGGAAGTTTCTGGAACAATCGGTCGGAGCTCGTCACATTCAGATGTTGTAACATCGCTTCTCTTTGTCACCAATACCGGTAGCTATGGACCACATGGAGAAGGAGGGGGTGCACGTTTCCGCAGTCCACTCCAGGCGAATGGTAGCATCGTTGGGTTCTTTGCCAATGCTGAAGATGTGATTCACGCAATAGGTGTCTATATTAGCCCCAAGAGGGATGCTTCCAGAGACAGGTAACACGGGCTCTTTCTCTAATTTCTACGTGCTAACTATGGTTGATGGCTTGATGCAAGTGCGCACTCTAACACGAGGGCAGTTGATAGAAATAACGCTCCTTTTCTTGCGAAGTAGGGTTGCAAGCAGGATCCTACGAAAGTCCCTTCTAGTTCATTTTAAAGAAATTAGTTTATACGTACAAAAAAGTTGAACTAGAGATCTCAAAATGAACTATAAGCGGGACTTTCACGTGGTCCCGCTTGCAACACCCTGCCTGCAAGTCAATTTCATCAATGCTCTCCTGACTGCTCGAACTGGAATCATATTTGCACGATGTATTTTGCTTAAAAATATCCATGTATACAAGATCCTGGGGTAGGCTTTTCTATATTCATCTTATGATTCTGAAATGCTGGTGCATGTTCGATGCTGATGCGTAAGAAATTGCCACTGAGCTGCCTCTCGGCAATGTCGACTTCTAGTCCGTGCTTTGGCCATGCAGCTTTATTGTCATGGTAATAGCTGTGTGAGCAAGTGCTATCAACGAAATAATTTCTGTTTGTTGTATTATTGTCATTCTTCATCAGTGAATAAACTAATCTCAGATAACAAGTGCTTCAATGAACATTCAGTGTTTAGGAAGCAAATTAATTACCGTGCGGCCACATAATGAAACTGTGTGTTGTGATCAGGGTGGATATACATTCTGCATCCAGTGTCCTGGAGGATATACTACTTGACGGAAGCTTGGAGCCGACAAATGTCCGATTAGAATTTTTACAGCACATCACGGAAGATTTCTCTGACAAGCGAAAAATTGGTCGAGGTGGATTTGCAGTCGTTTACGAGGTAAACATTAGTTATAAAATCCCCAGCCGTAAAAGCTTTCTCACATCAGACCTGAACTTAATTTGTAAGCTAAACAGGGGGTTCTTCAAAACGGGAGTAGTGTTGCTGTTAAAAGGCTTTTAAACAGCCATACAATCGACGAGACCCTATTTCATCGCGAGGCTATTTCTATGATCAGTGTTAAGCACGAAAACATAGTGCGTTTGCTAGGCTACTGTGCTAATACAGAGGGTCAAGCTATGCCAAATCCAAACAAACAAGAAACTGTGAAGTTTATTTTTTCTGAGGTTAGAGAAAGATTACTCTGTTCCGAGTATATCAAGAATGGAAGCCTCGACAAATATATTGCCGGTATGATAATGCGCTTAACATGTTTTTCTTAATTTCGTTATATTTCTTATGTCTTCACTTTCAATCTTGTTATAGATGAATTAAGGGGACTTGAATGGCATACGCGCTATGGAATTATTGAAGGAATTTGCAAAGGCCTAGATTACCTTCACAACGAGAAGAGTATTACTCACAGAGATCTGAAACCTGCCAACATACTGGTTGATGATCTTATGGTACCAAAAATAACAGATTTTGGCACATCAAAACTCCTTGAGGGAGCAACTCACGCTGTTACTGGTAACTTGGCTGCAATGACATTGTGAGCTTTCATACAGAGAACACACTTTTACAAAGTCTTCTTCATACCACAAATACTATAACTATACATTATGAATATGCAGTGGATATACTGCTCCAGAATTCATAAATCGTCGCGAGGTGTCATTCAAGTCAGATGTATATAGTTTGGGTGTCATAATAATGGAGCTCGTGACTGGACTTAGGCGTGACCCTGATATTAACAATGTAAGAATTACTCAACTCACATTTGGCCCTAATGATTTGGCCCTAATGAACTTGTATCAAGTGCATGTCATATGTTACTAGGTCTAACGGGGTGACAGAGGTCAGGGATAGAGGAAGTGGCTATTTTTCCTGAGTTATAATTCAGGGTTACTAATATCTGAAAAGTATTCCGTGTTACTAATATATTTGAAAAGTTGTAGTAGTTTTGTAAAATTTACTCAAGGAAAGTTTATGTATACTTACTAAAGATCTGGCTCATGTTGGGTCCTTACGCAAGCCATAAGCATTTCGTATGAACAAAATATTGCAGAATCATTTTACATCATCTTTGTGAATGGTAGGTACTTCGAAGGTGGAGGCACAGGTGGAACAAATCAGGGAAGTATCCACCATTGGGACGCCAACAAGTAACTAAGTGTATTGAAATTGCGTCAAGGTGCCTGTCAGACTCCCCAAAGAAAAGACCACACGTAAGGGATATCTTATGTATGCTCAATGCAATTGAAAGCACGGATGATCAAACCAGCAATACTGCTGGTGAATCTCCAGTTGGCCTGGTAAGCTCGTGTGCTCCAGAATCGCACGGCGCGGCGCTATTTTATTACTCCAGTTTAGAAAAATCCTTATATATGTCAGTGCCAAATACGTATTTCCATGCAGATAAGCCCTTACCCATGGGAGCTGCTTGAGTTTGACAAGCTTGAGCTGAATTTCCCCTTGGAGATAAACAAGCAGATACCATGCTCACTTGAGCTAACCAACGCAACAGATGACGACGTTGCCTTCGATGTCCACAAGACAGGGATGCTGCGGTACTGCATAGAGCCCAACAGAGGTGTTGTGCCGGCACGATCCAAGCGCATTGTCATTGTAACGCTGCAACCACGGAAGGAGGCGCCGTCTGGTATGATGTGCAAGGACGAGTTCGTTGTGGTGCGGTGCGCCGCTGTGAATGAGGGCCTCATCACAGCCGAGGATATCCACGACGACATGTTCGACAGCAAGTTGGTCGATGAGGTGACGTTGTCGGTTGTTTTTCCGTCGTCTGACACCATTACCAAATGAACCAGAAGCGTGCTTTGCATGCATTGTGCAATTTTGGTAACAAGCGTGTAGTATAGTAATTAAATTTAAACAATGTACAATCATCCATGTTTTTAGAAAAAGGGTGTTGTGTGGTACTAGTTTGTGTGTGTGACATGCTGAACTTTGATAAAACAAATAAGGGAGTGCCTAGATCTCAGTCGACTGAGAACTTCTTATGTCTAAGTCATTGATGTCGTCCTAATATTTATGCTAATTTTTAGTTACAACCTAGTTGCAACTTATAAGATTTGTACTAATTCTCAGTTGCAACCTAGTTGCAACTCTTTAAATTCTCAGTTACACCCAAGTTGCAACTCATGTGTAACTTCTATTTGCACGAATCACAAGGTAAATCGAACGGTGAACGAGGCGACTAAGACTTAAGAAGTTCTCATACGCATGAGAAGTAGCAAATCCCAATAAATAAATACATTCCGCAGAAACAATCTGTTGACATGACAGGAGGATGCTAGGGCTTCATTATGGAAGTAGGAGATAGTTTCACCTTCCTACTATCAACAATCTTCTGAACACACCTTCTCCAACTAATTATCAACACTACCCATTTGATTACAGACCATGTTCTCGACGCCTAAGTTAACCTACACAGGTCCATAACTCTAGATCAGTGACTACTTGACAACAGCTCGACACATACGCCACTATCTCACAAAGTTTATCCAGGCTTGTGATGAATTGGAATAACCTAGTGCATGTAAGCCGCTAGGCGGACTCGGCCAAGTCACCTTCACTAAGAACAACACAAAACAGGTCTTTAACTTTTGAGCATTAGACCCATGGTTGCCCGTATAGAAGGAACACCAATGTTCATCGGACCGGATGACTCGGCGCTAATCATGAACTTCATGTTTATCCATAAATATATGTCTACAGCAACCACAAACCTTTTTAGGCCCCGTTTCTTACCAATGGCGTCGTCGAAGAGACGGATTTCTTCATTCAACCCATTGGTAAAACAACCCAGGTACAAATTGAAACTAATCTGCACTTCAGATATGGAAACTTCTACGGCCGCATCAATTGCTTGTTCAAGACATGACACGGTTATGCCAACCGCACCATTACCGCCATGGATGCGATTTGTGAATGCGTGACAATTCTGTAAGCCCTGGTTTTGTATCATTCATATACCATCGATTAATTGTAGATCACAATTTTCTTGTCCAGCTGTCTTGATTCTCATGCCATATTCGATTACAATACTATCATAAAACTCAATCGCTCTCTTAGTTGATGAAAGAACCCAAAACAATTATTATTATTTAGTATAAAAGTAAGAAATATCTAAAGATAAACAATTCCATTATCGAGTTTCACTTGTACAAAAAATATATAAAAAGGTACAATTGATGAACAAGTTCTTTATTTAGCTTCTCTAGGACACATTAATAACATCTAAGAATATCTAATGATGCAAAATATAATAAGTGGTTACATCATGCCATCAAACATGTGTCCAATCTAATATGTTCTGCGTATGTGTCAACACCCGGATTTTTAATCCCAGATGCCTGTTATGCCATACATCGCAGTCTCAGGATTACCATTTTTGCGAGACATAACAGATTGGATATCACAGTACATCATCCATTACAAACCATACATAAGGTCTTACAACAAATAAAGGATCACATGATCCAGTCTTAGTACAATCAAAGCAGCGGAATAATATAATAACGATAGCGTGGACGAAGCTCCATCCAAGGTCACATGCAATACTGCCGATGGGAGATGATCCTAGTTGTCGTAACCTTCCTGCGGTCCATCCTCCTAATAGTCCTCTTCATAGTCTGGCCACGGGAATAGCCAGGGACAAAGCCATGAGTACTCTTTAAGTACTCGCAAACAAAGACTAACAAGTGAAGTGGTTTTGAGTAGGAAATACTAGGCTCTAGGTTGTTTTGTAAAAAGCCAGATTTAACTTAACCGAGTTCAGAAGCAAAAAAAGCTAGTTTAAAGTTTTATAACACCTAAGTGGGAATTTATATTTCACTTTCACAACCCTGTTGTGGTCAAGTCAAAGTCATGATTCATTTCACAAGTCATTTTGAGAACATCTGATGATGGAACAGTATGACCACTCCAACTGTCCATAACCGCGGACGCGGCTATTCGAATAGTTTGACACTATACAGAGGTGGTACACTTTCACCATAATATTCGATACATCCGCCAGGAACAATCCTGAATTCACCATACTCAGTATGTGGATAATCAATCTTAACCTTTCAATTACACGCCCTAGTATAGGCACCTCTCCTATGAGTTTGGCCTCCCAACCATGACCATATGTCATCTTGGGAACTGCATAGGTGGTCAATCTTTACGAGGTAGCCTCACCTCAAACCTCGACCGCAAGGGAACCCATACTAAGGTATATAAATTTCTAGTCAAGCCTTACCCAATTTCAGGTATTGTAGTTGTACGGTAAAATTGGAATGGTATCGCATCCAGACAACCATCAGTTTTATAGAGGGCTACGGCTCATGTCTCAACATTTTCATCATCAAAATCATCTGGTATTCAAGAACACATGACAAAACATTTTAGTAGAATGACTCATCATTCTAAGGTTTTCATAACCATTTTCACCAAGTATTCCCATCTAAAGTGATCAAGTTTTATGCTTAGCACTAGCCACTACAGTTGGGGGTAAAACTAATGAGGGGTGATAATCAAGTGTGACTTATCTAAGTTCAATCTCATGCCTCAGGAGGACATCAAGATTTATCTAACTTAGGCCAAGTTTTATGCTCTTTCTGCTACCTTTAAATATCTTTCTAAAATCTACAATTCACTAAGTAAAAACAAATAAAAAGCTTTGATAAAGCAATAAAATATCTAATTTTGCAAGTAAAACTGGGATTGGGTAACATAAGGTGGTATAATCACATATGCCTAAGACATCTATTTGGCATAGTTATCTTGCAAGGGTTAACTTGCAAAGTTAACTTGTATTGTGAAGCTTGCCTTGTGCAGTGCAGTGGTTGAAGTTCTCCTCTGCTTCTTCCTCGTAGTATTATCCTTCCTCTTCATATCCTTGCTCGTTACTAGCGTCTATAAATAAATACGAGGTACACAATCATCAAACAATTCTTAACTACTCTATTTAGCACACAAAGTCTTACACTAGATGATCTAGAATCATCACTATTATCACCAAGATTAAGGCAAAGGTTCTATTTATTTTATTTTAGAAAAGTAATTTCTACTCAATGAAAAACTACTTAAGATTTAATATTCTCTAACTAAAAAATGGGATCATGTTGACACATGTCATCACCACATATTTCAGTACTTGGGAATGTGATTTGAAGTGGTGTCACAATTTAATAAGGTTTAACCTTTTTATTTTAATTAATTAAAGTGACTAGAAATGCCTATGGGGCATTCTTTTATTACTTGTCCATTATTTCTACAAGTAAACCTATATATTTTTATATATTCAGAAAGGACTTATCAAATGTGATTTTTGAGAGTTGGAATCAACTCAAAATCATTTATTGTTGAATTTTGAAAAATGTTTGAATGCAGAAAAGTCTCTCCCTTGTTATTTTTACCATAGGTGATCTATAGTTTCAAATGATTTAAATCCAACGGGCTTGGATTAAGAATTTCAATACCTTCCTAGCAAAATTAGTTTCATGCAATTTGGTTTAGTGAAACTCTCTGGATTGAATTTTGAATCAACAGGCAGTACTAGGTTTGAAACTAAATTAAAAAACCTAAGTTTGAATTACGGGGTCACGCGGGAACGTTAACTGGGCCGGCCCACTGCGCACAGCGCGCGCGGGGGATGGATAAATGGTTGTCTCCACTCGTCAGTGAGACAGAGAGTGGCGAAGGGATACGAGGCGATTAGGGCCGTAGGATTAGAAGCTAGATCTACGGCTGAGGTTCATCGTCCATGCCTGAACAGGACGCGGCGAGATCGAACCCTAGCGCGGCCAGTGGGGGATCACCGGGGCTCCGGCGATGGTCGGCGATGGGGGTGAACGACGAAGTCGATGACGGCGATCCTCCTGGTACCGGTGGCTCCTCCTGGGCGGCTCCAATCAACGGCGCCCTTCTTCTCCAGCAGCGGCAAGCTCCGACGAAATTCTGGCCACCTGGTGCTCGCCTTGCTCCGGGTAAGAAGTGGGGTGGTTCTGAGAGAGAGAGAGAGAGGGGAGTGGAATGGTGTGAAGAATTCGAGCGGGGAAGGCCTCTATTTATAGTGCGACGAGGGAACCAAATGGTACGGGCTGAGCTCGTCGGGTCGGCTGCACAGCGAGCTAACGACATGGCTGGGGTAGGGGACGGTGCGCTGCCTCCTGGCGAAGTTCAACGGAATGGTGGCGAGGCGTGGGGCGGTGCGATGCGATGCAGTCGGAACACTATGATGCTCTGGGTGGCTCCGATAGAAGTTTTAATGGCGCACAGCGGCTACGGTCTGCGCGGCGGCGAACAGGCATGTCTGGGAGGTTTCCTGGACGGTGGTGGTCACGTATGAGAGCAGCGAGGAAGGGGCGTGGTCTGTGCGAGCGTGTCGAGCGCGGCGCTCTGGCACACTCTCGGCATGGTCGTAGAGAGACTAGGCATTCTCGTTCTGGGTGGTCTAGTGGCTAGCAGTGCTTGTGCGCTGGACAGGGGTGGCGGTGGACGGTGGAGTGCCTGCTAGACAAGGTTGGCGAGGCTAGTTAGGCGTGTAGCTTGTTGTCGGCCTTGGGATGGCAGTTTGGGCTCGGCCATGGTCATCATTGATGGCATTGTCAAGTTTATAGTGAGCTAGGGCTGGTTAAACTAGTTAGATGATCTACTAAGAGTGTAGTGTGAGCTAGAGAGGAAACAAGTTAGGCACAAACACCGCTCATTATAGTGTTTGATGTTTTATTTGATTTGTGTTCAGAAGGTGTTTGATCAAATGGTCGCAAGATATTTGAATTTAAATTTTTGGATAAAACTTGGTGGGTGTACTAGTAACATACTAGGTAGTCTTTGGTTGCTTGGATTTGCCAAGGTGAACTGGTTTGGTTGGGTTTTGAGATATGGTGATCTTCCCATATGATATAGATTCAATTTTGAATTGTCATTTGAATCAGGTTGCCAAATGTTTATGTGAGTTTGCAAAGTGGTCTTGGGTTCACTTTCACTTGGTCTAGCAAGGGGTGAAAGGAAATAGATTTGTTTCTGTTTGAAATCTTGGACTAGAAACACTCAAAGTGGTCTAGTGAACAAGATTGGCAAAAATGACCATTTGCTGTTTGTTTTTGAATTTCTCTTGATTTGTTTCTGCTTGGAATTGATTTAGATGATGTTTTTTTCATCTTTAAACCAATCCTTGCTATTCACAACAATCAAACAGGTACATTCATGCATTCATACATTCATCACATACACACATGCATTCATATTGATTTTAATTAACAAAAGTTTTTGTTAACCCTAAATTTGGGTGATTGGAATTCGATAACCTTGATAAATATTTTTGGTATGTTATAGTATGTGATACTTGTGAAACGCATAAGTAATTCAAGTAAGGAATAAGTTTTTTTAGCTCCATCGGGAATCGAGACTCATCTTCTTAACCCCTTCAAGTATAAAGTAGAGTATCCTACCCTCCAAGTATTCCATATTGCCTAAATCGCTCCAGGGCATTTATGATGTGGTTGATGCAGCCCGCATCGGAACAAGAGCCACACCAGATGGTGATTTAGTCGTCGTTGAATACTCTCAAGGGGTTGAATATATGGAGTATTTCTTAACGGGGATGCTTAGATGAACTTTGGTACTAGGGGATAGTAGACTTATTCCTGGTAGTTAATGTGTATAAGTATCAGTGTGCACCTCCTCCATGATGATGGGATCTTTATTGCTAAATTGGATAATATAATTAAGCAATGGATCCAGATTATCCCGCACTGCTATATATCCAGATTATCCCGAACTTCAGCAACTATGCTGATTGCATCGGTGTGTGAGGCTATTCACATATGTTGTTACTGTTTGACTCCAATGTGGTGCTTTACTCTGCAAGTGAAGTAGGATCGGGAGCAAACGTGGTGCGCCTTTTGGCCGCCTGCACCAACGTCAACCAAGTCCATGGGATGTAATTTTCATGTGTTTGGTTGCATGTAAGGAGAAGCTCGATCATGCTCACAAACTTCTCATAACACCCCTCAGTCTGGCTCGTTGGGAACACTCAACTTTTGTGTTTCTAGTGATTCAACCCTCTTGGTGATTTCCGAACTTTTTTTGAGATCCCACTCTAAGAACCATTGTGCTAGTCTTTTTCTAGGCCCCCTTGGGCGCCAAATTCATTCGATGCCAAATTCGTTTTTACTTGATGTTTGATGCATCTATTTTGTAACACCATCGACCTATGTACTTCCTTCTTAGCACAAGTCTTACAATAAATTGTGGATGTTATCATCTAGTTAGTAAATATACGATACTTAATTGGAAAAAACAACCCAAAAAAGACCACACGCAATTGCCTGAATCTGAAAGTGGAAGTGGGGAGATATATAAACTTCATACTGAGGTATGTGGTACTGAATACTAATCAATTAATTTTTTTCACCATCTCCATTATCCTGTGACACAAGTGAATTGGTGGTCCATGGCCTCAAGCAACATCTCTTAAGCACCGAGCTGCCGACACAGCCTACAATCATGTCAGTGTGTGTTGATCAAGTTGTCAACGACAAGCAATGGCGGAGAACGAAAAAAATATGAGGTCGAGCGAACTCTATAGTTGCCTCTTCTTTGCCTGGCTAGCAGCGAAGAACGATGTTGGATGGTGGACCGATTGCAGCGGCAACCAGAGACCTACATACCCTTGATGCAGTTGTGGACAACCCAGGCTACAAAGGCTGGGAGCAAGTGCGTTCTATGGACGGGGATCTCCGTAATCTTCTGGTGTTTGTGGAGACATTGGAACGATGTGGTCTTCAATGGGGCGGCGCATTCGGCGACAACGGTAAAACACAAAATCAAGAAGGAGGCCGAAGTGTGGCGGACAGTTAGGTTGTTTAGGACGATCTCTTTTCCTTTGTTGGTGGCACTGATGCCACACTTGCTTGATGGAGATTGAAACTAGATGAGTCTGGCCTTTTCTTCTATGGAATTTATACACCGTCTGTGGTGTATTCTTTATATTTAGAAATACAATTGGCAGTGATTTTTTCTCACTTCGTAATTAAGTTATAGTATTAGGAGGCAGCTAGAAGTTGAGTTGCGTAACAACTAGCTAAACTTGAGTCAGTTAACCTTGTCCTATATAAAAGGTTGGGGCATCACTTGTAAATTCAAGCAACCAAACTTCACTAGTACCAAGTATATGCAGCGAGGTGCTTCATTTCTGCGTGTCAAGCGGTCATCATCTAGTTCTTGTTCTTGCCTCTGTTTCCTATTCTGCCCCACGTCAAATGGGCCACTGTAGCTAGATAGTTTTCTTTTCCTTGGTTACAGGCAAACAATCATTGGCCACCGGTACATCATGTGGTATCCCGCAAAACCACTACTAGAAAATCGCGTTGAATTTGAGCACTGCATCGTCATCATCATGCATTGTTTGCCAAAACTATTTTCGCAACGCCCGTTTTGTTTTCTAAAACGCCCCAACTTTGATCAAATACCAAACCCGGGGCTCCGGATTATTTTGTTTTGGCCGCTATCGGATTGCACACGGCCCGTTTAAAACAAATAAAAGTTTTAATTATTTTTAGTGGGGGCAGTCGAACGGGCCAGATCGACCCGAACGACCACCCCCAGAAAACAATCGGTCCATTCAATCCAGCTCCCTCTAAATCCTAGTCCCACCCAACCTATTCCTACCCACCAACAGCAGACCGCCACCTCACCCTCTCACCCAAAACATACCCACCCTGCCACCTCACCTATCCTCCTCTTTTCCCACCTCTCTCCCTCTTTTCACCCAGTCCCTGTCTACCCTCTCTCTTTTTCCCCAGGCCCACCAGTCCCTGGCCCCGCCCCAGCAGCCTACCACCACCATCTTTCCTCCCTGACGCGCGGGCCCCGCGTGGTCACCTGCCCAGATCCCCCAGCCTTTCCTCCCCGCGTGGACCCCGCCCCCTGGGCCCCACCGCCACGTCCATACCGCGTCCCTGCCGCACGCCCCCAGCAACGCTCTCCTCCCGGCCCCACCATGCGCCCCTGGCCCACCTCGGTCACGCTCCCTCCCCACCACGCAACCTCCCTTCTTCCCCGCGGCCTCTCTTCTTCTTCCTCTGGCACCGCCGCCTCTCTCCCGCCTCGCCGCCGTCTCCGCCGCCCACCTATCACCCTCGCCCACCAGCGCCCCACATGCTCCTCCCGGCCAACAACCACCGACCCCGCCACGTTCAACCTTCCAACCCCGACGCTCCTCGAGGCTCGCCACAGTGACCCGCCGCTCCCCGTCTCTGGCTCCACCGCTTCCAGAGCTCACGCCTCCGTCCTCACCGCGTCCGCCACCTCGCCACCACTGTCGCCACCTTCCGAAGCTGGCCTCCGCTCGCCCATGAAGCTTCGCCAGCAGCTCACCTCTCCACATTGCCGGCCGCCACAAGTCTCCCTTGACCCGCGGCCTCCTCGCTGGCGCCTCCTCCTCGCTGGCGTCGCCGCCACTGCATCTCATCTCGCCATGCAAGCTCCCTCTCCGACTCGACCTCCTCTCTGCCGCTGCATCTCGTCCATGAGCCCAGCGTTGCCGCCTCCGCTGGCAGCTCGCTGCCTCGCCTACATACTGTCTATCTCCATGTGCGAGGCCGCCGTCGGTGCTCGTGGAGCGCCGCCGCCCCATCAGGCCTCGCTCGCCGCCCCTCCACCTCCATCCGAGCACGCCAGACCTGCGCCCATGTGCGATCGTACTCGTCTCTGTCCTCATGTGTCGTAGTTCAACATCCATGTTTTCTGTCGGATTAGATGGTGTTGTCCTTATGCCATCGATGTTAAGTGGCTATCCAAGATCTTCTAGTTGGTGTGCCGATGTGGGGATGTTGATGTGATGTTGGGTGTTATTCTCCGATCGCCGATGCCAACCAAGTTCTCCATCTATAACAAAGCCGAACATAAGCTCTTCTTCATGGAACCGAAGACACCGAGACACGGAACGCCGAGATCTCCGCCGGAAACAACAAAATGCAGACGACATAACCCGACGCCGGATGCCACAAGACCTTCTTCCCGGATGCGACGCCGAGAACCCGAACGCCGAGATCGCCGACGCGAGTACGCTAAGTTCGCCTCCCGGATCCCGCGACAAGATCTACCTCACGGACCAAGACCCCGCAACCAATCCCGCAAGTTCGCCATCGAGATCGACACCAATCGGGGCGAATCCGATGCCCCGACGCCAGAACAAGTACTTCTGCCGGAACGTCAAGGACTCCGCGTGAGACGTCAAGACCGACAACATGGCCCGACCACCGCGGATGTGACAAGAACGACACCAAACCAAGTCCGACCCCAGTAACCCGAGAACGCTTCCGCCGAGTCCGCCAAGATCGAACCCTAGACCCTGGACCCTGTCGACCCCGAACCCCGGAGACCCAAGATCGTCGAGCCCCCTCAATGTGTGACCCCTTTTCCTCGAACCCTATTTTATAACATAACAACTTGATTGCATATTGATTTGTCATTCATCTCGCATGCATATCTGTGGTTTGGGGGCCTTATGCCGATTCACCGAATAATTAAATATGGGGCCCATATGCGGGCAAATCTAGCCTTATATTGGCCTCATTTAAATTTGTGTAGCGAACCGATATCTATCTTGCCTTGTTATAACCACATTTAAATTGCGGGGGTTCTAAATAACTTGAACCATCTAATTAATTGTCGGGACCCCGGTTCCACTTAATATGACCTAATTGCATCGCACTTTTGCCCTGCCATGTATCATACATGCATCATGCCGATCTTCTGCCGTTGTATTAAATATTGCACCCGGTGTTTCTTCTAGTGTTTTTGCTTCTTCGCGGATAAGACCGTTGAGTTGATGTGAGCTTCGCCCCGACCTTCGGTTGAACCTTCAACAATGTTTTCAGGCGAGCATCTCCCTCTTTCTACCTATCTTACTTTTATAGTATTTACTTCCCTCCTGTTGATCTATTGCTATCTGTGTTGCGATGCTTTAGTTTCCGTACCTGTGATATTCCCTGCAGCCCTATATTGCCTTGGACACACCCTATTACCTGTTGTTTGGTAGATAGTTGGACTTGCGCGTCGTAGTCGCTTGCTCAGCATCGCTATGCGTGTCGCCATATGCCACGATTCGATGTATTGCCGCATGTTGATGTTGGAGATGATCCTAGTTTTACTTATTGTTCACTTTACTGCTTAACAACTAAAATTGACTAAGCGGAGGCATCGGTGGGTGATAGATAATATTTGGTTTCAACGCCCACTTGTGTCCCGAAGACCCCAGTACTTGATACCTGCCTTGATTTTGCTGCTATCCACATCCGGAGGTATATGGGACCCCCGAGCGAGCTTGATTCATTCTTATTTCTTGGGGCCACAAATTAGTTTGAGGTTTTATTTACGATCCTGCACTTATGCCATGTTTATCGCTTTATTTACGACAGCGAGGTCACACCGCATCTTTTAGGTTCGACCACGATTTCGCGGTGTCGACAAGCCCCGCTTGGGGTTCCCGATGTTCACAGCCGTCCGCCAAACCTTGAGGCCGTCTCGAGCTTGCTTACTGCTATGGTTCTACTTAAGGGTGGCCTGAAATATTTCTGAATCTGTGATTGTTCAACGTGAAAGCCTCGTTGGGTTTTGATTTGGTTTTTCCGAGGTTGATCGAGCGTGTGTTGCTATTGGTGCACCCGGCCGTAAAACTTTCAAAGCCGTGTCCGGATATGGACGACTTGGAGCACAAGATCTCGATCATAGACAAGCATAACTAAAGTTTATCGCTCTAAATTTGACTTATAATGACTAGTAATCAGCTTCACTATAATGGAATGGCTAATTAATACTGCCCACAATTGCTTGTTTGGTTGTCGCCATACAAATGTATCGACTAGTAAGTATTGCAACTACAACGAATTGGCTGAATAAAAGTACCAACAACTGCTGGGTTTTGGGTTTATCTCATGCTATCTGTATCTGATTAGTAATTGATGCAACTATAACGGAATGGTTAACTAAAAGTGCCCACTGCTTACTTTATCAGGACGATTATCTAAATCTGACTAGTAAAGTGCCACCACTATAACCGAATAAGTAAAACTGCCAACCGTGTGAGTTCCTCGGTTGACTTCCTCGTTTGGTCTCGAGGGGGAAACACCAGGATGGGTTTGTTTGGTGTTAGCTTCAGGTTGGATCCGAATAGGTCATTCTCACCCCTCTCTGATAACCGCTGGTTATATCGAGTCTCTATAGGTTGTTTAGTGCATGCTGCCGCTGCCGCTTTAGTCCACCATACCTATGTAGGCGAGGACCGCCGAATTCTAGCCTCGCCGTGTACTGGCCTCAGTACTGACGCTCCTTCTTTGTTTTCTGCTTTGCCCTTTGTCGGCACCCCTTTTGTTAAGCAGGTTTTGAGATCGACGCCGTTAGCAGGGTTACCCTTCCGGCTTGGCCTGGGCAGGGTTATGGACACCATTGGTTATTCTTCAGGGCTCTTAGCCCCATTTGCATCTTGTCCGTAGCTAGACGCTATATCGTTTCAAGGTGATTTGGATCTTTGTATATTATATCTGTATTATTGACTCTTTGAGTCGCTGTTATATATATCTGTTCTGTGGGTCCCATCGAGGACTGTTGTGTAATGTTATTACTTCGTTTTCCACCCGCACGAAAGTGCCTGGTGGGCACCTTTGAATCGTTTCTATGCGGGTTTGGTGAATTTTGCCCAAACTTGCATAGGTCCGATTCTGAGGGTGTTACACATCATAACCTACTCGAGTTAGATTGGAGCAAGTCGGCCGCTCGACACAGGCTGGCGAGACCACTAAGCCTAAGAGCCTGAAACGGAACACTTCTTTTCTTAATTTTTCTCTTCGCTAATCGATTGATACCAATATACAGTATGTATAAGAGCTTTTGTGCCGCGAGTCGAGGTAGGGCGGACGCCCGCCCTTGCCCTATCGAGAGATCCGCCAGTGACGACAGGGATGACACACCTTGGCAACCTAGCAGACACATATTATTTCATTTAGTTTCCATCTTCTATTCTACTCTTAGTCAATTCTCTATTCAATCTACATCTTGTATGGCAATAACTTTTTTGGTTTGATACTGCAATCTTATGTTGCCCACACGATTATTTGTAACTAGAATATTTTTAGAGCATCTACACTTACCATATATTTATATTTATACCAAACTATTTTATTTCTCCATGATTGTTGTTGCCACTGAAGGGTATGTAGTTTTTATTGCTATTGATCACGGTACTATCTTACATATTACTTTTAAGTACAACTAACAAAACAAGCAATGCAGTCATGGTTATTTGTACTGAGGTACATATTTGCAATACATTTCTAGTACCAATCATACCAAATAGTTTTTTTCTTTTTCTAAAACGAAACTACATTTTGTAGGAAATTGTTTAAGTTTAAGTTTAGTTGCTCAAGGAATTTCTTGTTACTACATTTTAACATCAACTCCAAGAAACTTAATAGTAAGAGATGAGTCAACAAAATAGTTTATGCCCATTTATATTTTCCGGTGCATCTGTATATGTATAATGTATTGGTCCATATATAGTTTGTAAAGTATCTATCTCACAAAAAAAGTTTGTAAAGTATCTACGAAACTTGGTAAAGTGCTCTACAGGTATGATAATAAAACAAATTATCTGACAGAGGTTTTTTTTAGATGAAAAGGGATCACTCCCTCAGCCCCATTTTATTAAAACAAGACCACCCGAGTTCAGAACTAAAAGAAAATACAAACTCCACGCAGTGAAAACTAAGGAGACCGACAAACTAAAACTAAAACAGACTAAGTGCCAAGTTTATCGCAACCACAACAAGCCTAAAGCAAAAGAGCAGGGGACAACAACCCAGGCATAGCCACCACACGGTAGGAACACTGAAGACTCCGAATCACCCAAAGATCACATGCACTGAATCATCATCTTCAGGGTGCGCCTTCAAGTGCTCCACCGTCGCTCTCCCAGCGTGGGTTGAGGCAGCACTGTCTTTCCAGGTGGAAGCCCACCCGAAGCCAGGGCATTTCAACTCGCCAGGAGCCTCAGAGGAGATTTTAGGTTGTTGGCCATCCTGTCCATGAACATATCCAAGGCCCCCCCTCCAACTCTTTGAATGGAACTTTCCAGTTCCGAAGGTACAGCAGGACGAGGCACCAAATCTGTTTCATATTTAACCAGGAGCAAGCATTAAAAACTAAGTTATTTCTATTGTTCCAGATACTCCAAAGAACAGCCGAAGACACAACATTGAAATGTAAATGTCTTTTATTAGCAATCCACTTGGAAGCTACTGAAAAGAAATTATCTACTGCAATCCCAAAAACTTCAAATACATCATCCCAGAGAAGTTTAGAAACAATGCATTCAAAGAAAAGGTGGTTCACAGACTCAAACTCAGTGCAGAGATTGCACTCAAGGGGTTTAGGAATCCCCCTGGCCCTAAGATTATCTCTAGTCATGATTTTATTCTGTGAAAGAAGCCACAGGAAAATTTGAATCCTAGGGGGAATTTTTAAAGTCCAAACTGCAGGCAAGAAAACAGGAGTAACACCTCTAAAATTAATCACAGCATACATGGATTTAGAAGAATACACTCCGAAGGTTTCATACTGCCAAACAAGTTGGTCATCTGAATCCAACAAACATATAGTATCAGCAATACTTCTAAGTTCTAGCCATTGGACCATCATGTTATCAGAAAAGTTTCTTCTAAAGTCACATCTAAGCTGAGAACCATCCCACAAATCAGCAATAGTTTTAGTTTGTTGATTTGAGATAAAAATAGAGGTCCCAGAAATGTGTAGCTAGGGGATAATTACCAAACCAGATATCCTCCCAGAATCTAACCTGTCTACCATTACCCACTTTCCACCTATATCCTAAAGCTACAGATCTAGATGCCCACATCACCCCTTTCCAGAAGGTAGAAGGATGAACATCCCTACAGCACAAGATGTTTGGGGATCCAGTATGATACTTGGCATCAATAAACCTCCTCCAAAGGGTGCCCTCCCCCTGAATGTATCTCTTAACCCAGGAGCCAAGCAGGCACAAATTGAGATCTTTGAGATTAGGAATACCCAAACCTCCAAACTCCTTCTTCATGCAAACTGAAGGCCAATTAGCTAAATGAATTTTGTGATTTCCTTCTTCATCATTCCAAAAGAAATTGGCAAGATGTGGATCTAATATTTTTAAAGCCCATTTAGGGAATTTGAAAAAGGAAAGCAAATAAATGGGGATGCTAGAAAGACAGGCTTGGATAAGGACTTTCTTAGCAGCATAAGAAAGCAATTTTCCTCTCCAACCAGTAATTCTATGGAGAATGTTATCAACCAAAGGTTGAAGATCCTCCCTCCTAAGTTTATCATAATGAAGAGGAATGCCCAAATATTTCACTGGGAAACTACCCAAGACACACTGGAAAATATCAATGAAAGGTCGGCATTCCTCACCCTCCATATTTATTGGAATGAGTTCACTTTTGGCATAATTAATTCTCATTCCAGAAACCTGTTCAAAGCAGGTAAGGATCCATTTTAAATTCACAGCTACTCTTTCATCATTTTTAAGAAAAAGCAGAGTATCATCAGCATACTGAAGACAAACTACACCCCCAGGGACAAAACCATAGCACAAACCTCTGATGGCCCCTGAATGAGTTCCCCTACTGAGCATCCTAGCAAAAACATCAATCATAATATTGAACAAAAGAGGGGCAATGGGGTCTGCTTGTCTAAGGCCTTTGCCAGTCAGGAAAAAGTTACTCTCAACATCATTAACTCTAACCCCAATGGACCCTCCCTGGGAGATCTGTTTAATCAGCCTAATAAAGAAAGGATCAAAGCCTCTGAGCTCAAGGATCTCAAAAAGGAAATCTAAATTAACCCTATCATAAGCTTTCTCATAGTCTATTTTGAAAACTAAACCTTTATCTTTTTTCCTATGCACCTCATGTATGACTTCATGAGCAGTAACTACACTCTCTAGAATAAATCTACCTCTAATGAAGGCAGATTGATTCATAGAAATGATCCTACCAATCACTTTAGCAAGTCTATTGGTAAGAACCTTAGTGAAAATTTTAAAGGAGCAATTCAGTAAACTAATGGGTCTAAACTTCTTCATAACTCTAGCATCATTCTCCTTAGGAATTAAAGTAATCATAGCAAAATTAAGCCTAAAAAGATCTAAATTATTAGCAAACCACTCCTGAAACATGCAAAGAAGATCCATCTTAATGATATCCCAATAGGTCTGATAAAAAAGGAAAGACAAGCCATCAGGCCCAGGGGCACCTTCCCCATAAGAGCCAAAGACAGCATCCTTAATCTCTTCCTCCATAAAAGGAGCACACAAGGACAGGTTCTCCTCTACACTAATTTTATCCTCCTCACTAAAGAAATCTTGACATAAACGGATATCAGGTCTATCTTCTTTCTTGAAAAGGTCTTTATAGAAATCAGTAGCCACTTTAAGCATGTCATCCATCTCAGTTACAGGGCCATCAGGACCCTCTAAGACATGGATCAGCTTTTTCCTCCTACGTTGGTTAGCTACAGCATGGAAATATGTTGTATTCCTATCACCCTCTAGAATATTCCTATCTCTAGATCTTTGTCTAGCCTTAACTTCTTCCATGATCCAAAAAGATTTAAGGTCTTGCAAGATCTTATCTAGTCTCTCTCTTTCCACAGAAGGCAACAAATTAGTTTCAGCTTTTATATCTAATTCATCATACTCATCCATAAGAAGTTTTCTATCTCTTCTTAAAGCAGCCTCAACATTGAGATTCCAGCCTTTAGCTAGTCTCCTAAAGCACCTAACCTTGCTCTGCCAAATATCCAAGCTATTTGAACTATTCACTCTATGTGACCATGCTTTCATGACAATATCTTTAAAGTCTGGTCTACCAATCCTCCATTTTTCAAATCTAAACTTTTTGGTCCTGATCACCTGCCCCTCCCCTGAATCCCAGATGATGGGGGTGTGATCACTACCCACTCTAGGCAAAGCATTGGCACTAGCTAAAGGAAATCTAGCATCAAACTGAGTGGAACAAAAAATCCTATCAATCCTACTCATAATTAGATCTTCCTGATTATTCCCCCAGGTGAAAGCTCTACCAGAAAGACCAATCTCCATCAATGCCCAGAGCTCAACCCAAGCATTGAATCTATTAACCCATCTAAAATCTATATTTCTATTGCTTTTATCTTCAGGAGATCTTACTAAATTAAAATCTCCCCCAATTAAAGCAAGCCCATCCCAATTCAAAAACAGTTCATGGAGTTCAGAGATAAACTCCTGCTTATTTTCTTCATAAGCAAAACCATACACAGTAGTAATTCTACAAACTACATTATTACTTTTATTTCTAAGAACAGTACTAACAGAGAAAGATTTAATATCCCAGGAAATAACATCAAAGAGATCTAAATTAACTCCTACTAGGATCCCACCTGCAGTCCCAACAGAGGGCAGGAAGTTCCAAGCAAAACTTCTATTACCTAAAAGATTTTTCAAGAAAGAATTACTAAAACTATCTTTCTTAGTCTCTTGAAAACCAATATAGTCAACATGCAAAGGAAGAATGTTATCCTCTAGAAATTTCTACCAGAGCGAAATGCTCTCTGATTCAAAAGGCACAAATCATTATAACTTTTTTCTGGGGTGCTTGCCCCGAGATTTATTTACTACCTCTATCCAGTCATCAGCTTCATCCACCAAATCCTTGGCATTATGCAAAGACTTGGAAGGTGAGCAACTACTAACAACTATCTCCTTAATGGGAAAAACAACACCTATCTCTCTAGAAACCATCTCAATATCAGCAACATCTAGAACATTAAAAGGATTGGAGTGCATTATACCTTTCATGGATTTTGGAGCATCCAGATTCACCACTTTCTTCAGATCCATGGCTTTTTCCAGAATGCTCTTAGAACTGTCCACCCTAGCACTCTGTCTAACAGCTTGAACTGGGCCCCACACCTTCTGTTTTTTCTTGTTGTTAGAAACAGAACCCTCACTAAAACCCTGAAGATCAGCAGAGGAAGGTAAGATATCTTCAGCAAAGCGAATCAATAACCGATCTGTTTCTCCACCATAAGTCAGTTGCTCTTCCTGTTCTGCAGCCCAGAACTGATGGGCCTAAAAAGTAACCTCCTCAACATTCCTCTCCTGTGGCCCCAACTTGAGAATATCCAGACTAACCAGTTTCTTTTGAAGGAGCAAGTTAAACACAGCATTTGAAGGATTCTGACCCTCTAACATCCTAACTCTGGAAGCACCAGCCCCCCCAGCTTGGTGGCTACCCCTGTTCTGCTGAGATTGACTCGATTCAGAATTCCTGGAGCCATTAGCATCCTTAGAGACACCCCTGTCATTTCCTCCTGCAGCCCCCTCCTCATTCTCCCTCCTATGGTCATTCAATTCATCAGTGAGAAGATCATCCTCATCATCCAGATTTGGAGCTGAAATGTCACATCCCAAGATTTTCCAAATCTTGTAATGTGAAAAATAAATGAATAAAATAAAACTTTGTTGATTTTGAGGGTGAGAAGAAACTTTTGAATCCAATTGGAAACTTTCAAAACCTTTTTTGTTCAAATAAAATCCTAAAAGGATTTAAAAAGATAAATAAACAATAAAGTTAAAAATATTTGAAAGTAATATTTTGGAATTACTATCTTTTAATAAAAAGATTTGGTTTTCAAATAAAAAGGAAGAAATTTAAATAAGGAATATTTTATAGAGCCAAATTAAACCTTGGCCAATCTTTTGAAATAAAATATTTCTATTTGATAAAAATAGTAAAGGTTTATTTAAATAAAATTAATAAGGATTTAATATCCAAGTTTATTAAAAATAAAAGTTTTACTATTTTTAAACATCAAAACTTATTTATTTATTTTAAACAAGTTTTCCAAGTATTCTTTATTTTCAAATAAAACCTACTGATTTGGTTTTGATAATATTTAGATTTCAAAATGGAGTTTTGAATAAATCAAAATCTATTTGATTTAATAACAAAGGTCTATTTATTTAATTATTAATGGACCCTAAAATAAAAATATTATTTTGGTCTTTGGACTTTGGTTTATGTTGTTAAACAGAACCAAATTCAATTGCAAAGTTTGGTGAAAGTTTGATGTGAATTTTTGCGAGTGTTTGAATAGTTGTTTGGATTTCAAAACAGAAAATAGAAATAGATAAAGATAAAGATATTGGAAAGAAAAAAAATAGAAACAGACCTGACCCAACTGAGCCTGGCCCAACAAGCCCAGTCCAGTCCAGCCCAGCCTCTTTCCCCACGCGCAAAAAGTTTTTCACCCGCAGACAGACACACACAGCGACTGACGAGTGGACCCTCTTTCCCCTCTCCCTTTCTCGCTGACGCCCAGGCCCCACCGCCAGCTCACTCTCTTCTTCCTCGCGCTGATCACTCCCTGCCGTTGCAGCCAGTAACGCCGGCGATCAATTCGGGTTGATAGCTGCCATTACTCCATCCCGCGACTACGCCCATTTAATCGCCTGCTTGCCCCCTCTCTTTTCCCCCAGACACCGCACCACCAGAGCCACCAGGCTGCCCCAATTCGAGCCCGCACCCTCACTGCTCCGGCGAGTTCCGCGAACGATTCCGGTGAGTACACGCCTCCTCTAGTTCACGCTCACCATCGATCTCCATCGCTTTGCGCATCCAGACCTCCCACACTTCCTCTGGTGACCCAACATCGGCAACCTCCTCGATCGAAGGCCTTGCTCGCTTCCTTCTCCGCGACCTCCCCAGTAAGCCGCATCCCCGCTCCTCGATGATACTCCCTTTTCGCCACACTCTCCTGCATCTGAAAATGCCCTTACCTTGTCTTAGGACGATCTGCAACGTCGCCCCCGACAACGAACAGAACCATCTGACGCCGACGACGTCTCCGGCGAGCAATTAATCCCGCTCCAGTGCACCCCTCGACCAACCGACCACGCATAGAGCATCACCACGTCCCTGCGAGCACGGTGAGCACCTTCCCCTTCCTCCTTGCTTCCTAGAATCACCGCGACACCACCGCCTGACCTCGCGCCGCCGCCAGCCGCCGCTAGCGCCGCCAGTTACTGGTTGAGCTGCTGTGAGTCGTGCGATGCAAATTGTCTGGCTAAGAATAGAACCTGAGCGAAAAGGTATGAGTCATCCTGCGCCGTGCGATTAAGTGAAATCCAACGCCCTGCATAGACTGATCCGTGCGAACCGGTATCGACCAGTAGTGTTGCGACGCGTGGTCAGTCTTTGTTTTAAAACAGAATTTGGAATCAGATTGATTTGCAAATTTGAAACCCTTGTAACTTTTGATCCACACGTCCAAAAATTACAAACTTTATATCAATGGAATCAGTGGAACAAGCCCTAGCCAACCATGCAATTTGTTTAGTAAAAAGTTTCTGTTAGATTGTTTGTTTTTGCAGAAACATTTGTATGTTGTTTTAGGTTAGAAAAATTATTCCAAAATGATTTTTGTGTTGAAATCTTTGCAAATTGGTTTGTTGTGAACCTACTGACCTTAGGAACCAACTTGTGGATTTAAAAAGGTATTTTGAAAATATTAGGATGGATTAATTGAATTATCCCATTTCTAGTCAATTAAAAATATTGATTTTACTATGAAAATGATTTTGGAGGAAAAACTTTGGGAAATTGTTTTAAATCAAACCTACTGACCCTAAACACCAAGTTTTGGAAATTAACAACTTATTTGGTGAACAACATAAAGTTGTTGCTTTGCTAAAAACCATTTTCACCACATGAAATAATGATTGGATTTAAAATGGTTTTTAGGTAAAACCCTTTTGCAAATGACTTTGCCACTTTAGAAATGACCACCTTGAACCTTACAAAGTTTAGAGCCTAGTGGAGACCACCTTTGCCAAATAAAACTACTTTTTTGCATGCTTGTATGCATGACTTAGTTTCTATTATTTTATGTGTGGTGATTTGTTTGTTTGATTATGGTTTGGAATGCTAGTTGAATTTTGTTTGCTTGATTGACTTGTAGTGAAGTTAGAAGAGTGTGAGATTAGCAAGATCAAGAAGTGAACCAACATTCCCTACCAAAAAGGCAAGTTACACTATCATCCAAAGTCCTACTATTTTCATTATACTTAGTGGATTTTGAAACATGCATGAAAAGGATTTCTATACTATATGCTATGCTAAATCCTAATAGGATACCCTTATACATTCCTTAGTGAAAACAATGTAGTTGTAAAATGCTTAGCCAAGCTACATATTTTGAGAAGAGATACATGTTGAGATTTTATGAAGTTGAGAAAAGACTTGTGTTTTTTATATTATAAAACAAGTACTCAATGAACCACCTGGGTGGACAAGGATACTCAAGTTTTGGACAAGGTGGCAACAAAAAGGAACCATGTCGATGGCAATCTCTTTTGTTGTGCACCAGATGAAAACCACCCAGGGACTTAGAGATTGAACATGTTTCTCCAACTGTGGCTTTCGTGTACAACCACATGCTACATATGGCTCTGGCTTAGTCAACTACATTGGGAAGACCCATGCATTATCTTCAGGTTACTAAAAATGAGGGAACTCGAAACCCTACATGGGTGCCTGAAGACAAGCTAGCAATGGTGTATGGGAGGACCCTCTGGAAAGACTTCGTCACATTCTCAATCTGCCAGTACTCCATCTTGGTGAGTACTTATCCAGCGGCCACTGGTGGCAACAAGATGGGATTGTGTCATGTGGGTAAAGTGTACAACTTCTGCAGAAGATAATAAAATCTAAGTACTTAGCCGTGTCCCCGGTTATGGACAATACTGAGCAACTAAAGCTTGAAGCTATTGGAAATCTCGACATTCCAATTTCAAAAAGAAAAACTTTAAAGTGACAACAAAAGACTTGAAGCACTTGGGGGTACCAAGGAGCTCAAGAGATTTGGATAAAAACTTGAAGCACTTGGGGATTTACCAAGGAGCTCAAGAGACTTTGATAAAAACTTGAAGCACTTGGGGATTTACCAAGGGGCTCAAGAGGTTTTGATAAAAACTTGAAGTACTTGGGGTGTACCAAGGAATTCAAGAGATTTTGACAAAGACACTTGGGGATTTACCAAGGAGTTCAGAAAGATTTGACAAAAGGAACAAAACCATTTTGAAAAGATAGGATAAATTATTGCTTTCTGCAAATGAGCCTAAAACCCTACTTAGCCAAATATGCATGTATTGATAGGATCCACTTATATTCTACATAGTAGTGAAACTTGCCAATACAATTCAAATGTATTGACCCTTGTGGCTTCAACTTGTTATGTTGCAGGTTTGTGTGATATTAGTGAAGTTGATTGTTCAGGATTACAAGCCTACAACCAGCATGTTTGCCTGTGGCACTTTGAAGATGAAGGACCCCATGCTTATAGTTATTCTGCTGCAATGTAATGTAATAGCCAAATGAGCTATGTAAGATGTAATAAAATTATGTTATTCCTGGTTATAAAGTCATATTATGATTACATCTTAACTGTGGATGCTAGCTATTGATCGAGGGACTAGCATTGTAAACACAGGGATCTCTACCTTATTAAAGGTTGGGACCTCTTACAGATGGTATCAGAGCATTGTGTTGCCTGTAGGATTTGTAAACCTAGGATTGGACAAAAACCCTTAGAAAAATAGGAGTTGTATTTGTTCCAAAACTTATTTACAAACAATCTTGTAAACTCTTTCCTCAACCATTTTGGTTTCAACTCTACATCTCTTCTATTTCAACTTGATGGAAAAACCTACACCATGGCCAAAGACTTCACCATGTGCAAAGGACTTCTTCAACTCTAATGACTTCAACATCTTCAGCATATTCACCAAGGACTTCAACCTTGGATATCACTAAGGACTACAAGTGAGACAAGGAAATCTTGCTCAAGATTTGGAGACTTAGGAAACACAACACAGAAGGAGCCATCATCACCTTTGAAGTTTTTGTGACCAAGAATTTTTTTCCAAGGAAACCATGATCTCATGTAAGAAGAATCAACCAAGAAAGATGGAAAGATCACAAGTGAACCATATAGATGGACCACCATATATAGTTAAGTCTAACACACCAACTTATGTGGTGTAACAAAAATATTTTGTTGCCTAAAGATGTGCTTGAACTTTGTTGTTTGAGTGAAATGTTTGGTTTGTGATTGCTTGCACATTGCTTGTGTGAATTGTGATGTGTGTGATTAGGATTATTTCCTTAGAAATATTTTGCCTGTTCTAATCTCAATTCAACCCAAACAGATGACTACTCCAAGAGACTCCAACATCAAGGTTGATGACACCAACACCAACCAAGAGGACCACATGGAGGAACTCATAGCAACCCAAAACCAGTTGAACCAAATGACGGCTCAGTTCATAGCCAACACCAGTGGGGAAGATCCAACCCTGCAAGGATTTTTGGAAGACCAAGCCCAAATGTTGCATAAGGTGACAGACCAAATGCTCAACATGGAAAGAAACTTTTCCAAGGATGGCAAAGATGTTATTCTTAAAGGAACCAAAGCTTGCAATATTTGTGGAGACAAGGATCACACTTCCAAGGAGCATGGAAATCAATGCCCCAACTGTGAGGAGAAACATCCAGTTGGCCAATGCCCCACATCTCAAGTGACTTGCTACTTATGTGAAGGAAATAACCATGTCCCTATCCAATGCCCCATCTATTCAATAGTTGAACAAAGGAAACAAGGTGGAGTGCAACAAATGATTGCAAACTATCAAGAAGGATCCAAATCTACCAAGAAGAATGAGGACAAAGGGAAAGCTTCACTTATACCTCCATGCAATACAACCCAATTCAAAGGACCAAAGAAGAGGCATATGAATTAACCAAAGAGCAATAGAAGGTCCAAGAAACATGTAGACATTCCTACCTACCATATAACATATGAACAACATGAACTTGATGCACTCCTAGCTTTGGAGAAGCCCAAAAAGAAAAAGAAGGACAAAAGCCATGTGCAATGTCATCATTGTAAAGAAATGGGACACTATTCGAGTGAATGCCCAGAGAAATAGAAGTATAAAGAGATTGGCCAGGTATGGTGCAACAACTGCAAAGAGCTAGGCCATTATGCAGCAACTTGTCAACAAGAGACACGTGAAGGACTTAAACTCATCAACTGTTTAATTGCAAAGAACCAGGACATTATGCAAGCAATTGTCCAGAAAAGATGAAGAACAAGATAAATAAGCCTATGCAGGATCTCAGCCTTGTCACCTGTGTCAAGTGTGGAAACAAAGGACACTATGCAGATGTTTGCCCAGAGAAGTTTCCCCAAGATCCCAAGCAAGCCAATATGTAATTTAGTTGGAAAATTTTTAAGGGTGGTAGTACCCTAGATGCTTTGAGCCTACTTGTAACCCTAGCCTTCCCAAATCTCGGGACGAGATTTATTTTAAGGGTGGTAGCCTGTCACATCCCAAGATTTTTCAAATCTTGTAATGTGAAAAATAAATGAATAAAATAAAACTTTGTTGATTTTCAGGGTGAGAAGAAACTTTTGAATCCAATTGGAAACATTCAAAACCTTTTTTGTTCAAATAAAATCCTAAAAGGATTTAAAAAGATAAATAAACAATAAAGTTAAAAATATTTGAAAGTAATATTTTGGAATTACTATCTTTTAATAAAAATATTTGGTTTTCAAATAAAAAGGAAGAAATTTAAATAAGGAATATTTTATAGAGCCAAATTAAACCTTGGCCAATCTTTTGAAATAAAATATTTCTATTTGATAAAAATAGTAAAGGTTTATTTAAATAAAATTAATAAGGATTTAATATCCAAGTTTATTAAAAATAAAAGTTTTACTATTTTTAAACATCAAAACTTATTTATTTATTTTAAACAAGTTTTCCAAGTATTCTTTATTTTCAAATAAAACCTACTGATTTGGTTTTGATAATATTTAGATTTCAAAATGGAGTTTTGAATAAATCAAAATCTATTTGATTTAATAACAAAGGTCTATTTATTTAATTATTAATGGACCCTAAAATAAAAATATTATTTTGGTCTTTGGACTTTGGTTTATGCTGTTAAATAGAACCAAATTCAATTGCAAAGTTTGGTGAAAGTTTGATGTGAATTGTTGTGAGTGTTTGAATAGTTGTTTGGATTTCAAAACAGAAAATAGAAATAGAAAAAGATAAAGATATTGGAAAGAAAAAAATAGAAACAGACCTGACCCAACTGAGCCTGGCCCAACAAGCCCAGTCCAGCCCAGCCTCTTTCCCCACGCGCGAAACGTTTTTCACCCGCAGACAGACCCACACAGCGACTGACGAGTGGACCCTCTTTCCCCTCTCCCTTTCTCGCTGACGCCCAGGCCCCACCGCCAGCTCACTCTCTTCTTCCTCGTCGATCCCCTGCCCGTTGCGCCGATGCGATCAATTCGCGTTGATAGCGGCCATTACTCCACCCCGCGACCACGCCCATTTAATCGCCTGCTTGCCCCCTCTCTTGTCCCCCAGACACCGCACCACCGGAGCCACCAGTTGCCCAATTCGAGCCGCACCTCATCGCTCCGGCGAGTTCATGACGATTCCGGTGAGTACACGCTGCCCCCTCCTCTCTAGTTCACGCTCACTGGATCTCCATCGCTTTGCGCATCCACTGACCCCAGCCACACTTCCTCTGGTGACCCAGAACATCGGCAACCTCCTCGACTGAGCGCCGTCGCGTCTGCTTCCTTCTCCGGCCACCTCCCCCTGGTAAGCCAGACCGCCCCGCACTCCCTCGATGATACTCCCGCACTCGCCACACTCTCCTGCATCTGACAATGCCCTTACCTTGTCCTAGGACGATCTGCAACGTCGCCCCCGACAACGAACAGAACCATCTGACGCCGACGACGTCTCCGGCGAGCAATTAATCCCGCTCCAGTGCGCCCCTCGACCAACCGACCACGCATAGAGCATCACCACGTCCCTGCGAGCACGGTGAGCACCTTCCCCTTCCTCCTTGCTACCTAGAATCACCGCGACACCACCGCCTCACCTCGCGCCGCCGCCAGCCGCCGCTAGCGCCGCCAGTTACTGGTTGAGCTGGTGTGAGCCGTGCGATGCAAATCGTCTGGCTAAGAATAGAACCTGAGCAAAAGGTTATGAGTCATCCTGCGCCGTGCGATTAAGTGAAATCCAACGCCTCGCATAGACCGATCCGTGCGAACTGGTATTGACCAGTAGTGTTGCGTCGCGTGGCCAGTCTTTGTTTTAAAACAGAATTTGAAATCAGATTGATTTGCAAATTTGAAACCTTTGTAACTTTTGATCCACACGTCCAAAAATTACAAACTTTATATCAATGGAATCAGTGGAACAAGCCCTAGCCAACCATACAATTTTTTTAGTAAAAAGTTTCTGTTAGACTGTTTGTTTTTGCAGAAACATTTGTATGCTTGTTTAGGTTAGAAAAATTATTCCAAAATGATTTTTGTGTTGAAATCTTTGCAAATTGGTTTGTTGTGAACTTACTGACCTTAGGAACCAACTTGTGGATTTAAAAAGGTATTTTGAAAAGATTAGGATGGATTAATTGAATTAGCCCATTTCTAGTTAATTAAAAATATTGATTTTACTATGAAAATGATTTTGGAGGAAAAACTTTGGGAAATTGTTTTAAATCAAACCTACTGACCCTAAACACCAAGTTTTGGAAATTAAAAACTTATTTGGTGAACAACATAAAGTTGTTGCTTTGCTAAAAACCATTTTCACCACATGAAATAATGATTGGATTTAAAAATGGTTTTTAGGTAAAACCCTTTTGCAAATGACTTTGCCACTTTAGAAATGACCACCTTGAACCTAACAAAGGTTAGACCCTAGTGGAGACCACCTTTGCAAAATAAAACTACTTTTTTGCATGCTTGCATGCATGACTTAGTTTCTATTATTTTATGTGTGGTGATTTGTTTGTTTGATTATGGTTTGGAATGCTAGTTGAATTTGTGTTTGCTTGATTGACTTGTAGTAAAGTTAGAAGAGTGTGAGATTAGCAAGATCAAGAAGTGAACCAACATTCCCTACCAAAAAGGCAAGTTACACTATCATCCAAAGTCCTACTATTTTCATTATACTTAGTGGATTTTGAAACATGCATGAAAATGATTTCTATACTATATGCTATGCTAAATCCTAATAGGATATCCTTATACATTCCTTAGTGAAAACAATGTAGTTGTAAAATGCTTAGCCAAGCTACATATTTTGAGAAGAGATACATGTTGAGATTTTATGAAGTTGAGAAAAGACTTGTGTTTTTTATATAATAAAACAAGTACTCAATGAACCACCTGGGTGTACAAGGATACTCAAGTTTTGGACAAGGTGGCAACAAAAAGGAATCATGTCGATGGCAATCTCTTTTGTTGTGCACCAGATGAAAACCACCCAGGGACTTAGAGATTGAACATGTTTCTCCAACTGTGGCTTTCGTGTACAACCACATGCTACATATGGCTCTGGCTTAGTCAACTACATTGGGAAGACCCATGCATTATCTTCAGGTTACTAAAAATGAGGGAACTCGAAACCCTACATGGGTGCCTGAAGACAAGCTAGCAATGGTGTATGGGAGGACCCTCTGGAAAGACTTCGTCACATTCTCAATCTGCCAGTACTCCATCTTGGTGAGTACTTATCCAGCGGCCACTGGTGGCAACAAGATGGGATTGTGTCATGTGGGTAAAGTGTACAACTTCTGCAGAAGATAATAAAATATAAGTACTTAGCCGTGTCCGCGGTTATGGACAATACTGAGCAACTAAAGCTTGAAGCTATGGGAAATCTCGACATTCCAATTTCAAAAAGAAAAACTTTAAAGTGAAAACAAAAGACTTGAAGCACTTGGGGGTACCAAGGAGCTCAAGAGATTTGGATAAAAACTTGAAGCACTTGGGGATTTACCAAGGAGCTCAAGAGACTTTGATAAAAACTTGAAGCACTTGGGGATTTACCAAGGGGCTCAAGAGGTTTTGATAAAAACTTGAAGTACTTGGGGTGTACCAAGGAATTCAAGAGGTTTTGACAAAGACACTTGGGGATTTACCAAGGAGTTCAGAAAGATTTGACAAAAGGAACAAAACCATTTTGAAAAGATAGGATAAATTATTGCTTTCTACAAATGAGCCTAAAACCCTACTTAGCCAAATATGCATGTATTGATAGGATCCACTTACATTCTACATAGTAGTGAAACTTGCCAATACAATTCAAATGTATTGACCCTTGTGGCTGTAACTTGTTATTTTGCAGGTTTGTGTGATATTAGTGAAGTTGATTGTTTAGGATTACAAGCCTACAACCAGCATGTTTGCCTGTGGCACTTTGAAGATGAAGGACCCCATGCTTATAGTTATTCTGCTACAATGTAATGTAATAGCCAAATGAGCTATGTAAGATGTAATAAAATTATGTTATTCTTGGTTATAAAGTCATATTATGATTACATCTTAACTGTGGATGCTAGCTATTGATCGAGGGACTAGCATTGTAAACACAGGGATCTCTACCTTATTAAAGGTTGGGACCTCTTACATGAAACATCTAGAGAAAACCCTAGCTGGAATAAGTGACTATTGAATTCAAAAAGTCTCCCAATAGGAAGCTTGGAAGGGTCTCTGCACTTAACTAGCACTCTAACCTCCTTAGCATTGTCTCTGAAAATTGATAACCTGTCTACATCCACTAAGATCCCACAGGCAGAAACAACTTGATCAAGGGTGTTCCATTCACACCATTTTGACTGAAGGCCAGTGATGATAATCCAAACTTTCTTTAAAGATTCCACAAGTTCAGGGTCATCATTCCAAGCCTCAACTTTGACCCACACCCCTGGCTTGGACACACCAAATTTGGGATAACCAATCACCTGCTCCACAGCAATATGGGGGGGGGGACTTGACCAGGAAGGTATTGTCTGCCCCTAAGTCTCTGATCTACCATGGCCAGTTGGTCTTGTAGATTTTTGAAAATTCCTCAGCAAGCTCTCTAGCAGACAAGGAACCTTACTCAATCAACACAATACCACAGTTCTTAGTAGAAGTAATTGGAGTAGCCACAACCTCAGGGGTCTCAATATGATAGAACCCAAGCCCAGGTGCACCACTACCAATATATCTAGCAACCTGATGGGGTCTTTTCCTGACAGGGCACTTGTCCACTAAATGACCAAAGCTTTTGCATATGAAACACATTGGCTTCTTCTCACAGGCAAGTTGCAAATGTCCTGGTTCCCCACAACCCAAGCAAATACCATCAAAATAACTCATCTGACCACTGGTTTAGCAAAAACCTGGTCCTCTCTCCCCACAGGCACCCCCTGCTTCTTCTTAGTTTTCTGGGTGGTTTTTGTTTTATCCTCCTGGTCAAAACCCTGATTCTGAAGCTGCTGGTTTTGAGAAGAATTGATTGTAGGAGCAATCCATTGATTGGAGCCTCCTCCAAACTGTGGAGGATGTTGGAATGGAGGAAAAGGGCCATTGAACCCCCAGGGAGGCATCATACCACCAGGAGCAAAACCAAAAGGTTGCCCAGCAAAGAACTGAAGGAACTGGCTAAACTGCCCCTGATGCATACCTTGTTGCTGAGGTTGTCCCTGTTGAGGTTGAAGAAGTTGGGTCTGCCATTGATCCTGACCAGCAGCATTCCCTCTCCCACGTCCCTTCCCTCCCCTTACATGATCTCCCATCCTTCCTTCACCAACACAAGCTTCGGGATCTAGAGGAACTTCAAGCCCAAGGCACTGTAAGCCAGAAATAAGCTCAGTATGCGCCGCCACCAGAGTGAGAGGGACACGAACCCTAGGATTCTGGAGGTGGTTTTTTATACTGGGCTTCAGTGGAGTGGTTCGAGCATGTGGTTGAGATTTCTGCAGCTGGATGTGTGGATCTCCAAGCAACCAGAGCTGAGAGAAAAAGTCCTCAAAACTTTCCCCTCCACCTCCAACCACCATCCCTTTTCCACCCCCACTGACCACTGGCCCCCTCTAGAGGCTGAACCTTCACTACAAGGAATCTGGCTATATATGACCCTCCATTTTCGTCACAAAATCGTCATAGTAGTTCGTTTATGATTTATTCTGACGATTTTGAGATCACGAAAGTCAAGCAAATGAACTATAACGACGTTTTTGGTAAAATCGTCATAACTGCCTATGACGATATTAAATCGTCATAATGTCTATGACGATCTAATATCGTCATGGACCATCTAGCCAAGCCTAAGATCCTACGTGGCCGATCCACGTGGCCGATCCTACGGGCAAAATTGTGACGAAATGAAATCGTCTTAAATCAAAATCAGCCCATCCATTTTAGTGATCTAAATGGGTCGCCCAATAATGTTGGACTTTTACATTTTGGGCCTAGGCCATTTGTAGAGCATTTTATTTTATGTCGTGTCTATGGGCCATGGCCTTTTTAGGGTGTATTACTTTTTAGATCTAGTACGGACCCAAATGTACAAACCAGCCCAACAACATTTCCAAATATATAGTTCACACAAAACAACAGTATATAATCCAGAATTTAAACATAACAGCCACGAGGCTAATAAGTAACACTATCACATGACATGATAGCTAGATCATCATAATAGATATAGATATATACAACAGTATATAAACATGATAGCAGATACAACAACCAAATTTGAGACACAATAACAAAAAGACAAAGAATAACAGATGTAAACATGACAGTTGCTACTCTGTCGACTTCATCATCAGGTATCTCGAAACCAAATTCCTCTTCCAAGGCCATCACAACCTCCATTGCATCCAGACTATCCAGGACAAGATCATCCTTGAAGTGGGCATCTGGTTTCACATATAGGACAGTAAGTTAGGCAAAGAACAAATGTGCATGTTTCTGGATATTAAATAAAGCACTATCCTAGCCCACATAAACAATACTTCCCTTTATTTTCTGTTGCAACAGGGTTTCATTACCTACAGGGACAGGTGATATATGAATGGAATTAGAATTCCAGGCAATCTTCTAGTATATTTAGTTACCACAAGTAAAGGGACAGAACAGTGCAAAGTAGATGCATGTTTAAAGAACCAAATATGGAAGCTCTATCTGTGACAGTATTAGGCAATTAAACAAAACTGCACCTAATCTGATTTCTCAGCCCATTGACAGCCATAAAAGCTAAAGCCATAGAAGCCTTTGAATGCCATTTGAATTTTGACCATTTAACTGAATCATTAAAGAAGTAAAGGGAGACTAAATTATCAGACATAGGTATCAATACCACGAAGCCTCATTCAGGAACATATACCATAATTTTTTTAATCCGGAGTGACAACAAAGCAAGAAAGAAAATAGGAATGATAAAAGTACTACAAAAGTTTAAACCGCAACAACTACGTGGGTCCCATGTAATACAGGAAAGGAAATCACCAAAAAGACGACCATTGAAACTATATATTTTTATTGTTCATAATGTCTTGAGCATTCAAACTGCTCATGGGAGACTCAAAATTCCTTAAAATATTGATCCTTAGCCTTTCACCGAAGCTGCGATTCCTCCATAGAACAACGATATTAGAATGCACCTGAACATGAACATTGTTCCAGGTAAGAGAATGGCCCTGTGTTATGGAAACCACAAGTAGCTAAGTTTTTCCATGTGCATCCACAAATTACTGTTTGAATATTCTTCAGAAATAAATAATAATCATGATTTGTGAAATAACCGTTCTGCAAAGAAGGTATTCTAGGTGCTATTTACTTTAGTATGTTTTTGTATTGCATCCAACAAATGTGTAACTAAAGGATAAAAATAATAGATATTGTTCTCACACGATGTAAATGACCCTCTTGGCAAATAGAGTGTAGTATCAATTTGTTCACTTTTTCTACTTATTGAGCTTTGCAAATTGATCTTGCAAGGGGTTCTTCATGCCGTTCATGTTTGGATCGAGAGGAAAACGAACATTTCTTGATGGTACTCGAGAGAATCGGTAGTATTCTAAAAAGTAGAATCAAAGGTAGAGCGAGGTGGTGCGGATGAGAATGTAAACTCAATTAGTTGTCATCCTATGTAAGATCTGAATTAGTTGCCACCCTATCGTGAAAAATAATTCGTGCAAACTAATAAAATTTTCTTCTTCATGGTTACATCTGCAGCAGCCTACATAGAAAGTACAAATGCCCGATGTATAATTTTAAGTACATCTGATATAGAAAAGATGCAACTTACTTCATCTTGCTCCTAGATTTTCTTCATCCTCGTCAATACAAATCTCATGTAACTCTATGTGAACAACTAATCAAGCAAATGCGTATAAGGCGTTTATGCAGATGTAGCGCGTCGAAAGAAACATCATGGGTGCAGTGAATAGGGGCACAAAATACATTACCCGGTTTCCTCAAAGATGAAGAACCCAATGCATTAGTTTTCCCAAATCAAACTCACATGTCCGACAGAGTGTTGGGTCCTCGAATGTCTCCATCTTCTACTAATATAACCTAAATTTATAAGGAGTGCATCATTTCAAGGGCTCAATTGCGATATAAATGGAAAAATGATAAGGAGGTAAATTAGCCAGGAGCAAGGAGACAAACAACTCGAATTTAAGCTACTCACACAATGCGGCTAACAACGACGCCAACCAAAAGAAGCAAGGGTTGGTGGTTCGTGTTAGACCGTGAGCCAGTGCAAATGAATCCTAGTTCTCGAGCTAAGCATCTTCATTGTAAATTCCTAACATAGGGACACAAAAATATTTATAGTTGCACCGAATCGAACATGCACACAAAATGACAAGTGTACATGCGAACATATATATTCTCGAGTACAAATTGAGTAGTAAGCATACATGCAGCTATTAACATAGTCAAATATTCATATGTTGTACCAAAGAAAACTATTCTAGAGGATATATCAAGTTACAGAACAACATGTATTAACCATCTCAAGTACATAGTCAAATATTCCACAAATGGATGATCACTTATCAACAGAACAAAAATGATTTTCCATTTTAAAGCATGCCTGTGAGAATTAGAGCAAATGTGCGGTAATATCTATAGATGTTAACTGCTATATCGATGATACATCATTCATATACATGCTTTTGTTGTTAAGACAATACAAGGCCTACTGGACATATAATCCTAGGCAAAACATGACAAAAGTATAATCAAAGAGAACCAGATGTGGAACAGGGGACATTTGGACAAAAAAACAATAATCACAGTAGATAACTTTAGAATTGATACTAACAAACAAACAAAAGTTATACAATTGAGGTGCTCAAAAGAAAACAGTTCCCTCCTACTAATCATTTGCCATTGTTTGAACTTTGGTAGCATCTAATCGTTTACATCAATAATCTTGCCATCGCATTTAAAAAAATAAAACAAGGATAAGGGTAAATATAGAAACAAAGAAAGTAGAATACTATCTCACCAAACTCCAAATAGATTACTATATAGCGATTTAGCTTCTACCAGATTTAGCATAATAAGATATAGAATAAAAGAGGATTATTTAGCATAATAAGATGTAGATTTAACATTCTTTGCTGCTCAATACACTTCCGGCGAACGAATATGAAACCAAAACCAAGTGATCTTTCTCTTCTCATCATTCTACTTTTGGCAGAGAAACAAGGCATCGAAATGAATTGAAACAGTGAAAAGCAATAGAGACCATTTGCTTAATAGAACCACATGGTACACATGGGCCGACTAATCACTAGGTGTCAAAATCAAGAGCTATGAATTGTTCAGAATGCACTTGGAGCATCTAACTGACATATATCACTTGAGCACGTAACTTTCACAACAAAATATAACTAAGGGTGCAACACCCCAAAGCCTATAGCAATGTATTGCCAAAACAATACCTGAGTTTATCATTAGAAAAGTACTTGCTCAACAAATGTGACTGGAACATAATAATTTGTGCCACGGAACTCAGAGGTGATCAACTATCTTCACCTAATCTAGAGAGTAGAGGCTTCTCTAACCAAATATACAAAGATATATTTGTGTCAAATCAAGTCAAGTAATAGGCATTTTAACAACAGTACTAAACAAATATCTCGAGTTGATGAGTTGTTCTAGCATAACTAAATTATAAAACTCCCTCACTTCATTTTTATCTTTGATAAAAATTACTAAATAGGATCTATGGCTTCATCCCATCTTACTACCAGGTAGCAATAAATACTAGAGGAAGCACATTAGATCTAGCAAATTAGATCTAGCAAATTTTATTTCAGTAACATCGAAAGGAGGTGCGTTTGTTGGTCACCTGGTAGAGGTAGTGGCAGAACCGAAGTGGTAGAAGGGCTGCGGCGGCGAGGTCATGAACTTGTTTGCCTGCAACTTCCATGGCGAGTCCACAAAAAGCAGGGATGCGACCCCAATGTCATCAAGGATCGCGTGATGAGGACCTAGCAAGATCCTCCGCCAGACCAATTGTCGTCATAGAGGGAAGGAGGACGTCGTCGAAGATCAAGATCCCGCAAGACTCCGTCGGCTAGGTGAAGAGGAGGCTCGGTGTAGAGGAGAGCGAGCCTTGGATCTAGAGGCGGCGACATCCCCATCGACCGATTTGTCTCCATCGACGGCATCCACATCTCTGCTTGTTGGGTTACGTGATGCGGGTTTGGTATAGGAGATGGCCTAGATGGCTGGCGTGGGATATGGTGGAGTGAGCATGATGGTGCGGTGAGGGGGTGGTATGGCGTGAGGGTGGCGGTGAGGGGTGGCGCGGCGAGAGAAGAAAAGAAGGGCGGCGGGGTGAGAGAATAGAAATCTAGGGTTCGACCGCCTATGATATTTCGTTTGCGTGATCAGGGCGCCAAAGGGAAATATTCCCGCGTCAACACGCGATGAAGGGGTGCCAGGTCATCGATCCATGACAACTTCCTAGGAATCACTATCTCAACCGTTCATCATGTTCAGATCCAACGACTGGTATTGTCCTCTCTTATGTCTCGTTGGTTATGACGATTTCACTTATGGAAACTATGACGTTTTTTATCCAAATCGTCTTAATTATTCAGGGTTTTGGCTCTCCCAAACGGCTTACGACCATTTGGTACAAAATCGTCATAACTCTATGACGATTTTATCCACGGTCACTATCAAAAGGTCATAGATTGACACATTTCTTGTAGTGCTTCTCCTTCGTTGCCTCTCCTCCTTACATGCTAACTGTCTGAACTGACGACTTGTGGAACAGATGGGCGCCATGAAATCCGGTCCTCCCGCAGAGCTTCTAGTGTCGCCGCAAACAACATTGTCTGCAAGTTGAGGTCGAGCGAGCGAGCGGTGACCATTCCACTCGAGAATTCCGTGCCACGAGGACCGTCCCAAGCCCTTCAAGAAACCCGGACAAACTTGCACAAATCGAGAGAGCGGAGAGCCCTCCCCGCCTCGGTCTCCCCCTCCTTCAACAGACCTTCATAGGAGTCTCCGCCAACTCCAAGAATCCCGGTCGTGCATTACCATGAGCTTGCTCAACGCCATGCTACGCCGCCTCTTCCGCGCGCCTCGCCTGGTCCGACAACCCCCCGAAGGGGATGGGACCGAATGAGCCGATGCAGAGGTTGAATGAATCGCCGGAAGCACTTGCGCCTCCCCCACACGGAGCCGGAGCGCCCCCAAGGCTTCCCCAACCCAAACCACCCTGTAGAGCCGACGTCTGGTGGTGGGTGATTGAACCCACCTCCCCTCATTCCTCCTCTCCCTCCCAACCTCCTCCATCACCTCCAAAGAATCGCCAATACCTCGATGATCCCTGATTCAAGTCAGAATCTAAATCGTGACAATGAGGCGTAGTCGCGAACTCGAGCGAATTTCTAGGAGTGGGTGGGGGAGAAGTAGGCAGGGACAGAGTAGGGGGACCCGAGCTTGACCCCCGAAGACCGCCATGGGTGGAGATCGAGGAACCGCCATGGGTCGGAACAGTGGGAGAGACGTGTCGGGGTGACATCAAGAGGGATTACCTTCTTCTCTATCTCTTGTTTTCTGTCTTGTCATCTGGCAGAGGTTTCTAAAATATAAAATGTCAGATTTAAAAAGAGAAACTAGACCAATGAAGGAAGGAGCCCAATGGTATTTCAATAACCGAGTGAGCCTCGAAAGTGGCGGCCAAATGATGGGCAGGAGACAGGTGGCAACGATGGTTGGCAGGGAGGGGAACAGAGAACTGTACATGTAAAAAAGACCCGTACGATACGTGTCGATACGAACGTGCGAGTACTATGCTAGCGGTTAGTTTGGTTGGTTGGTTACCCACGCAAGTCGTCGGGACACCGAAACCACATCACAGCACACGCGCGGCGCGAATGGCGTGGCCACCGTGCGCACTCGCCTTCTTCCTCCTCGTCCTCCTGTGCGGCGCCGCCGGGACGGCGCTGGGGGCGAAGCGACACGCGATCCCGGACGACCTCCGCGACGTGGTGGACGACGAGGAGGACGATGACTGGCGGCATTGGGGCGCCCCCGCAAAGCTGCCGGATCGGCCGCCGCCGGACCTGACGCGCATGGATCCCGCCACGCTCCGGGCCGAGCTCCTCCGCGCCCAGACCGGCCCCTCGCTGGGCTTCGTCAAGCTCCGCCTCGGCGTCCGCAGGTCCCAGCAGGACGTGATGGGGATGGCCACGCGCTGGACCAGCGTGCTGCGGACCGGATCGGTGGCGGCCAAGTTCGTCGCCGTCGATTACGGGACGCTCATGTTCACCATGGACAGAGGCCGAGACTTGCTCGAGGTACTGTACCAAAAAAAATTATCTTCGTTTTCTGTTACGCGTCAGTCTTAATTTTCCTCCTGACACTTCACGGTGACGACAGATCATTGGTAAGGAGTAGATTGTTAATCAGACAAAACAATTTTTGCGCCAAGACATGAAACCAAAATCAATTCAACAAAAGCAATAATGTATGAGCACAGTCGTCTCTTAAGGTTCCTCTGCATTTTTCTTCAGACACTGATATTCAGAGCTCCAATCAACTGCAGCAGCAGCATCCTCTATGCCTTTTATTTTCGTTCTTCAACACTCACTCTTATGAAGAAAGATTTGCCTTTTGGTGTGCAGTTGAAAGAGTTCATCTTGGGGCAGCCAGAGGCGTACGAGTTCAAGATCGGGGACCAATTTTTCCGGCGGCCTGGAGACCCGCCCCTGGATCAGGTCATCGAGACGCTACGGAAGGAGAAGATGGATAAGTCTGAAGAAGAACTCTAGTTTCAGTTATTTTAGCCCGTGGGTGCAGTTTTCTGTGACACAAATTCTTTTGCTCTGCTTTAGTGGATTCTAGATTCTTTTACTAGTACAATTCTTTGCCAGTACAATCTACCGACCAATAAGTGCAGGATAGATGCTGCTAATTGTCTTTCTTTCCCAGAAATCGTCACGAAGTGGCCCTTTTTATCGCATAGATGTGATCAAACTCCCTATAAGATTATGAGCCTTCTGGTCTCCATGGAATTGCTGTATAGTACTAGTTACTGTGCTTGTTCAGAGTCATCGGTCTCGACTCTGTGACACATTGCGAGCTAATAAATTCATGGCAAACAATCCTTGCATACACAAAAACCTCCATTGGCCTGAATTTCCCAGTACTCGCCGTGAGTGGTCATCCCGAAAAAGCACATCTTGTTGTAGATATCCGAGTCGGTACATAATATTTTAGTATGGTATTCTCTGCACTTCCCCTGAGCTCGTATGTAGATAAATCAATATTAATCGATATCATAAAAACATGAAGCATCGTACGAAGGATCATTGTCCTGAAGCTTCATATATTCAAGTTAGCAACATGTCTCATCAACTTACCACAAGACATCAGGAGTGCCAACATAAAGATAGACGCAATAGCAACAATTTCGCCAAAACACACCGTTATTTTCAGACGGATCATTGTAATGGTACCTAGCAAAGACACAATTTTACGATGTGTTTTGACAAACGTCTGAAAATAACGGTGTCCTATAGTAAATTTTGTGGCACATTTGCCAGAACACACCGTACGGACACGGCTAAAAAGGAAAGTTTGACATATTTTTTTCAAAACTGGCCATAACATGGTCACATAGGAAAAGGTGTCAAAACTTTCTATTTTTGGCCATGTGGTGTGTTCTAGCAAATGTGCCACAAAATTATAATGGTACATGGCAAAGACACAATCGGACGGTGTGTTTCAGCAAAGGCCTAAAAATAACGGTGTCCTGTAGCAAATTTTCTCTAGCAACAACGGTTGTGATCTTGGGGTGTCGGGTTACCTAGAGAAGTTATTATAGGACTAGAAAGATTGTGCGAGGGCAATTTTCCTTATTGACGATATGATGGAGATTGGGTAGGGATATTGGTCATTAGGTTTCACACCTATCGTTCATCTCGAAACATGTTTACATCCCGCTATATTAATATAATAACACATTGCAATTTTGATATCACCACTAGGGAAGACAATACAAATAATCCCAAGAGGAAATACAAAAGAAAGAAAGAGAAACTAATGCCCAACAGCGCCAGATAGACATGCGATGATGGCTTTCAACTGATGTTCCCTCCAGAGAAGTCTCACCACGCTCCTATTCCTCTGAATTGTCGTGTACCAAGCAACACCTTCAAAAAGGAATGTGACGACGACGCTGCTGCTACCCGCATTGCTCCTAGGATTTTTTTTCTCGATACATGGAGGGAAGTGGGGAAAGATTACACCCAACGTCCTTCAAGAAAGACGGCGGCACCGGCAGGTGTCACCGTGTGTCGGCCGAGCCCACATGGATTTCTCCCGACCCTCCAAAAAACATAACCCCAGACAATCCATTGCACTCTACCAAACTTGCCACCCACCAACATGCGTCAAAACGGTCTTGCAGTCATCATCGAAGTCTCGCCATGGCAAACGCTGAGAGGTCTGCTGGACCGAGAATAAACCTTTGAAGACATGGGGTGGCAGTACCGCATCCATATTGTAGTAATTGTTTGTTTGTTTCTATGTATTTCCTTCACAATGTATTTTGAATCAGACACACTATTCTAGTTGTTGAGATTATAAATTGCAGATTGGGTATAGATATTTGTCTCTTTCTATGTATTTCTCCACAATACTTTACCGGCATCTAGACAAACATGTACAAGCAAGGAGAGGTGGCATAATCTCTCTTCTTCTCCCTCACTTAGGGCTGTCAAAAAAGTTCGGGCTTGACAAACTGTGCGAGTTCAGCGCGTTAACAGCTCGGCTCGAGCTTAATTCGTCTCTCTAACAAATCAAGCTTGAGCCTGTTTTTGAGCTCGCGAGCTTAGTCGAGCCGAACTCAAACAGTTCGATAAAGCTCGTAATTTTTGTACAGTCGTAAAATTGAGACTGCTATTATTATTCCATCTGTTGTAAGACCGCTAAAATAATTATGCTGGCATGTTGGCATTGTATTACTATTATATGAAATTCCAAGCCATTTCTGCTATTCCGTTTTCAAGCTTTACTATTTTCTTGCTATGTAGCTGCATGTCGATGTACTAAAATTTTCTTACCGAGCTTCAACGAACCGAGCTCAAGCCTACTCGAGCTTTGGTCGAGCCAAACTCGAGCTTATATGTAGGCTCGAAGGTCAACCTAGACTCGCTCGAGCTCGGCTCGAGCTTCTATCGAGCTCGAGCCGAGCCTAACAATGTTCGCTCGAGTCTGGCTCGTTGACATCCCTACCCTCACTATCATAGCCAACACGGGCGGTGACCGACATATCTTCACACACGGGGACAACATCGATGTCATCGGAGCTTGCTAAGGCGCACAGGTACTAGCCACGGAATAGAACCGCCTGTACCATCCTTTGGAAGGATTACAAGCGGAAAGCTTTTCACAAATATACTTATGACGTGACAGTGGTCAAAACGCCACGATGGATAGGTCAAAGCGGCCAGACCAAAATAGGTAGGACCGCCGGTACGGTTTACTCATACTTTAATACCTACTGTGGTATTCGTTGTTGAGATTAAGGGTATGTTCAGTTCGGAACAAAGTGGATGCAATGGCATGGTTCCATTCCACTGGAATGAGTTGGTTCCGTTCTTGTGTTTGGTTAGAACAAAAAATGTGTAATGGAATGGTTCCATCCTATGTTCGGTTGGGCCAAAAAAGTGGAATTGAATCCGTTCTATGTTTAGGTGCATCTAGCAAAAATGATGGCAAGAGAATAGGAAGAATAGGAACGTTTGGGTGGCTTTTGCATAGAGGAACGGGAAGATTTCACCAATTTGGTGGAATGAGTGCATTCTGGATTTAGAGGGAATATTCTCTTTTGAAGAAACACTAGAATGACTCTCAAGTGTGAAACCATTCCATTTCATTCCACTTCGTGACACCAACTGAACACACCCTAAGAAACAAATATGGATGATGTGTATCTAGGCAAACAAATGCTTTAAAATTGACTGTTGTAAAAAAAATGATTTATAATTGATCCATCGAAATTTAGCTCATAATGTTATTTACATCCAAGATGTGCATTATTATTTGATGAAGACTGGAAGCGCTTTTTTTGTGACTTTAGCCGCAATATTTTAATTTACAAAACAATTACAACGACCTGTTTTTCAAAAAATAGCCCAACCTTCATATTATGTTTATATATCCATCCGACCCTGCCATTTCTTTCTAGGTGTATGCTTTCTTGGCCAAACTGATAGCAACCCGGCCCGTAGTTGGATCCTCCATTCAGACAACGGAGCTGGGCATGCATGCCTGTCTGATGCTAGAAGAAGGAAGGGCATGCAGGCCGGCCTCCGGATCCCAGAGTCCAGGTTAAGCATTCATCAGCTGCCGGCCACCTTCCGAAGAAAGAACCGACAG